>JAJJMC010018249.1:213163-361501 GCA_023531435.1 Papaver californicum | reverse complement strand
ATGACATAGGACTTGGTGCATGGTATTCACACATAAGGCATGGGTTGAGCCATGTATTGTTTGCCCAACCATTTCACCCACGTTTATCTAACTATCCATATGAGAATAGTTATATTATAAACATCCTTCTCTAGAATACCCAATGTGGGACTAAATTAAAGAGTTTCATTCACTCAAGGAAATAAGTGATCATCTATAGAACTCTTAGTCTTAAGATCAAACCACGCCAAGACCAAAAACATTTAGTTAAAAACTCATTTTTTCGAACAACTTATGCTCCGCATCTTGCAACTTATACTCATAAGCCCATTTCTCCTAAAGTGATGCCACTAGCTTTATACTGCGATTTTGGACGTACTACATGCTTCCAAGAAACAGGAACTAAAAGAAGAACCCTTGCTTCTACTTCTGTAGGTGTTATGTCTAGCCGTAACGAAATACTGAAAAAGGAAAGACGTCGAAGAAATAATAAGAAATCATCAAACGCCAATCCCAATCTGGTTGTTAATGATGGTTGTGGTAAGTATCATGGAGTTGGGCAAAGATCAAGGGGTGAATTGGCCGCTGAGATTTAACACCTCCAACCAAATCGTAAAGTTACTGTTAGGTACATTTGATGCGGCTGAAGAAGCTGCAACGGCTTATGATAGAGAAGCTATTAGGTTAAGAGGTCCAAATGCTATACCATGTTTTGGTACAAAACTAGAACCAGAAGCGCTGTTTACTGAACGTCCTCCGGGGTAATAGCAGAGATGTAATTGCAAGCTACAGAGATTACAATTCTCAGGCAAGCTTCTAAAACCTATCTATGATCCATTCTGTCATATATTCTGTTCTCTTACGACTATTGTAGACATTAAATGGGGGTTTCTGTTGTTGTAATAATAGTGGTGTAAAACTTGTTTTAAAGTCTCAGGTCTTGATATATATATATATATATATGAGTCTGGGAAGCAGGGATATGCCAAAGTTACCCATTTGTCCATGTGTGACGCCTAGGGGCATTTGAAATAGAATCTAAGAATTTGGAGCCCAAATATTGGCCAGCTTTCCATGTGCGGGCCTAGGTACATTTGAAGTAGAACCTAAGAGTTTGGAACCCAAAAATTGGCCGCACATCTCGTGTTTGCATCTTTGCTTCCCAGATTCCTTTTATGCATAATCTACTTAACTTGAATCAACATCTTACACGTAAGGTTTTAGCCTTTTAGGCAGTGTATTTCAATTAGAATGCTACTGGAAAAGCATATTATGCAAGCAAGAATGCAAGCACTCCTACCTGGGCATAGATCCACAGCCACAGGGGTTCATCAATCCCTAGATTTAGGTTCTCATGTAGGAGTGCTTGCGCTGTGCATTTAATCTTGGTTGCGTTCTAGCATAGTAGAGTACCATTCTATTTTTATCGACACGGTTAAGAACGCCTGTTATTTGGAGTTTGTATATCCAGAAATTGCCATGCCCATGTAGTTTGTAGCAGCAAGTGATGGTCAGGCTCATAGCTGTCTAATCCCCGCTTGCATCTCTACAATCTTTCTTCTGTTAACATGCTCTGCGCTCATGTCAGGAGAGTTTGACCAACATCAAGGAGATTGGATGAATTCAGAAACTGAGGTATGGTCAGAAATCTCAATTCTGCCTGAGTTTGTTTATTCAAATGGACCGTGTTTCAGGTAAAAAGAAGCTCAGGAATGCCTTCTACCGATCTTTATCTTCTAATAATTATCAAATTTCAAGATGTATCAATAATAGACCTTTAAAGTATTATTCTAACACTCGGTTAGTATAATACTTAATCGATGAAGTGAATACTTCACAAGATTCCATTTCTCCTAAGATGCTCGCAGCTTCAAACTACAACTTTGGACAAGCTACATGCTCCCAAGAAGAATTGCTCAGTGAAGGCTCTGAATACTTCTGTGGATCCTTGCCTCCCAGATTTACTGCACAATCACCCATATGTTCTTCTGAGGTCGAAATAGGTAGATCATAATCAGAAATTACAATCTACACACTACACACATCACTCTGGCTCCTTTGTATAACCTGATTGAGTCCACGTGCTTTTGTAGGGCAAAAACTATCGGTGCGTAGGAAATCAGTTTCAAGTGTCAAATCGCGGTATTATTCTAAACTTTCCAAGTAAACAACTTTTTGGCGGTGATTAAGCTGTATTAAAGTGATTGATACTCGCTAGCAACTACTGACCTTTACCTTTTCACGGCAGAACTACGACATCTTTTTTTTTAGTTTTAACTATTTCATGTACATTACTTAGTGACTTATTAGTGTCTTTGTCTCATTATATTTCTTCTGTCGGCTGTGATGCTGGGTAACTGTGTTTTCTTCTTTTTTTCGACAGAGATGTTGATTAAAGTAGAAGAAGTTATATAAATGGCATAGGAGGTGATTCGGTGCTATAACAAATTGCAGTTTCTTAGATAGTTGGTAGTTTTCTCTCTGGCTCATTCCATGACATGTTGCTGAAAGTGTAAATAACTCAGGTTCTGTTGTCTAATCTTTTCTTAGCTCTAGTTTGAATAGACCAATTGCACCGCTCCACCGACCCAACAAACTATATGTATATGGATCTGCAGCTCTTTGTTTGTAAACGAGATCATTTCATTCCAAAGGACTTGTTCCACCCATATCATCATATCAACTTCATGTCTCTCTGCGTAGATATTATAGTATTACATACTGTTATCACGCTTACAACTGGGAGCTAAAAAAAAAAAATTATGTTGAAGGTAGTAGCATTTCCTCCCTCTCTGATGTCATTCCAATGCATGGGAAGTGGCTGAATTCGAGCAATCTGTTCCTACTGAAAATGCAAATGTCCACTGTAGATCAAAATTACCTCAGAACTGAGTTCTAATGTAGTATGGACCTGGAAGTTCTTAATTAAATTTTTATGTCGTTGCTGGTCATCTAAATCTAACAGGTTGTTTGTTTTTATTACGCTCAGCTGACTCGTTCTTCTAAATTTGGCTCATCTGAATCTGACTCGATACATATAAAACGGACATCTAACTCAAAAATTATTAAATAATTATCGGGTTATGAAAAACTTTTAAATTTAGTTACCAACGAATCAGGTATGAAATTGTACCTTGATCAAATACCTTTAAGCCAGATATACGAGCCTAGTCAGATTTTGCATCAAATATCAAAAAAATAAAGTAAACAAAATTAATTCGTCCTTTGATTCATGCCGAGTCAAATTCAAATCCCGCTGCTTCAACCCGAATCATGCATATTATGACAATGACAATTTTAGGTTTTAGATGAATTCCGACCAAAATCGATATCGGCAACTTACCGCTCTACCGAATAAGCATAAATGCCTAAGGCTGCCAAGATTAGTTGTGTTGGTTGACGTGAAGAAGACTACTTGTTTACAAACCTTGCAGTTTAGTTTTGTTCCATATAATACCCATACTCCGTAAGACCGTCTAGATGCTTGGTTGGACACAAAGAAAAGGGATAGTAATATCTTCAAAAGATGCGTAAGATTGTTAGTTGTTGACTAGTTTAGTAGTGCCCCCACTTGCATGATCAGTTACATCTACAATAACAGCTTAAATTTGTGTTTGTTTTCTTGCGATATTTTCTTTATCATGCCACAAACAAATAATACGGCTCCTTAAAGCCAATGACAAAAAGTAGTAGTGATTAAGATATTAGGAAAAAAAGGTACTAAAGCACTAAAGAAGAAGACATGGAAACAGGAAGCTTAGTTAAGGACTTCCTAAATTTGGAGCTTAGTTAAGACTTAAAAAGATCAGACATACATAGTATTAAGACCAAATCCAGTGAAAAAATGTTTATATTCTCTCACGAATCTCATCTTCTTGCAAAATGAATGCTAGACCTACCCACACACCAGGTTATTGCAACATATTCATTAGCTGCTAGCTACTTTCTACAGGGAGAGCCAGGGGGATCCAATCCAAGTTGATTGGGCGGTTGTGGGGACCCATCATGTTGCATGTTTTTTATGTTTCTCAAATCTATTCAACAACCTTTCAGAATATATCCTATCAACAAAAAAAAAACTTTCAGAATATGAAACATTAGACCATTGCAGTCTGATCTCATGTTGCTGCTAGCTACTCATGAAGCTAGCTATATTTTCTAGTCGTGTATATTTTAGGGGAATCTTTGGTTAGTGTATATGCTAATATTCGATGAAAATATTGGCATGAACTTAGGGGAATCTTTTGGTAGATGGATTATCAAGTAGAGTTGTGGTGAGCATGCATGAACACCATTATTGATTAACTCACGTCTTTGAGATACGATAAATTTATAAAACCCGACACACTCCAATAAAAACACCTACCCATAGTGGAGGGTTTTGTAGCCTATCCTGCTTATAAGTCTAAAATCATTGTAAAAATTGACAGTCTAACATTTATAAAAATCAATTTGTTATTCTTTTGAATTTGACTAGTTTAAATCTGCCTCATTATATTTGAGTCTAACATTATTAGATTCTACTAAAATAATAACTAAATAATAAAGTTGTAGAATTTTTTTAAATGTAAATCAGTCAGATATAAAACTGTATTTGACTCAAATACCTTCGAATCAAATTATAAACCGAGTCAACTTTTAAATCAGACATTAAAAAATAAAATAAAAAAAAACAAACGATTTGACATCTGATTTAGACCGAATAAGACCTCAAATTATATTCAAATCTCCATCCGCAAACAAAGTATAAGAAAATTGACATATTTGGGTCCCTTCGGCTGGAGAGGCCATTCTCAATGTCCCTTCGGCTTTTCAAACTATCGGCCTTTTGTACCGAATATGTTTTGATTTTAGTTATGGACTCTGCTTTTAGCACCGAATATGAACATGAGGTAATTAAGGAAGTGGGGAGAGGAAGGGGTTGCATGTCAGTACTAGTAAAGATGTGGTGCATAGGATGCTTAATCTCCTCAATCCCTGCTTCCCCAAACTAACTAGTTATGTGATGTCTAAAAAAATAAATAAAAATATTACTTCTTTCCTGAAATTTGTATGCACAATGCACGTTTGATTGTCGGGTTATACATAAGATGTTAAAAGCTTCTTCTTTGTCTTGCTCTCCCCTAACACAGGCCCGCTTCACCCACCACCACATCCCTCCCTTACTGCATTTTCTTTTGTTTCACCAAAAAAAATTAATTAAAAAAAGTTTCTTTTTGAGGTATTTTGGTCTAAAGATTTTATATATTTTGATCTAGAGATTTAAGATTTGCATTCACTTTAAAACCATTCAAAAAAAATGACAGGATTTGGTGTGGGAGATGGATGAATAGGACCACAAAACGTGACAAAACCAAACTGACCCTTTTATGTGGAGAGGAAGAAGAACTGTCATTCTCTATACCTTTTTTTGGCTTCAATGTGAGAGGAGAATAGTAGTTCAAGTAGTTTCTTATCCATTTTGGTTACACAAACTACTTTTGTTGTATCCAAACACATTTATGTGGTGGATTCAAAAGCAAACTAGATATGCAATCATCAATGTGAGATTGAGACTTATTGCCACCCCAATCTAGCATGTTTAGGATGTTACTCTTAATTGTTTTAGGGTTTTTTCTATTTTGTCTCGGACCAATGCTATTTTACAACTTAATTTTCTTGTATTACCATTTTACAGGATTGTTTAAAGCTTTCTTAGTAATCCAAGATTTACATTGTGATCTAATTTATCATTATTGTGTTTAGCCAAAAAAAGGTTTATTATGTGGCCTATGATTTTCCACGTAGCATATCTTTTTAGTTCTTAATTTCGACCGGATGCCAAACTAAAGAATGAATGTTACTTTACATAGTTTAATATCAACCAAAATTACTAAAAATGAAAACCACATTCCCAACCACGTCAATTGAAAAGTGTTCTTAGACGTAAACCAAAAGCGAAATAAAAAACAAAATATGAGATCTGTGATTGGGCAGTCACTTTCCATGGTTTTCATGGAGATTGTTTATGCACGTCAATAAAAATATCATCAAGGCACAAGTATCATGCCAACCGCGACATCCAGGAGTCGCTTAATTAATAGCCACTACTATGTAGTCACGTCGACCAAGATAATACTTTTGGGCCCCACATAACTTCGTATTATCCGCAGCTCCAACAGAACCATGTCTCACGCCCCACGTGATAACTAAAGAGCCACGCCGTTTCAATCCCCAACTTGACCTAGCCCCCATCCCTGCCCGCCCATTTCTTTTCCCTCATTTTTATTTTCCAATTTATACTCAACAATAAAAATTTATACAATAAATTCTATAATATAAAAATAACTGGTTTCCGATTGACAGTCAAGTTGATGGTCGGATTGTCCGATTCGCGTGTTTATCTTTACGATAAATCTGAATATTCATCTTTGTTCTCTAAAAATATTGACAACAGAGGTCATATCCCGATCCGACCTTAATTTATACAGCTGAGATTTGGTTGTTTTGGACGGCATTGATTATGTCGCGATCCGGACCAAAGCTAGCTCTAACCTAGCCACTAATCATAAATACAACTAACCTTAGGTTTATCGTGACTAAGTTTCCTGATATAATTAGGTTTTTAATTACCTTAATTTTCTAATTAAAAACGGTTAACTTTAATGTCAAATATTAATTTTCAAAAGAATATAAGGAGTCACGGTCGGGTTTACAATTTGACATGACCGCATACCCCACTAACTTATGGGCTCAACTCCCTAAATTTCAACTTAATCACGACTAATTTTAATATAAGGACTATATTTAACCCGACCAATAAAACATCACCCACGGCCCCGGCTAATCTATAGGTTCAACTCCCGGGCTATAGGTCCGGGTAATACCTAGTTTATAGTATAAAAAGAAGTGGTGTTTGTCTTATATAAGATAAATGATGGACCAGATTGTCCGAAAGACGCAACAAACTATGGGATTTATCTACGCAACGAACTGTGGGATTTATCTTTTGTCTTATGATTAGACAAAGGACGGACGAGATTGGACGGATGCCTTCCGACGGCTACGCTTATGCTTTAGCCTAGCAAATTTGTGACCTTTGCCATGCATGTGTATAGCTTCCATGGTCAACCCCTCACCTTTACTCTGGCTACTAATCCCCTGACCCTTCTCTACTCGACTCTCCCTAAACAGTTTCCTAATCTAAAAATACATTTTCAATCGAAAAATATTGTATTTGGTTCGCTTCTTAGCTCTCTCTTTGTTCGTTGAAAACGCAAACCCTAGGATATGTTATTTTGCTTTGATTTGTTTTTGTTTGATTTCAACCTCACCCTCTTATCTTATTGTAAATGGTGGGTATCTGATAGGGATAAAATAGTAAAATTACATCTCAAGACTCGAGTCTGAGAAATATTAAACTGTAAAATTCTTCAAAGAATTTTTAGGCAGGTACTTATCCCTGCCCTCTCTTAGGTGTGTATCTATGTCTTTTCTCTATATGTATGGCCAACTACATATACGATTAACAATTATCTTATATCAACATCCATGCTTAACTAAGTGATATTGACTTACTAAAAGGCTTATACAACTTTGCATAGAAGTATGTAACAAGTTACATATGAATTACTTGACTAAAGCACCACAATTGTGCTAGATGTCAAGTCAAAATTGTGCTATGGTGTAAAATATAGCTTCTACTAGCTAAATTTAGGCTTGTCCACATCAATCCTTGCTTAAGAAAGTTGTAAATGACATAAATATTCATTATATAACATCCAAGACGCAAGCAAATAGCCCAAAGGCCTAAAAACACGTTTTGACATTAAGCTCGTTAGGTGCAATCCTATACTGCCTTATACAAAGTTGTGATCTGGGAGCAACTGGTAATGCATCAATGTATGATTTATATACCAAACTCTTTGTATGGATGTCCTCTACAACATACTAAAAATCACATCAAATAGTGAAGGTTAATTGACCGTTGATTAATTGAGTGACACAAATAGTTTGGGAAAACAAAAGACATGTAAAAATATAAATTTGAATTAGAATTTATGAAAAATTATTTTGGGGAAAGGAAGAGAGACTAAACGATTGAAAATATGCAGATTGGAGACCATATGGAATATGGTTTGGAAACTTCTGAGGGTTGTAAGGGTATTGAGGATGAACATGCTTCATCTTATGAACATGAATTAAGTGACAAAGAAGAAAAATAACAGTCAGTGGAGTATCTACAGTGACTATATGGAGAGTTCGATCGGGATCTACATAACCAACACTCAACACATCAAATATATCTTTAATAATTTGATAGTATCGTCTTTCATATCTATTGAGTAGTGTGTGAGATTTAATTCCAATACTTTTACTTAATTTTAAAATGTTCAGTAAATTGAAGGGTGAAACTTTTACAACTTATGTCAAAAACATATCAAGGGTTGACATGTAGTTGGTTAATTCATTTATTTGTTATGTACATTGTTGGTTACCTAATTTTACAATACTTAAAAATTAGTTCATACATAAGAACTCGGTATATCATACTTTTGTGATTACAAATACATGAGTTAAATTGTTATAAAAAGTTTATAATATATTAGGGTTGGAAGATGCATTTTGACAAATGTTCATCCCATATCATTACGGCACTGGTTAAACTTTAATAAAAATCTATATAATTAAGATAAAAAAATAAAATAAATTGTATATATTATCTTTTTTGATCTAGAAGCCAATGTATAATCAATTACTAAGGCCAACAATACGATTAACTGGTATAAAAATATCATCTATCAATATTAGCTGGAGTTATTGGCATTACTATCTATGCTAGGTGGAGTTATAGAATGAAGAATCAAGAGAAATGATTTCATATTAACAAATAAAATCCATATAATTAGTCATTAAGTAGAATTGTAAAAGGTTTTGAAAAAAATATGATATACATAAAGTGTTAAGCTAGATATTTTCCCATTTTATTTGATTGATTCATATCTAGTTATCTCATACTTTAAAATTTTATGGCAAAAAAATATGCTTACTTTTTCTTGAAATTTTTATTTTTATTTTCATGTAAGAGCAATTTAAAGGCAACAGGCAAAAATTCAACCACCATCAATAACTCTCATTTTTTTTCATGTCTATGTTGATAGCCACATCACATGTTACACTTGCTTGATAAACGAAAATTTTCAAGAGCCACAAAAAATAAAAATGAAAGAGACTTCCAAAATTCCTTCATACCTTCAAAATTTAATAAAAGCTCTTCTTGACCAACCAATCAAATCCTCTCGACCAAGTAAACTACAAGCAAAAGAACATTTTTAGGTCTGACCCTTTCAGTTACTTGAGAGGTTTCATATATCTCATCTCATCTTGGTCTTTCCTAGATAAGGACCAAATACCCTTCCCTTCCCTCACTAATATAACTCTATTTTTATCCATTTCAATTTGATTCTATCTCATAACTTTTCTTAGTGAGATCACCAAACCGTTTCCCTATAGGATAAAATTTTATTATTTCCTATTTTTATCCCTACTTGCTCTACCCATATAAATACTTGTTTGCCACACACAAAACTTCCATAACCTCAAAATTTCTCAAAAAAAAAAAAAAATGGGAAGCAAAAGCAAAACCCAACAACAACATTCTTCTCTCAACTGGGTTAGAGGAAAATGCATAGGAAAGGGTTCATTTGGTACTGTTAATCTCGCTGTAAACCGTTCGAACGGATACACATTTGCCGTAAAGTCTGTTGATGTGTATTCATGTCATCCGACACACATTCAATCTCTTGAAAACGAAATTCAAATTCTCCAATCTCTATCTTCACCTTATGTTGTCAAATACTTGAGCAATGATACCGAAATTCAATCTTCGGGTTCCGTGTTTAAGAATTTGCAAATGGAGTATATGTGCAATGGTACAGTTTCGGAGTTGTCTCAACAAGTTTACAGCAGTAAAGGTGGCATCAATGAACAGCTATTACGGTCGTATACTCGATGTATCGTGTCGGCATTGCAATACATACATTCTGTAGGGTATGTACATTGTGATGTCAAAGGGAAGAATGTTTTAGTCAGTTCTGTACCTGGTATTGCTAAGCTAGCAGATTTCGGCTCCGCAAAGAAAATCTCCAGTGGCCTGAATTCCGAAGGTTTGATAATGGCAAGAGGGACTCCACTTTGGATGGCACCAGAAGTAATACAGCAAGTAAAACAAGGTCCTGAATCTGATGTTTGGTCATTGGGTTGTACAGTTATTGAAATGATCACTGGTAAGGCACCATGGAAAGATTCTAGGCCTACAATAGTGTATACAATTGGGTATACTAATGAACTCCCTGAATTCCCAGACAACATTTCGGATTCATGTCGTGATTTTCTCGAAAAATGCTTGCGAAGAAACCCGAATGAGCGATGGAACTGCGAGCAATTATTACAACACCCATTCTTGTCCATCGATGATATCGATACCGTCAACGAAAATTCTCCCCGGTGTGTACTCGACTGGGCCAATTCAGAATTCGGCGACGACGACGAAGACGACATCGAAGAAAACAATTCTGGTTCTGATCAAAATCCTGCAATCTCATCAGCTAAAGATAGGATTAGTAAATTAGCTAGTGTGAGGAGGGTAGTTTGGGAATCGTGTGATGATTGGGAGGTGGTGAGGTCTGGTTTTGTTTGTGACAGAACAGAAACAGAAGAAGATAAAACAATAGGGGTAAATTCGGTATTATTAAGTATGATAAGCACGACAGAGGAGGAAGAGGTGAAGATAAGGACAATTTCGGAATATTCTAATTATGCATATGAAACTAAAAGGGTAAATTTGGAATATTTAAGTTGTTCTGTTATCCCAAGTGGTGCTAGTTGTTCTGTAAAATTTGTTGGTTGTCCTCCTAGTTGCTGTTGGGATTGTAATGCAGCTGGTTATGGTTGTCAGCAGCAGGAGGATACAAGGCATAAAAAGAAAAGGTGGTGGTGGTGGTTTTTAGTTGTGAGGAGAAATAGAAAAGAGGGTTGTTATTCTCATCATAATAATGAGATTTGTTGTAAATTCATTTCTTCTTTGATATCTTTATTACTTTTGATTCATCAATTGATATTACAATTTCCTAACTCCTATCCCTGTGGTGATTTTTGGCCCCAAATATTTTTTTGTATGTTTTTTTGTTGTGAGATTTTTTGTGTATGGTTGTTTGTAGTACCAAGGGAGATCCCTGTGGAGTAAGCAAATAGGACTGAAAATTTCTCAAAAAATTTGAGAGTTTGAAGTCTGCGTCCGAACAACGATTGAGCGGCAAATCTTGGGCCGCTCGGTTGTTTTGTTAATTTGGAGATGAAAATTGTGCTGCCTCTTAAGTCTTATCTACAAATAAGATGAAAATTGTATGTATCACGGATTAGTAGTGGAGTTAATAGCTAGTTACTTAAATCCAATGGATTACTCTCAATTTCGTTCGGTTTGTAAAACAAATCTCTCGTTGCTTCCGGAAGTACATCTGCCAAGAGCTAATCCGTCCCCTTTGTTGGTTTTTAACTCATTTGAAGATCATAACATTAACAGCACCTTCTTCAAATTTGTTAATCCAATGCATAATGCGTTCTGAATTGCTGGCGGGTGCTACAATCCGTTTTTCCAAGTATGGTTGGCTATTACTAATTATGAAAGACATGAAAACTCCATTCTTCTACAATCCGTTCACAAAAGTGATGATCCGACTTCCTGAATTTCCAGATGTAGGCTACATGTTACTCTTCAGCGGTATGTCATTCTGTTTGGAGGTTTGCTCTTATTGAGAACTCTGATGATTCTTTTGTGCCATGTTTCAACAATCCAGTTTTCCTCCGCACAGGCTTCTTCTGCTTAGATTATTCTGGAACTATAGGAAGTTGTTATACATGATCATGACGACTACGACAATGAACTGGATTGGGGAGTTTACTGTGACATTCCAAAACAGTTTAATGATGCATTTCCAAGTTACTTGGTAGAGTGTAACGAGAATCTATTACTAGTGATCACAAGGCACAAGGCACTTCACCTACTGATCAAGATCACCTTGGTTGGCTTAGCTAGTATCTAACCAAGCAATATCATTTCTAACTTTTTGCAAACCTTGGTTTACACTAGTTTTATTTTAATTTAATGGAATGCTTTTCTTTCTTTTTTAACTCAGTTAGCATCTTACAATCCGTGAATTGTTTAAACAGGCGAGCCCTGCTCTGAATACCAACTAATGAAGGGAACACTCAGCTAACTTGTCAAGAAGCAAACTCAAAAATAAACCTACTAGGACTATAAACAAATAAAATTTCACAAATCTTCTGGTAATTTGTAAATACTTTGAAATCTCTGATGCCCAATGCTGGTAAACAAAAATCATTCCTTAGACTTCTGCTGGTTTGCAGCATGAAATTTCCTCCCAGCATCAACAGCTTCCCTGTGCAATTTAATAATACAGGAAAAAGTTAGGGATGGAAACCCAAGCTCCACGAAATGTAGAGAATTTAGCACATCTAATGGTTGCGTGTGTATATTGTCTAGGGTCTAAAATTAGGTGAAACATTGTTACACAAATAAATCTCAAGTCATTGACAAGAATTTGCTATAAGATGGCTATGCTTATTCACGATATAATATGTCAGCCTCCTGCTTTTCTTGTGATGCACATAGAATATTCAAGCAGATAGCATTACTCTATGATCTGTGTAACTCCAGAATCCCAATCTGTATTTAAAATAATACAGAACTATACATTCTTAAAACACGAACTACCAAATTCGTCACCAGATAGAAAAGGCTGAGGTAAAAACAGTGGATGATAATAACCTGAAAGCAATTGCAAGCTCCTTGCTGTCAGGATCTAGTTGAACACCTTCGTAGAAAGCATTTGCTGCTTCCTCAAACCTCTGCATTTCAGCTAGATTTATCTATCAACCATTCAAATTGATTGAAAGAAAATCAAAGGTAAACAGAATGAATATATAGATACCTGCAACAGACGCAATGCTGCACCTTCCCTGTAACAAGCTTTATGCCAGTCTGGTCTTAGCTCTCTGCAAGCCTTGGCATCTGTTAAGGCATGTTCGGGTTGTCCCAATCGAATGTAACAAAGGCTTCTGTTAGATAATAGGGTAGCATCACTTGGGTCAAAATTGATAGCCTGCAGTGAACCACAATTGAATAATCAAAGCCATTTAGTGAGATTTCAAGAAAGGTGCTTCTAGAGAAGAAAAACCCGTGACTCCCTATCATCCTAAAAACCAAATAAGTTGATTTCAAAATTTGTATTCAACGAGATTTAGGGGTGCAAGTGACTCAAGTAAACACTCCATGAGCAGATATCATTTTTAATTTAGGGTAATCAAGACAGAATCAAAATAATCATTCTATTTAAATCAAGATACAAATTGATAAATTATGTGAAAACGTTACCTGTGTATAAGCATCTACTGCCATGTGAATATCATTTCTCTTGAAAGCTTTTTCGCCTCTTGACTTTGCCTCTTGAGATTTCTTCTTTGCCTCGGGTGTAACCTGAATAAAATGGGAAAAACATGTATATATGGTATGCACAGAAAACAAAGATAAATTTCACATAGGAAGCAGGCTGACAAAACTTGTTCGTCGTATTGAAAATCACGTGTAAATAAACACAGATGCAATACGAAACACTGCAGGTCAAAGATAATTAGTATTTTACACACTAGCTATTTTATATGCTTAAAAAGTTTATCATCTACCTATCGCAGCTATGGTCCAAAGCTTGTTTTTTTAGTTAATAAAATTTCTTGAAAGTAAAAGTGAACGATGCTGCGTATGACATGCTGCAAAGATCGTGGGAAGGAATAAAAAACTACCTACCTACCAACAAACAACGAGTAACGACCCCAACCCCTTTGGCGAACATCATACTTTGCAAATTCACATCACTTCTAAAGGAATAACCCAAATGCATTTAAAAAGGAATGAATTATCATATGATGAAACAAACTCAAGTGTGCGTTTTACAGTTTGCTTGTCATGGAGTTTAAACACGAAATTCAAGCAACTGAGAAGTCAATGAAAGCACTAACTAGTGATGTTACCAAAACTGTAAAATGAACAACTATCAATCTCCCAAATCCTTTTGAATTAAGAAAATACAAAAAAATAACACAGCAGGCAAGAAGATAACCTCGGGTATATTCTGCTTTTGTAAACTAGTATCTTTAGACTGAGCAACTTCCTTAACTTCCTGCACCATTTTAATTCAGAAGTCGACCAAATCAAATCAAGACAATGCACGAAAGAAACTAAATTTTCCCAGAGCAATTAAGAATCTAATCAAAGATTGATGAATTTGCAATAACTCAGAAATACACTGACTACCTGTTGTTCAGCTTGCATATGTTTGATTAATCCATCGATACTCCAGTCTGAAATAGATTGAACAGGGGATGTCAACGGAAACAGAACTTCCACAACACCACGATTACCTCTAGCAGCAGCAACTTGTATGGGTTTCAGACCATCCTGAGAAAAAAGCAAAAAGAAGAAAGAGAATGAATTAATCACATCATAGTAACACAGCCACTAGAATATCACAACTATTCGGTGATAACCATTGTCCTTCTTAGGAGTTCACTGATCCATCCATATGGAACATTCTTAAAATTGGATTCAATTGTCAACTGCTCCTATCGGAGGAGTTCACTGATCCATCCATATGGAACATGAGACGCTATGCAGTTCAGAGACTTCAATAGATCTATGATATAAATACATGGATCTATTTCACGTATGAATAAAACCCGCCAAATAGAAGGATTTCAGTAATAGTTGTAACAACCTAACATTCTTTTACCAATACAATTTGGCAAACCAGCAAGTCATGAGTCACGACGATACTTAACGAAAACACCTTAAATCAAAACTCCTCCAAGACGATAGAAGAAGTCTCCCTCAATATCAATCACTTTGAAGTTGTGCTATGCAATCACACTTTTGAATACATCGTTATAGAGCACAGTTAGAACTTTGAAGTTCTAGCACGTAGTATTTTGTATTAAGCTGGAAACTACTTGGCATCTGCCTGTCAGGTATTGCTTTCACGTATTTATATTATTCCTCTGCTAAAATATTATAAAATACATAACAATAATTGCTGAAAACCAATGGAACAACTAGAGGTCAACCCTTGATTTGAAGACTATGCGAGGTTGTTTAATTACACATAAACTTGACAACATGTGGAAACAAAATATAGCAGTTCCCACAATTAGGTATCTTAAACTGTAAGGAAAAAAATAAAAAACAATTGCCTTACCTCATCAGTGAGGTTGGGATCAGCTCCAGCTTTTATCAAGCAGTCGATAACATCAAAATCTCCAATTTCAGCAGCGATGAGCAAAGGAGATGCTCCACCGGCACAAACGTTTGGATTAGCCCCTGCCTGTATAGTATAAAGGCAAAGTCAGTCCTCAAATATTGGTAGGCATGCACATGACAACACCAAGAGCTTATTAAAATTATTAAATCGAACAATCTAATACAGAAATCTGAATCTTCTCCACTCTGGTTAAATGTTGATGCCATCAGGTTTAGACGTCATCTAAATATCTCTAACTTAAAACTATAAATTATTCAGAGTAATCGTGTGGATTTAACATCTGGATAGAGCAGGAGTCAAGGATTTTGACCAGCATCATCTGGTTGTGTGCTCTTCTTCAATATTATTACGCGGTTTGCTCCAGTTAAATCAACGATAAGGGTTGGCCCACTCTTCCTTTCTGGTCTCCAGACGGCATGAATATAATTCATAAAACTTAATAGATTAAAATAGAGACTTTTACAACATAGTGATATACAGTCCATTGCATGCGCACTTTCAGAAAAGGTTCCAGGCAAAGTGAAGCTGATAGTAGCTAGAGGTCTGTGCAGATAAGAAAGCACTGTAGTGTAATTCGAGTCTTATTATCCTAACAAAATATCTTACTAGATTTGCCAATGTAGTTTGTATCTAGTAAGCGTGAAATACAGTAGTCTATATAGGCAGCAAGTTACTTACTAGCTTTTGAAAAAAAAAAAACTAGTAACAGAAATTCACACCTATAGCAAAGTATACTGTAAAATCATAGTATGTCTGTGCCCATAAACAAAATAATGGCTGGTGGAAAAACGAAGCAATTTGAATTTTATAAAAACCAAACATCTGCAAACCAAAAATTGTGACACCACACTCGAGTCCAGAAGGGTATTTGAATTGCCTTACCTTAACTAATAGCTCTGAACATGGTAAAGCTCCAGCTGCTACAGCGGACAGAAGAGGAGTAATACCATCATCAGTTTCCCCATTGGGCTGTGAAGATAACAAAACGGAGGAAGATCAAGCTAACAAACCGAACACTTTCAGTTACAAAATGTAAGCTGTGATAACATCAATGTCCATAACTAAGAGTAATTATGAGATGAGCAAATATCTATCCCATATAGGTTTATCATGTGAACAATATCACAGCACGGTTTTTAATTTCTTCTAGATTATTACTATGGTCTTTGTCTACCCAGCTCAGAAAAAAAATCTTAAAGTTGATAAAGGTTAAGAAATTAGACATCAGACATAACATCATTACACAAGGAATAGAATACCTTGGAATTAGTTATATTAGTAAAAGATTTCACTAAGTACCATTGCTTCAAAGTGAATGAAGAGAGGAAAGAAATATAATATAGACTGGGAATTCCTAGGCATAACTAACGTTTGATTGGAGAAGAAAAGGAAGAAAAGAAATTGAAAATTACTACATATCAAGGCAACCAAGAATATAGTACAGAAAATGTAAGGATGGAATACATTAGCATGGTGTTCTAATAAAATTTTCACGGCATCTGGTTGTCCATGACCAGCAGCCCAAATGAGTGGTGTACCAGCATCACTTTGTGAATCAACCTTTACCACTTTGGAGAGCAAGAGGTTGAGCAGCTCAGTGTTCCCTGCACAAATTGTCAATAATCTGACCAGTTAGCATGAGTACAACTATATCTTGCATAAAGGTATAATGTCAGCAATGAGATCCAGAAGTTTGATCTCATTCAATACATGTTTCATATGAGTCATATGACTATTGGTAGATAATCCCCTGGTTGATGCATGACAATAGAGGACAGCATTATTTCTCACAGTGATCCCAACTCCATCAGTTTATCTAAAGCCCAGTCTACAAGGACTCCTTCCATGGGACTATCAAGGACTACATCAAAGCTCTTGACTTAGCAATGAGTTACCAACGTGCTTAGGTCTTACATCTTAAATCTTCAATCAACTCCAAGTTATTTTCTGTACAATTGAATTGAATAACAGGTGTGGTGCCTTTCTTGCATAAAGTTTTTGTAAGTTTCATTTCTGACTATGGCAACCATGTGATACGAAGTTCTACTAAGATAATACTACCAACATAGAAAGGTGGCACTTCAAACTACAAGACCAGATCCAGCTAACTACATCTACATATAATTGAAACAAGTTCCATAAAACCATTCCAGTTTCTTAACTGGAAAAAGAAATGCTATATATAAACTTCAACCACACAGCTGAACTTAAGAACGGAAAGAAACAAAACATAAAAGTACTAGCGGAATATACCCATTCCAGCAGCATGATGCAAAGCAGTGGCTCCTAATTCACTACAGGCATCAGGATTTCCACCGCAATCAAGAAGATACTTGGCAATGTCATTATGTCCTTGCCGAACAGCATGAAGAAGTGGAGTGTCACCTGCAAAAGCAGTAAAGAAATGTAGACACATCAAATATCCTCAGATTTTTATGCTCATTCAATGAAACTAAGAGCAAAGGCTCTACTATAAACCCAGCTTCCTGTTATTTGTGAATCTCTTTTTTTCCCGAAATTTCCCAAAGTGTTATGTGTCGGTCATTCATGAGATCAACAAGAACAAGTTCAAAGCTACTATATTCGAAAACATAGTTATTATTAAAAAGGTTATTGATATTAGCAGATATAGTAAGTAGACTGAAAAAGAAGGTGTTATGTGTCGATCATTCGTGAGATCAACAAGAACAAGTTCAAAGCTACTATATTCGAAAACATAGTTATTATTAAAAAGGTTGTTGATATTAGCAGATATAGTAAGTAGACTGAAAAAGAAAGTGTTATGTGTCGATCATTCGTGAGATCAACAAGAACAAGTTCAAAGCTACTATATTCGAAAACATAGTTATTATTAAAAAGGTTGTTGATATTAGAAAGGAGAGGTTTATGTAATCACCATCTTCATCTTTTGTATTAACATCGATCTTCAATTCCTCTGCTAAGTACTTGCAAACATCAGTTTTCCCCTCTCTAGCAGCAAAATGAAATGCCCCACGTTTATTTGCATCTTTAACATCTTCAACAGTTTTCTTTAACCCTTTCCCTTCATCGTCAAGCTCTGCTGCTAGTTCTGATAATATATAAAAACAATAAAAATCAACACAAAAAATCTAAAAATCAATAGAAATTGTGATGACTGATTAGTTCAGAGTTATTATAACTTACTCTTGAAAAGATCAAGGTTTCCAGAACGAGCAGCATTAAGAAACTGCTGAACTTTTTCTCTAACTGGATCCAGAAGAAGAAGAAGCTATTATGGAAAACCAAAAAAGAAAAAAGGGAAAAAAGGGAAAAAAGAAACATCGAAAATTAAAACACTAAATCAAATGAAGTTAAATAAAAATCTTCTGATGTCTTTGAATACCTGCAAGAGCTTCAGAAGCATCAGGGGCCATTACTAGGGTCTCTCAACCAAAAATGACTTCGGCCTAACAGAAATTACCTATCACGGGAAAATTATATGAGTTTTGATTTCATTGTATTTTTCAAAACCCTAATAATAAACAGAAATCAGTGCTTTATGATTGAAACTGAAAGTGTGCTTTGTTATTATGCTTACCTGGATGGTGTTGCTCAGCTCAACTCAGCACAGACGGTGGTTGTTGTGGTGCAGCAGCCGAGGATTCTGCGTTTCTCTGATGAAGAGACAGGAGTCTAACTAGTCAGTAGAATGGACTACAGAGAAGAAGGTTTTACTTGGGACGACCGAGGGTTTTGCCACGTGTGAAGTACTAAAAGTCTAAATAGGAACACCTTTAGCTGGGGGATACTTTTAGTGGTGATATTACCAAGAAACCTTTTAGTTAATAATTAACCCTAATACATTATCTTCCAATTTCGGTTACAAAAAAAACAACAGAGATTTCCCTTTCCCCACTTTTTTTCTCCTCATTCTCTCCATAATTGTTTCAATTCATCATCGATTAATCATGGAATTCAAAATTTCTTCGTCGATTAATTTCATCTATAAAAATGACACGAACAAAACAATGTTTGGACCTATTAATGATCCTGGAATCGCGGCTGCACCGAAACAAAAGGTCGCACAAAATCTCAAAGATAAACTAGCCACAATTGCAAATCGATTAGAAGAAGAAAAAATAGGACAATCTAACTCTTAGACAAATGGCTCCAATGAGAAAGTAAGTGGTTCCACTTCTTTTATTTAGTGTTTTCGTTGATTTGAACTTGATTAAATATGTTAGAATTGAAAAGGGTTAATTGATGTTTAGTACTCAGGTTTTGACCAGGTTTAGTATTTGGTCTACCATTTGTCCAACGTTAGGGCTTGGTACCTGGACTGACGGTTGACTACTATTGACTAGATTTTAATTAATTTTATAAATTAAATTATATGAGATTACAAATATATCCCTGATGTGGGATTAACATCTAACGGCTATAATTTAATCATAAAACTTACGGTAACGATTCAATCTTTTTGACACGTGTTTTAATCCTCTTCATCTTCTTTCACAGATCTTTTCATCTTCTCTCATTCACCATTATTTTCTATTTTCTAAACAAAGAAAAAAACATAGTGATAGCTAGTTAGGATTTCTCGTTGAATCCTCGAGAAGGAAGAATAAATGATGGGTTTTGCTGTGATAGGAATTCAGAGAGAATAACTGGGTTTTCTGATTTCGGTGATGGATTTCAATGGCAGAAAGAAGGTAGATTTGAGTTGGGTTTTGGTGGATTTGAAGTTACCAGTGCTTGAACTGCCGAGAGAATGAAATGGGTATGAATCTGGTCGAGGTTGGAGAAGGTGTTGTTGATGATGTGAGGTTCAATTGGGTGGTAAAGGTTACAAAGAATTAGGGTTAACTTATTTATGAAATTAGGGTTTTCTTAATTTTTAACCTAATCAAAAACTTGTTGTTGTTGATTTTGATAACAATTAAGCAAATTTAGATGTTAAAGATGATGTTGTAAAAATAATAGCAGAGATTGAGAGAAGAGATGGGTTGAAACGAAAATTAAAATTGGCAGAGACGATAAATCAGGGTTCGTTGTTGAGAAAACAAGAATGGGTCAATGATGATTTTGATTAGGTGGTGAGTTTTGCTATGGGTTTTCTGCAGTTGGAATTGAAAGAGAAAGAAAGCTAAAGATAAATTAGTGTACAACTGATACTGTCGTAAGTGAAGATTAACTGTTGGGGTTTGAATGAATCTGAGTTGTGATTCGAGAAAATAGAAGGTGGGTTTGTGTTTGTGCTGCATCTTTGAAGATTGTCTGTGGTTGGAATTGAATCTGAGATTCAAACCTTTAAAAAATTATGATGATCGATGGTGATCATTATTTTGATTACCTCATTAACAACTAAATCAACAAGATAGCTTGTGATTTTTTGAATGATTGTGAATGAGTGTGTTAAATTTTACAGGGAAGGACCCATTAGAATTGCCTGAAATTGGTCGGGAAAGATCCAGAAAACAAAAAGAATTCTGCCGAATTTTCAGTCCCGTCAAGTTGACTCACTGACGATCTAACTCAATAAGTTATGAAAATGTTATTAATATAAAGGGTATAATAGTAAATTGGTTAACTTTTAATTTTTATTTAATTTTTTTAAGAATTTATTAAACAAAAATTAAGATTTAACTTAGTCATCGCGGGTCAACCGTCAGTCTGGGTACCAAGCCCTAACATTGGACAAATGTTATACCAAATATTAAACCTGGTCAAAATATGAGTACCAGACATCAATTAGCCCAATTGAAAATTAGGTATGGAATTTCAGTTACAGAGTCACAGTCGGCATAAAACGTTAGATGAATGTCATTGCGACTGTTGATGTCGGCATTGATTTATTGAATTATTGGTATGAATACCATATAGACTGTTGAAGCCTCTGTCACTGGATATTTGCATGTCTACTGTCGGTATGGATGACGAACTTTATAACAATGTCGACTGACCTTATATATTCTCTGTTGAGAAAATATGTATTGTCGGTATAGTTCGTATACATCTTATCAATGTCAACTGCTACTCTAACCAAAAAGATACACTTTGGAGTCGGTATCGTGGGACTACAGAAAACATCAATGTCGACTGTTTAATTTTTGTTCTAAACCTTTTTTTCATCAGTTGGCATCGACGAATTGTAAACGAATGTCGGTTGTTGTATATTCTGTGCCGTTTTAAGTTATTTAATGCTAATTGTGTGTTATAAAATACTGATTTTGTTTTTGTGTGATGGAGTATAGGTCAAAAGGTAATACATCCAAAAGAAAGGGAAAAGAAGCTCTAGCTCCTAAGAAAGGATCTAGGAAGTATAGAAAGGAAGTTGACGCTTCAAAATGAAAGAATCATGTTGCCTCTCCTTAGTCCATTCTTATTTGTAATGGGCGTAATAAACGTTTGGGTGCTTGAAAGAGAGGCACAAAATATGCCCCGAGGGACCGGAGAGTATTAATAATTCGGGAACCCACTGATAAGAGTTACGACCAACTCATCATTCTCGGGTGGAGGAGGATAAAGGTGTTCAAGGTACTACTGCAAAAGGGGTTGAGTGAGGAGTCGAAGAAGAAGGAAAAAAAGAAAGAAAAAAAAAGGCATATTTCTGATCCTGACGATATGCTACACGATCGTGAAGTCGGCAAATTCTAGGGCGAACCATAAGAGAAAAAAAAAATTATTCGGTTATAAAGACTCATGGGCTCATACAATCTATTCAACATATGTAAGATTATTCATCTTATGTTTTCTTTTAAATATTAATAATTTTATGATCGTTTATTTATGTTTGTATTGTTTTATTATAGGATCACAAGGATGTGGTACGTATTTTCCTATTCCAATCGATGCATGCTTGGGATTTAGAAAATTAATGTGAAGGTGTTAGAGTGCTAGTTGAAGAATTCGGTATGTTACCCTCGGTTACCAATTACGTAGCTTATGATGTTGTCACGGTGAATTGCATCACCGATACTATGCATTTCCCATATGGCGAGATGACCATGATCCCCGATGATGATCAATAAATTTTAGGTGTTCATGTGCAAGGTAAAGTTATTTTTGAAGGAAATTACACCAAATAGTTGGGATGGGATCAGTTACATGTTCTGACCAACAAGTTGTTCGGTTGGGACGTCAAGACTTCAAAACAAAGTTTCCAAGTTGTTGGACCCTATAAAGTGAAGATGTTCAAACTACTGATGCTCAAGGAAACCTTTGGAGGGACACTCGAGAGACAAGTCCAAGAAAGATTGGATCCCGCAGATATTCCTCGTAGAGCCGGTGCATATATGTTGTACATATTGGGCACGTGGATATTCCCTGACACTAGTGGAAACCCGGTGAGTTCCAACTTCCCATAATTATTGGATCATTTGGAAGAGGTCTGCACCTATTTGTGGGGTACTGCAGTGGTTGCACATTTAATTATGCGGAAGGCCTCTAAGGCGACTGCCAACCAATTTGTCGGGAATATGACTCCCCTCCATGTAATTTAGGAACAATTTAATTGTTGTTGTCCTTTTTTTAATTTTTCAATTGTGTTAAGAACATGTTAATTCGTATATACTATATGATCTTGACATAGTTTGGGAGTATGAACACTTCCCAACATTGTTCACGGATTTGAGATACTTGACCAGAAATATTGATTGGAAGTGAGGACAACCAGAGCTCTTAGATACCGGTTCAAAGGGGGTCCAAAGCCAGGTAACAATAAACGATTGATATAAATGAGATTGGATTTGGACGCGATAACGGACGATAAGGCGGTGTTTGATTCTTACAAGGAGGATAGAAAAGTTGACTACCACATCCTAAGGTCTGACGATGTTACCATGTACAACGGACCGTGGTTTCACCTAAGAGGATTTGTCATGTACAATCCTCACCGTGTAATGAGGCAACTTGGGTACAAGCAAACTACTAGAGTTGCATATGTTGATGAGCACATTTTCATGCATGAATTTGAGAAGTGTAAGTCAAGCTCGAACAAAACTGTTGTAGCTTACACACCACCACTAATCCCGAAGCATTGGAGGAAAAGGCATCTACATTATATAGTAGATGTGAATGATTGGGTTGCTACCGTCAATGGTGATAGAGGATCCCCTCTACATTGCAATATTCGCAATTGGGTTCATGGTGTTAGTACCTAAAAATTGCTCCTAAGAAAAACAAATGTACCGTTGTGGTAATTTCTTTAGATTCGGATATCAAAATTATACAGGACAAGCCTAAACCATGATAGTAACCGTTTTGTCCTGCTTCAGTCACAATGAGAGGAAATGGGTTGATCTTAGGGAAGGGAAGCAAAGAAATTTGAAGGAAATGTGTGTATTAAATTTTATGTAAAGGCGGAGAATAACAGAGCTTATGAGAGTAGTAAACTTGTTCTGTTTTTCTGAATGGCTAAGTAGCCTATTTATAATTGTTTGGGAACACACGATTTCCTTGTAATTAGTGGAGGTAGTGAAGAGATAGAGAGATAGAAGTTGTGGGATAATGGTATAACCGTCTCGGAATTTTCGGGAAATCATTACTCTATTACTCCATTAACTTCTTCAACCTTACCATTACTATGTAACTTTCTCATCATGGGGTGTTGCCACGCCATACGTTGTTATAACCACCAGACCAAAACCCTATGAAGAATCCCCCCATGTAATTGTCTTGATTTTTCGTAGGAGTTAGTGGAGTCATGGACTCAAAACACGTGAGTAATTCGTGAGTTTGTCATAAGATAATGCTGCCAATGAGTTTGTGCCATACAGTACGACAATTGCCTAGTATTGGCGCTAGTAACAAAAGATAATGGTGCTAGCACGAGCGGATGAGGTTGGCGCTGCAGAGCATGGGAGAGAAGACGTGCAAAGGTAAGAAAAGGGGAAAGACTAGCGTTATCATTAGATTTGGCACTAGGTTAGCGGTCAGGCTAGCACTTCTAGCGGCGCTAGTGCTAGCGTTGATGTTAGTGATATGCTATCGCGAATGTGGACTAGTTGGCATGTGGGCTAGCCAGTGTTTGCGTTGGTGCTAGGAGCATGGTTAGAGCTCGCTAGAACTGGCACTTGCTGGTGTCGTGGCCATTGCCTATGTGTCAGTATCCTTGGCATTTTCTAATGCTATAGCCATAATTATGGCTTATTTAGGGGCTTCTCAGTCACATGAGATTTAATTGTTTAGCATTTGTGCTTAACTTTATGCAGTGTATACAGATCATATTCAAGAGATTCATTCGTGGAAGTTTACAACTTGAGATGGTGTTTAGTGCGACTCTGGAATTTAGATGCTATGTATCTATTTAACATTTTTGTTAAGGAATGGTATATCATTCATTCTGAATATTTATAATTTTTTACAATCAATGTGTTTTGATTAATACAGATAGCTTGTATGGTGCACATGAAAAAACGAGGGTTTAGCTGGGTAAAGCCCTGAGATTTCTATGGGCGCATATATATACAATAGAGCTACAAGGTTAATTTAGCCATGAGCTGAATATGTGTTCTCAAATCTCTTACGAAATGTAAGGTAGCAGTATGTATTCATAATTCTGAAGTCGGGTCATGAATTTATACACATTTGTTTCATGCTTCTGCAGTTGGGAGAAAAGCAGTATTACAATTTTCTCCCTTGTCAAAAATTTACCATCAACACATGGTTACGTAGTTGATAGGCCAATAACCTATAGCCGCAATCGCACGACGTTTACAAAGTAGAAGTGGAAAGTACGGGATCGTCCATGGAGATTGATAATATTATTTCTAATTAATAGACAAATTATGTGCTATAAATGAAGATAATGTTTTGGATTAATTTTTAATGAATAAATAAAAAGATAAAATAACTATACAAATTAATTAACCAGGAAGATAAAGGTCTAGAATTTTGGATTCCACTACTTTTGATGTTTGTACAATTAACACTTTAATATCTTGAATCTACTCTCAAATTACTCAAGACAGTTTTGAATGCAATCTCATGCCTCAGAATGTAAAACGTTCTAAATCATTTATACGACTTACGTCGTTTTTTCAAAGATATAATTTCTTCTCGTATAAAAGATCAACAACCTAAAGACTATTCAGAACAATTAAATCAAAGCATATTTAGAAGAGAAACTATTAGTCATTAAAAAGCACAAAAAAGAGTAATTTTGGCTAAGAATTTAAATATTAAAAGTAAGCATCAAAAATAACTTCCTCATCTACCCTAGAAAAGATATTTAGCTCTTCATAGCAATCGAGGTACAAGAAAGTAGATAAGAAACCATTAATTTCATTAATTTAGAAGAGTTTACAAAGAAGAATTGACTCACAACGTTGCAGAATGATTAAAATCAATTATTGAATTTGCGACAGGCTTTGTGTGTTGCACAACTAGAAATGTCGTTGATATTATTCAGAAAACTGTCGCCTTAGACGTTGAATACAAAAGAATTGGTACAACTTCAACGACAGTTTGTAAAGGTGGTTTTCTCCTTTTTCTTCTTCTTCCTCGAGCAGCAACATAATTTTTCGAACTGATTTTTTTCTCTAGGTTCTGGCAGAAGCCAACCCCCTCTCAAACTCTTCAATCGACTCTATATTTATAGTACAACAAGATCACACCTTAATAACTTATCCAAATCTTCTCCAAATCGATTCTCAAAAAAAAATATTCTCGGGCAACTATTCTTCTCACGCTATTTATTCTTGGTGATATTCTTTCCTTTTATATCAAAGCTCTTTGATCTTGTTTCCTTCTCGAGATGACTTGTTGGAGATAAAATCAATCTTATTACAAAGAATCAAATCAACCTGATTTTTTTCCCTTTTACGTACAACTTACTAATTTTTTCCGAGAGAATATTTGCTTTGAGATTTGATATCTTTTGTTCTTAAAACGTGTAAGAATCTTCTTTTAATAAGGCAAGAGTTTATCTTGTCTTTAAACTCCAAAAATATTTCCAAATCACGTTGCTTATTCTTTGCAAATTCGGGAGAAATAAATTCCCGCCAAAATTGAATTTCAAATTGAAGGTGGTTGCCTTTAACAATGCTTGGATGCATTTGACAAATTCTTGGGGTGTGCCCTTATCCAAAATGAGGGTGTCTTTAACACTTTTAGAGCCAATTTTTCAATAAAAGTTTATCTTCAAAAATATTTAAAAATACATAAAATAATAATATTAATACAAAATTAAGCACTAACGATATAATATGATATCAAATAAGATACGAAAACATGTCTATCACGCCCGACGAATGTTGAAACCCCCCCATATAAAAAAGAAAAAGAAAAAGGAAACCCCTGCTGTAACTTCAACTCCATTTTATGCTTCTATGACAAAGCATTTATCAATGCTGGTACGTATGTTTTTCACTTATACTTATTCTTTTCTATTTATATTATGTATTATTATTCAATGGCGAATGATGCATTTTATTCGTATATAAGTATAATAACAATATGTTGTATATATGATTATCAAAAATAGCGGAAGATAATTGGTGGCATTGAGAAAATGTTTAGTTACAAAGTTGACAAATGAGAGGTGCTGAGCCTTGAAGAATTGCACAAGGTCGATGAGCAACTGAAGAACATTAAAAATGTTGATGAGAAGGAGTTGTTCGAGGAAAAAAAAGAATCGGGTGGTGAAAAAGGCTAGGCGGGAGCGATTTATATTTGTTTGCTTTGAAAAATATGTGTTTCTCAATCCCCAAGAGAAGTCTTCAAGTTCTCACCCTTAATCTTCACGATATGAAGGGGTGGAGGACGAACTTCAAGTAGCTATTACACAAAGTGTAAAGGATAAATTGTAGAGCTACATGAGGTCCTCTATTTATAATGAATGACCAAGGTTTTCTTAGATCTAAACCACGTAACATCCAAACATAGAGTTTCCTGAATTACCTAAGAGCATCTCTAATAGAGGTGGATGTTTTAAATTTTGTCAAAATAAAGATGATACATATGGAAAATACCATTAATATAAGTCAATCTACAAAAATTTATATGTATACATAAATATGAAAAAAATCTTAAAAAATGTCTAAGAATTTTTTTTAACTAGATTCGTTTGGACATTCACTTTTAAATACTTTTAAATACATATATTTTATTGAATTATGTTTAAATAAAAATTATCAAAATTCCTAATATTTGATAAAGTTCTTACGTCTCATTTTTATTTGTAGATTATTTTAAGACCATAATACTCTATCGGAGATGCTCTTAAGCTAAGTAATTCTTTATGTACAATACAAAAATAGATGTGATGTTGCCTTAGTAACTACTTAGCTAGATTTTCTAGGATTTTAATAATACCATTGAAACTTCTTGTAATAATTACAAAGATATAGTTACCTAATGGTTAATCCTAAAATCTAAACTTAAATAATGTTTAAAATATCTATTAGATTTTATAACTAGTAATTAATGTTTTCACTAAATATAGTTAAACATTAACTTCTCCAAATTAGTTTGTAGACAATTTATCTTAACATATTATTAAACATAATAACTAGCATTAATTGTGATTAACGTACCTAAGTTGCGAACTTGGTTTAACAAGATGAAACATACCTTATATGGAAATAATAAACTTAGTTAACATTTTTAAAATGGGCAATTTTAGCTTGTAAAAACAGGTGCAAAGGTTAGCCTTGAGTGTAGAAAAAAATAATTGAAACATGGATAATATAACATTTTGTCACGTTTTTAAGGATTGGTTTCGAAACCACCTTTATTGGTTTTAGAACCATTTGTTGTGCAAACTATTGCGCAACAATTCAACCATCAGGTTTCGGAACCAAGAGAGGTTGGTTTCGGAACCAACACAAAACTTTTGCAGAACATAAGTTTATGTTCTATTCGTTTGACATTTTGACTAAGTCAAATGTCAAGATTATTTTCACTAGAGACTAGACTCAAATTTCTCCTCATATGTATATACAAATATAAAATATTTACCGCCATAATATTGGCTCAAAGAGTGAGTACTTCTTCGATAGATAGGTGGACAGGGAGAGACAATCATAAGTAGGAAAATCAGTTGTCTTCACGTTACTAACCTCATTGATGAAGAAACTTGTAGTTTTTGAAAATTTAAAAACCATATCCAAGTATATATAAACGCATTACTAAGCTAAAACATAAGTAAAGATACTTAAGAGAATAAAGAACTTGTACTTCATTGATATAATCTTTAAGTTGTGGTTCGATCTCCTAAACGAGATCTGATATGGGGTCCAACCGAGATCCTTGACTTTGAGTCCAAGGTGCAACATATGTATAGGATTGATTAGGCACCTCATCAGTAATTCGGTGCTCCTTGTGGGGATATATTTACTAAGTTACATACATTATGGAGTATTCCTAGACTTAGTCCTCGGCTTGACTCCTTACACTTATGCTAGCCTTTTGGGTTTAGGAAAACATATGGTATTTACAAAACTCATGATGGATTTGTTTATGTGTTCTTTAGTCTTCAAGTATTCAATCTTCAATGTGTTTTAGGGTGAAAACAAATGTACTGTAAAAGAGTATTTTCTGTAGTGACGATTTTGGAGATTGTAGTGGAGGCATACCCAAAAAATAAGGAGGACTTGTCTTACCATTACTCCTCGTGCTCTTAACTGCTCTGAAACCGTCCCATTACTTGTTACATTCTTTTTCGTGGATGTGTTACCACAATGCACGATATTGTAGACCGCCAGACCAATACCCCAATATGAATTCCCCCATGTGTTGTATTTGATATCCCGTAGAAAAATAGTGGAGTCGTGGACTACCACTTGTTTTGATTATGTGTAGTTAGTTACTTGTCAAATTAGTGAGACAAGTCGCTCAGTTCACTAAATTGATAATTAGACTGATCAGTATCGAGTCTAGTAAGTTTAGTGGTCATGTACTAGCTTAGAAGTAACATTGCATAAATTTAATGGCCATATGTTAGCCTGAAAATAGCATGACACAAATTTGGAAGTGTTTGAAGCCAAGATTACGCGAAAGTTCTCAAGGACCAGTCGTAGCGCACTCAAGAACCGGGCAAAAGGCTTGGCGAAGACCCATATAGGGCTAGCGCTGGCATTAGGCGTTGTGGAACAAAAGGCTTCCCGATTGTATTAAAAATTCGGGAACCCACTGAATAAGAGTTGCGACCAACTCATTATTCTCGGGAGGAGGATAAGGAGGATGAAGGTGTTCAAGGTCCTACTGCAAAAGGGGTTGAGGGAGGAGTCGAAGAAGAAGGAAAAAAAAAGAAAAAAAGAGCCATATTTCTGATCCTGACGACATGCTACTTGATCGTGAAGATGGCAAATTATGGGGTGAACCATAAGAGAAAGATTTGTTATATCATTTTCACTGGAGACTATACTTAAATTTATCCTTATGTGTATATACAAATAAAAAATATTTACTGCCATAATATTGGCTCAAAGAGTGAGTACTTCTTCAATATATAGGTGGACAAAGAGAGAGAGACAATCATAAGTAGGAAAATTAGTTGTCTTCACGTTACTAACCTCATTGGTGACGAAACTTGTAGTTGTGGAAAATCTAAAAATCATACCCAAGTATATATAAACGCATTACTAAGCTAAAACATAAGTAAAAATACTTAACAGAGTAAAAATCTTGCACTTTATTGATAGAATCTTTAAGTTGGGGTCCGATCTCTTAAACGAGATCCGATATGAGGTCCAACCGAGATCATTGACTTTGAGGCCAAGGTGAAACATATTTATAAGATTGATTAGGCACCTCCTCAATAATTTGGTGCTCCTCGTGGGGGTATATTTACTAAGTTACATACATTCTGGAGTATTCCTAAACTTGGTCTTCGGCTTGATGCCTTACACTTATGCTAGCCTTTTGGGCTTATGAAAACATATGGTATTTACAAAACTCATGATGGATTTGTTTATGTGTTATTTAGTCTTAAGGTATTCAATCTTCAAGGTGTTTTAGGGTGAAAACAAATGTAATGCAAAAGAGTATTTTCAGTAGTGACGATTTTGGAGATTGTAGTGGAGTCATACCCAAAAAATAAGGAGGACCTTGTCTTACCATTATTCCTCGTCCTCTCAACTGCTCTGAAACCGTCCCACTACTTGTTACCTTCTTTATCGTGGATGTGTTACCATAATGCACGATATCGTAGACCGTCAGACCAATACCCCAATGAGAATTCCCCCATGTGTTGTATTTGATATCTCGTAGAAAAATAGTGGAGTCGTGGACTACCACTTATTTTGATTATGTAAAGTCAATAACTTGTGAAATTAGTTATACAAGTCGCTCAGTTCACTAAATTGATAATTAGACTGATCAGTGTCGAGTCTAGTAAGTTTAGTGGTCATTTACTAGCTTAGGAGTAACATGTCATAAATTTAATGGCCATGTGTTAGCCTAAAAATAGCATGACACAAATTTTGGAAGTGTTCGAAGCCAAGATTACGTGAAAGTTCCGAAGGACCAGTCGCTACGTACTCAAGAACTGGGAAAAAGGCTTGGCGAAAACCCATATAGGGATGGCGCTGGCTAATAAAATGCCAGCGCCATAAGTAATGACGCGTCCCTAAGGGACGACGCTGCGAGGAGATCGCGTCCGCAGAGACGTTTGATAAAATATTGGCGCTTAGCGCCAAAGACGCGGCCTTGGGGACGTTCCACAGAAGTCTGGTGCTGACTTAGGAGAGGTTGGTGCTGGCCTAGTTGGTGATACATCCCTGAGGGACAATATATAAAAATTACGCATCCTCAGGTAACAATCTTAGGGTTGTGGCGCGTCCAAAAGGGACAAGTCATAATTAGTGACGCGTTCTTAAGTAATGATGTTAAAGTAACATGCATTCTTGAGGAAAGGATGTCAAATTATGATGTGTTCTTTGCGAACAAGGTATTAATATAGAATGTGTCTTTGAGGATCAAGCATTAGTTGTTCCTAGAATAAATAGATGTTGTTTGAATATTGATGTGCATTCGAGATAATTTCAAGGAATTCAACCATGGAAGTTATGCGACTTGAGACTGGTTCGATATAACATAAATATTGTATATATTAGAGAGACTACGGGATCAATATAGAACGCATGTAGTTATTTGTACAGACCGCATTCCTAATTCTTTTATGGAATATAAGTAGAAATACAATATTTCATATTTTGAGGAGTGGTGCTAGCGCAACGACGCTTCCTCATATTTTTAGTATAAAGCCAGAAATATGCGCAGATATTTCTATGTTTTCGTTGCTGGCAGAGGGCAATTTTATGATTATATCCCTTGTTAAAAGTCCATCATCTACGTTAAGTCTCCTGCTAAGTGAGGAACAATAAGGTTTTGCAGTAAGCACTAGATGGTGACAATATACTTCTAACAATTATATAAAGTCAGAAATTCAAGAATAAAAAAAGTTATACTTAGCTTTTGTCTTTCGGGAATAGAATAAACGCCCTTTAGCATTAACCCTAGTTGGGATTTGTATATGCTCGCCGTCAAGCTATGAGTATCAATCCGTGAGTATCCAAGAAGCATTAAGCATAAGTACATGGGTCGGATCCGGTAATATTCTCCATATACTTCTAACAATTATATAAAGTCAGAAATTCAAGAATAAAGGAAGGTATACTTAGCTTCTGTCTTTCAGGACTATGATAGATACCCCTTAGTATCAACCCTAGCTGGGATTAGTATATGCTCGTCGTCATGCTATGAGTACCAATCCATGAGTACCAAGAAGCATTGAGCAGAAGTAAGGATATAACTCTCTTAGTTTTATCATTATCATCAACAACTTCAACGGTCGGCTACAGAGTCTCAACTGCTGACGACGCCCAGATCCAATCTCTTTGGAAGGAGTCTTCATTGAATACTAAGAAATTCAAAATTTAATTTAAGAACAAAGAGATATTCACTTAGCTTCGTCTCCTCCAGGCAATATCATTGATGCATACTTGGGTCTTACACTTAGACTCTCTTGCGAGCAAACAATAGACGCTGGTGCTTAGGGTTTGAATAAGTAGTGATCAAGTGCTAGGGACAATGTTGGTAGGGTGGTAGTAGATAAGATATAGGACACCCGGAGACGATGCTTTGAGTTGTAGCTAGTAGCAGCAAAGTTGGAAATAAAGGAAACCAGCAAAAAAATTTGATGGTAGATCAGGGCTACTGATGGGGATGGCGGTGGAATCCAGTGTTCTTGTCATAGACGTGAACACATTAATTCTTTAGGTAAAGAGTATTCGTTGGTTTGATCTTGTATCAGTGGAAGTACTGAAGAACAGGGCTAGAATCTGCATTATCATAAGTTGGGACGACATAGTCACAATAATGGAGCAGTGGTGACAAAAGGTTGATGACGTCTTGTAGTATGGTGAGATCTTCTTGGAAGATGCAGTGGAACCAAAGATGACACTATATCTGAGAAGATGAGAGTCCACGAGCGGATGAGGCCTATGTAAAGCTAAGTCTTCTAAATCCCGTCCGGAAAACCTTGTTTGTATACCGTTCACTCCATAGGTTTTTAAAGTTTCATACGATATTTGATTTCGATGTTTGACCCCAACTTTTGAAGATAAGAGACCAAGATATCATATGCAAAAAGAATCACTTGATTCAGATTTTGCTAGGTCATCCAATTATACGCAAACATTCGTGATTACCAATCCCGTGTATTTTTAGATTCTTTAGACTTCAGTGTAAGAGCCATATCTCCTAGCTCATGTCTCTGATTGATGTGCCCTTTCGGTATGTCGTAGAAAAGACATAGATGAACACTTTTAGTGAAGGATGCTTTTCCCTATTCCTTAACAATTGTTGTCGATTTTTCGAGTTTCTAAAATGAATAGGTAATGATAGGAGCATTAACAAATAATAGAGAAGTTGACCGAGCTGGTGCTGAAAGGTGGCGTTGTGAGATATTGTTATTGTAAAGATGTTGGCTTCATGAAAATGCTATCTCTGTGAATAATGTTTCAGCTTCCGTGAGAAATTCCAGCTTTGATAAAAATTCTTTATTCTGTGGAAAAAATTAGCACTTGAGAAGAGGGCGTGTACACTGGTGGTGCAGGGCGTGCACCAGAGGTGCAAGGCTTGCACCAGAGGACGCACAACGTGAGATTTTTTCCATGGTGATCATATCACTGGATCCCTGACCAGCAACTTGTAAACCAATACTCTGGAAGTTGAGAGGAGAAGCCAGAATCTGTCTGTGCCCATTGTATATTCGTCATGTGCTGGAGATGGTTGTGGATGCCTCATTACCAGTGATGTCTGAGATGAATATCATGACCATACGTTTTGTCCATGAGGGTTTGCTCGAAGAATGAGAGGACTTGATGGCATCACTTTGAAAATTCCAAGTTTGGGGTGTGTCCAACAGTAGAATCGTATGGTTGAAGTAAGTAGCAGCAACAAGGATGAAATTACCGTTCTAGACTGATCAGGTAAGAGGAGAAGGTTTCCTAGTTGTATGGGGTACTGATGTAAAGAGGTTTTGTCGATGACTCTGATACTTTATTGAATTGGTTTTGGGGATCACTTTGGTTAAAATGGATTTTGATTGATTTTTTTAACGAATCAAGTCCCAAAGTGCTGAACAATGAAGAGGTGTTCATTTACTAGACAGAGTGATACATGTTGAATGGGTTCAATATCCACGGGTGAATTATGTTGCTTATATTTAAAGTGTCGACTTAAAGGGTATTGAGGTTTCATGATCTCTGAGCGGTGGAATGAGTTATCCCCGATATTTATTTTCCTACAAGTGATGAGGCTCTATTGTAAAAGAGGTGAAAATAGAACAAATGAGGGTACGGGTGTTACCTTGCTGTGAGGGTGTGAGTTTTGATATATACGGCTTTGTTGCTAGTACCGTTGTTGATCAGACTTTCCAGTTGAAGGATATGACTGTGTTGAATCTTCAAAATTCAAGGAGCCTTCATTCCCCAAGTGTAGCTTACTTGGATCCGCTACCAGGCAGAAGATAATTTTACGGTATCGTCACAGGTCAATGCTTCCAGGATTTTGATAGGGCCAGGGAATTCATAAAAGTTAGCATCGTCCTTTGTTATCGTTGAAGTGCTGAGACTGGGGTGAGTATCTGAAGTGAAGTTGAATCCATCGTTGTCGTCTGGGATGTTGGGATGCAACTGGGTTTTTTTCCGACATCGTGAGAGTCACACCTTTTCATGCTCTTTAGACTCACAAGCTTGTTGTATTCCTTTGTAGGTGGTAATGGGATGATGTATTCCTACGGTCACCATTCTTCTTTAATCTTCTTGACTCAAAACATGACTATCATGACTTGACTAAATTGGTTTATTTCTTGCAACATGTGTGTGTGGTGCGCCCTTCAGTGGATACTACTCCTGTTGTTGTTCACAGTCCCCAGCCTGTAAGAAAAGGACCGTGAATGATTTTTCCATATTGATGCTTCTGAGGTTTCAGGAGACACCGTGAGTATAAAGGACGAAGACAAGTCTGAGGATGAAAATCTTGAAGGAGCGTCCTGTACTGACGAACTTTGCGAAGAATTTGATCCCACTGTTGTTGATGGAGAAGTAATCAATTGAGATGAAGTAACACCAGGCTTCTCCGTTAGCTTGGATCTGTCTCAAGTAGGGCCGCACATCGGGTCGGGTGGGTCGGGTTTGACCCCACCCGCACCCGACCCGCCAGTTGGCGGGTGACTGGAGTATTCACCCGCACCCAACCCGTCGTAGGACGGGTCGGGTCGGGTGCGGGTGGGTACGGGTCACCCGCCCAGACTCCACAAATTCACTCCTTCCCTGCATCTTCTTAATTGTTCCTGTATCCTGTTAACACTCTCCAACAACAATACATCCCATTCAATCAATCTTCCCTGCATCTTATTGAGCTTATTGAGCTTCAATCAATCTCACAACAACAATACAACCCATTCAAAATTGTCTACAGGAAAAACCAAATTGGTTGAATGAACCTTACTCTCCCAGTTACAAGAAAGAAGATATTGCCTAGTGCCTACAGTACACCAGTAATATTATGTATTGCTGCATAACCATTTAATAAAGTTTCTGTCTTTTGCAACAGGAACTTTTAATGCAAGGGTCTCTACTTGAACCCATTCAAAAGTTCTGTAACTTAGGATTACTTAAAAGAAAACAGTTTAATAACCTGTTTACAGTTGTCTACGGTAATTAGGGAACCCATTCAAAAGTTCTGTAATTAGTCTACATTTGAATCCATTGTTGAAAACCAAATACAGAACAGTAATTAGGATTACTTAAAACAAAACAGGTAAAAACTGAAAAATTAACATGAAGTAACTCCGAACTATTTATAAAAAGAAAAACAAGAGTTTCAAGTTTTAGAACTCGCCAGAATCAACTGCCGCAGGATGACATTGGAACAAACTAACTTAAAAATTCCTCCTCCAGGTCACCAGTAGGAATCAATCATCATCTATGATGATGGAAGAAGCAGCAAGGTTACCAAATAGCTCTGCAACAAAAGAAGTGAACAATTAGAATGAAAAAAATTAAAAATACCAATAGTAATAATAGTATAAGAAGTTAAGAACCATGAAGTACAAATTATACCCGACTCAAGAACATCAACCTCCTCCTCCTCGACTCCAAGGTTAGAAGAATCTTTGTCAACTGGTGTACGTAGCCAATTTTGCAATAAAATTAATGCCTCAAATGTTCTAGGCTTTAAGGAACTTCGAAAAGGATCCAAAATCCGTTTTCCGGTACTAAAAGCTGATTCAGAAACAACAGAAGAAACAGGTATAGCAAATATATCTTTGACTATGAGTTCAGAAGCTTGTCAGGGACTAAGAGTAGGCTAAGAGAACTAATTCAAAGGGAAATTATAAAAGAAAAGTAAGGAATAAACAACAAGATGAACACTATTGAAAGGATAAGTACAAAAGAATACAGATATACTAAACTAAAAAAACTGAACAAACAAAAAGAAAATAAGGGGAAATGACAGGATGCATACAACAAAAAAAAAGCTCATAGGCTATGTTGGCATCATTGTACACACAAGACCACAAAAAAGTTTACTGCACCTTACATTAAAACCCTGTCAACAAACAGACCACCAAGTCTCAGTTAGCACAGCCATAGACCACCACAGACCACCAAAAGAGGGATTTAGAAACAAAGAGGGTGAGACACAGACAAATACAGAGATTTAGGGGTTTTGGTGGAAGGAAAATACGTTAAAAGAGGGATCATTTTTTTGGGAGATCAAATAAACCCTAAATTACATAAAAAGAAAAAAAAACCCAAATTTTACTGAACCCTAAAAATTTAATTTCATCAATTTACAAATTAATACAAAACATTAGGTGATTCATGGGAAATGAAGGTCTGAGTTCCATTTACTTACTTGTTTCGACGTAAAATTTGATTCAAATTTTCGAATTTTCTTCAACTATTTCTTCATGAAGGTCTGCAACTATTTCTTCGAGTTAGGTTAGGTAGTCTTTGCAACAATCAAAACAAGAGTGTTATTCACTCACAAACTTAACAAAAATGGGAGTTCAGATGAAGAAAGAGTGTTACCTGATCGAAGAACAATTCCTCTCGCCTGTGTAAGTATAACAGATGAAGAACAATTTTGTTTTTCTCTTTGGATCGAAGAACAAACAGATGAAGTGAAAATCCCTCACGTCACGCGTGCCAAACTCACGTGTGATTTTCTGGCGGGTTGAGCGGGTGGGTTGGATAAGCAAAGGTGTCACTCGCATCCGACCCATTTATCAGCGGGTCGGATCAAAATGGACGAGTACGGGTCGGTTTGGCGGGTTGAGTCGGGTATATACAACCCTATTCTCAACTCTCAAGTAAGTTTCTTCTCTTTATGACCATGATAGAACATGTGAATTCCATAGTTGAAATTTGGTTGGTTGGCTGATAGCCCATGTAGAACTATTAGTTGGGCATCCAGACCATCGCTGACTGGCAGCAAAACAACAATTACATGGTTCGATTAAGAAAATTACAGTCATATGTGAAGAACAAACACTAAAATAACGTCAGTTGGCGGGTCGCAATGGAGAGAGAACCTGCGAAACCTCTCTACCTTGAGAGGAAAATGTTTTTTGTTTCAATGGAAGTTTAGGTAATAGGAAAGGCATTCGAATTGAGGAACGAAAGAGAGGAGGATTTACATCTTGGATTCATTTTTTTGAAGATACAACACGTTGGGTGTTGGAGATTTTAGAAGAGGCGAGGGGATTGAAAAGTACTAAGAGATGGACAAGAAGAGAAGGGGAAGCTTCTTTCCTTTGTGAGATCAGGAGCAATATGGGAGGAAAGTTCTTTCGGATTTCTAGAGTCAGGAGAGGAGACGAAAAAAGATCTTATGCTTTGTGTATCTATTGTGGAGATAGTTGTTTTTATTGGGCTAAGTTTTGTAAGGAGTTAAGACTTGTTTTTCAGAAGAATAATATGCAGAAGATAAAATCCTCAAGTTGTTCCATCTTCGGAAGATTTTCAAATTGGTTTGCACAGTTCTAAATCTAGAGTTCTTTCTAGGGTCTCTAATAGGGCCTTAGTTAAAGATTGATGGAATGGTAAGGTAGAACAAGGTTGTTAGTGAAATGAAATCACAATTACAGTAGAACTCTAAGTCGGACTTATGGAGACCTAAAAAACTTGTAATTGATGGTGCAAAAATCCATGTGTCAAGATACTCTGGGGATTTTCAGAAGATGAGACCTATGGTTCCAATGAACAAAGAGGCTAAGGGGGATGATAAATTAATTATGTTACAAGCAATGAGTAGGTTCATTAAATGGCTAAAGATCAGAGATATACCAACGAGGAGATGGAGTTACAATCTTTTTGAAACAGTGGGAGATGCTTTCGGTGGTTTTGCCGAGATTGCAGAGAGTACATTAAGAACGGAAAATGGAAACTTCTTCAGAATTGCAGTGATGGGGATTTCACGATCATTCCGGCGGTATTTTTGGTTGAAGATGATGGTCAAAGATGGGCTACCACGATAGAAAGGGATTTCAAATTCGCTGCTAAAAATACGGCTTTGATTGAGGAGTATAATCGACTGCTGGATTCTTTTGAAAAGAAGACGAGTGATTTTCATTTTTCAAATTCTGTTATACCCGATATGTTAGGCGCTAAATCTGTCTGGGTTGATGGGTCGACATCATCGAATGGGCCGGAAACCCACGGGTATTCGAATCAAGCTAATATAGGCAGTGGTAATGGGCTTCAATCTACTAAAAAGAATTGGGTCTTTAAACCAAAATCTACTGCTAAAACTCTTGTGCTGTCGATTTGCAATACTGGTACTAATCAGTTTAATCAAATCGGTGATTTGTTTAAAAGGACTCTGATGAAATGAATTTGGTGTTGAATGATTCTTATGGTAGAGCGAAAGAAGTTCCAACTGATGGCAAAATTTTTTTCCTTTCTCACTTAGTTTATGGAAGAGTGGATGAAGATCCCATAACTAGGGAGAAGAACTTTAGGTTGATTAGCTTTGATTCAGAAGTGGACGGAAGAGGAGATGTGGAACCCATTCTTCCAATTAGAGTTGTCAATGTCTTTTCTTCAAATGTGAAATCTCCTGGAGATTGTGGTAAGGAGGATGTCGCTTCCACATCTCAAGGTTCACAAATGCTGGCTTTAGATAATTTTGTTGAAATTCAAGGTTCCAGGGGTGTTGGTGGAAGAGGAGAAGTTGAACCCTTCCTCCACTGTGTACCTAAAGATAAAGCTGCAGCTAATCTTGTTAATTCCTACTCTATAATCGAGAGACGAGGAGAGGCAGAACCTATCAATTATGGGGTATTGAATAACGTGGATACTGGTGATTGTGTGCTTAATAAGGAAGTTGGTGGAAGAGGAGATCAATATCCCATCCTTCCTTTGGCTCACTTGTCCCCAGTAGTCCTACAAGTGTTTCTTCTATGGAGCTGGATAAACATGTTAAATTGGTAATGAACACTGTAGCATCAGTTAGTGCAGACAAGGTATCTGATAAAATGCCAAGTAAGGATTCTGCAGCAATTATGAATGGAGTTGCAATTATTGGTGATGCTGAGGTTCACGTTTCTATTGCACTTGAAAAGTTGCTGTGAGAAGCTTGTTTTCTGTAGACGATGATAATATTGTTATAAAGCTTGGGGAATTACAAAATGCAAATATTGATTCTAATAAAGTGATTTTTTCTACATCTAAGATGTTTTTGAATTATGTTGCAAGCTTGGAGGCATTGACATAAGTGATGAGACAGTGGCCAAGGCTGTTATAGATGAGATTCTAAGCAAGTATAGAGACAGGTATGCGACTATTACAGTGGGTAGGCAGGTGCAAGATAGTTATGAGACTAGTAATCTAGAATCCAGTGAGAAAGATGATGGTGTAGATGAGGGGGAGGTAACTCAAGGGAGAAGCTCATGGGGAGTAAAATAATTAGCTGGAACATTAGAGGGTTGAACGCTTATGACAAACAAGTAGCAGTGAAGGACTTGATAAATGTTTTGCCTGCATCATTCAAGAAACTAAGATTGTTAATTTTGTCTCCTTGGTTTATAAGACAATTGTGGTATGACTCTGATTTTGGATGGGACTTTATCCCATCTCAAGGAGTAAATGGTAATAGTGGAGGACTTTTGTCAATTTCGGATAGTAAAAAATTAGAACTTCTTGATAAGAGATTGGACTTAAATTCAATTTCATCCCTTTTCAAGTGCAAGTTTCTGGTTTCAAATTTGTGGTGTCTAATGCTTACTTACCATGCGAGTATACCCTGTGAGAAGATTTTTGGAAAGACTTAGCGGAGATAAGAAGTTGACATGGGGAAGCTTGGTGTTTGGGTGGGGATTTGAATGCAGTCAGAGGTGATTCAGAGAGGAACAGAGAAGGTGGAGATGCTAGAAACAAAAGATTCCTTAATGAGTTTATTACAGATTTTGAAATGGTGGATTTACAGTTGATTGGAGGCACATTCACTTGGAGTGATAAACATGAAGACCCTCGTTTATGCAGACTGGACAGTTTCTTATTTTGTTCTATCTTTGATTCTAAGTTCAGAAATGTTATTCAGACGACGCTTGTAAGGACTGTATCTGATCACAACCCTTTGTTGTTGGATTTAAATCCTGAATTTAGTGTCAAGTCTTATTTCAAATTTGAGCACCATTGGTTCCAACATCCATATTTTTACAAGACTGCTGAATTATGGTGGAAAGCAATGCAATATACAGGGACACCTAGAAATATGTTTTTAGAAAACTTCAAAATCTGAAGTTCTTTTCTAAAATCATGGAGTAACACTATGTGTGGTGGTGTTAAAAAGAAAGAAGACGAGCTAACAGAGAACATCAAGAGGCTGAATCTGTTGGAAGCACAAGCAACTTTATCTGATTCTCAGAGAGCGGAGAGAGCAAAAGACTTAGTCAATCTAAATCAGCTCAAGATTACTAGAGCTAGATTGGTGTTTCAAAGAGCAAAGGTCAGGGGCTTTCAGGAGGGGGACAAGAATACTAAATACTTCCACAGAATAGCAACTAAACTGGAAATTAAAGCTACTGATGTTTTTAATCAAGAGACCATAAAACAGGAAATTAAGGGATATTACACACATCTCTTTACTGCTTCTAATTCAGTCTCACCTACTTTCAATAACATGATGTTTAGGGCTATAGATAATTCTCAGAACAGCTGGTTAGAGAGGCCTTTTGAGGAGGATGAAGTTTTTGATAGTATTAAGAAATGCGGAGCTAACAAAGCACCTGGTCTAGACGGGTTTACAATGGAATTTTATAAGTTCTGTTGGGGTTTTCTAAAGTTTGATCTTCTTGCAGCTATAAATGAACTCTACAGTAAGGGCAAGGTTGATTGGAAGCTCAACATGTCTTTCATCAAGTTGATCCCGAAGAAAGAAGACTTGGCAACGGCAAAGGATTTCAGACCTATTAGTCTTATTTGCAGTTTCTACAAGGTTATTTTAAAATTGTTAGATGAACGATTAAAGAGTGCAATGCCTTCTCTTCTCTAATTTACATGGATCATTCATCAAAGATAGTAAAATCTTAGATGGAATATTGGTGGCAAATGAGTGTATTGACATCATACTCAAGCAGAAGAAGCCAGGTATTCTTTGCAAAATAGACATGGAGAAAGCATTCGATAATGTCAATTGGCATTCCTTGTTTACTATCTTGAAGAAGAATGGGTTTGGAGAGAGGTGGATTATGTAGATATGGTGGTGTGTTACTAAAGATCAATTTTCAGTTTTGGTTAACGGGGTGGCAACAGACAGAATTAAACCCTCCAAAGAGATTCGGCAAGGAGACCCTTTGTCTCCATTTTTCTTCTTGCTAGTGGTGGAAGTGCTTTCAATTCTTTTAAATGATGCGGTTGCAGATAGAAATATTAGAGGTTTTCAGGTAGTTGAAGGAGGGTCAGATGTTTCTCACCTGCAATTTGCAGATGATACAATAATAATGATTAGTGCTACGCAGATGGAGATAAGAAGATTACATGTTATTTTTATGGTGTTTGAAGTGTTAACATGCCTTAAGCTAAACTTTGAGAAAAGCTCAATGACTAGTATTGGAGCTGATGATATGATTGAAGAGTTGGCTACAGATATGGGTTGTAAAATAGACAGTCTACCTATTACTTATTTGGGGATGCTAATTGGTGCAAACAAAAGGAACCTGGCAGTTTGGGAGGTGGTTATTCAGATGATGCAGAAAAAGCTAGCTCCATGGAAGAAGAGGTTTTTGAATAAGGCAGGTAGAGTTACTCTCATAAGGAGTTCGTTAGAGAGCTTGTCTATTTACTTTATGTATCTTAAGCATCTTCCAACTTCTGTAGAGAGAGTCACTCAACACAATTATGAGGAAGTGTGGGGAGAAGATGATGAGAAGAAGAAAATGAGTTTGATAGCTTGGCATAAAGTTTGTAGACCTAAGAACAAGGGAGGACTGGGTATTAGGAATCTTAGGTTGGTAAATAGAGCCTTACTTGCTAAATGGCATTGGAGATTCACTAATGAAAAAACTGCATGGTGAGGCGAATAATTGCGAGAAAACTAAAGCTGGTTTCAACTGTTCATATTTTCTTTTTAGAGATCAACATTATTAGTAGAATCCGATCCTAAATCGTGTTCATATTTTCTTTTTAGAGATCAACATTATTAGTAGAATCCGATCCTAAATCGTCTTTGGTAAAGTTAAGAAGAATATTATAGAAAGTGGTTAATAATCTAGTATATATAGTAGCAGTGGATCCAAATCCCTAGTATGTTTTTAATTATTTGTTTTATTAGTTATAAATATATCTTTTATCATTTTTAGTCTTTCATTTATTCAGAAACTAAATATAACAAAACTTTATTCCCTGTGAAACGAACCGTATTTATCGCTTCTACTTTGTAGATGTCGTGCGATTGCAGCTATGAGTTTTTGGCCTATCAATTTTTGGTGCCGCTGTTAGGGACTATTTGTTTGTTATTTTTAATTTCTTTTAAATTTTCTATATATTAAATTAATTTTTGTCAAGTATTTTTATTTTATTTTATTTCAAGATTTTATTCTGAGTATTTTGTTATAATTAGTGTGCATATTTTGTTGGAAATTAAAAGTGGAAAGCAGGATTTGCTAACTAAGGTAAGTGAAATCTCATATTTTATTTTATTTTAGATTAAATTTTATTCATTTATTTTTGTAAATAATTATATTAGGAAATATATTTATTTTTACAATTTTATTTTATTTGTAAATAATTAGATTAGGATTTGATTTTATATTTAGTTATATTTTATACTTATTTATTTTTATTTGTTAAATTAAAAAAAAGTTGTGCACACGCCAATTTAAAACCCGTGGAAAAGTAAGATGAATCCGTGCCTTGGGTTTGATGGGAGTTACTAACTGAAATTCCACAAGCCTTAGCCTTTTATCTTTGACCAGTCTTTGAATGTAGGTATATTTTGCTAAGTTAACCTGAGCTTACCTATTTTAGTCAACCTTGCATTTGCATTTGCATTTGCACAAAAAAAAAACACTAAAAATAAAATAAAAACTGTCGAACTAGTATTATGAGGACCAAATCAATGCATATCGACCTGAGTTTCAAAATGGACAATATCCTTATTTTGACCCTAGTGTGGATAGTACTTGGGACCACTACCAACCCTCTGGAGGTTATGGTTCAGACCATGGTGATCCCAATTACTATTCGCACGTGCATCAGTCATATGAACCGAAAAATGAGCAATATTGTAATGAGTATAATGTGTGTTCTCCGTCTTTGGAGGATTTAATTAAACAGTTGATACCTAACACTTATTACGATGTTAGTTTGTCTTTAGAAGATTCACTCAAGCAGTTGAGTGAAAATTCACGTAGGAGAGACTTAGTGTGGGAACAAATTCATGAGACATTTTGAGAAATCGAAGAAGAATGGTCAACTGTTAGTATTGCTCCAGGTGAATTTAGTTACCAATATGGTGTTTCCAATTTTACCCTTGAAAATACCGATAAATATTCACCTAATATTGAAGACGGGGTTAGAATAAGAGACACTACTTGTCTAAATAATTTTGTCCAAAATAAAATTCAGGTGCTAGAAACCCATCATCCTGTTGATGTGGTTTACCCATACCGTAATTGATTTTGTTTTCCCACCAAATATTTTTCTTTCAAATGTGGGAAAGTGTGAATTTCAAATGTGTCAATTCATAAATTTTGGAACCAAACCCGAATATTTTAGGAAATTAGAATCGACATATTTTTCTAAGAATGAACACCACTCTCATATACTTCATTGTGTTAACTGTATAAGTCAAGTACGATTAACTTCAAGGATCCACAATTATTTCGATTATTATTATATGATTCGTAAATTGTGATTAATCTTTCTTGGTCTGGCTGAAGATTTTAAACTTAGCGCTCTATGGGAGGCAACCCATATGCTTTTGGTATACGATGTTGGTAATATCTTTCCATATCTCTTTATTATAATCATTATTAATTTTTCTTCATGCTCTCATTCATTTATCTTTAGAACATCGAGGACTATATTCAATTTAAGTTTGGGGGTAAGGGAGAAAGAAAAAACGATTTTTTAAAAAAAAATTAGTTATACCAAAAACTCCAAAATCTAGAAACTTATGAACAATTCAGGATGACACTAACCATTATAGGTAGATGGAAACAAAATTCTTGTCCATAGGAGTTGGTGTGCCCAGCTAAATGGTTTATTCATAAAAGGACTGATCTCATCAGGTGTTATAAATAACATGATAGTCGTCACCATATCTCGGAGTCGTCATATGATGTTCTGTTTTTATTTTTACAACTTTTTGTGTTTCTCTAAGTGATTTGGTCGGGCACTAATATCGCCTTGTTGTCGCCGCTAGGATAAAGTAGAGTGATCAAGCCCTATTATTTTAATTGAACTTGACCAAAAATAAATAAATAAATAAATAAATATTGACACTTGGATAACAATACGTGTGTGTTCTCCCTGTCTTCGTCGTCTAATCAAGCGTGGAACGCAGGATCCATGGGAACTATCATGTAATCTGCTTGAAAAAGAGCATGCGGTTGGACTCAAATGATCCAATCATGTTGTCAATACATTCAATAATAAAAAAAATGTATATATTCAATAAATAAATCGACCGTTGGGGCCCTTGTATATACCAACTGTGTTGATACTAGAATTAGGATTCAGACCAGTGGATGCGTATCTCAATCCATTAGGGTTCATTTTGTCATGATATTCATACAGATATTTTGGGAAACACCGTTCACCTTAGTCAACATATGTACACTTTTATCTCCATATCCATCTTCTTAATATACTCATGTGATTGTGGTTTGTTAGATTTTGAGTATCGTGGTCCATTGTACGACTATCTGAGTACAGTTTTGTCTTCTTATATATGAATTTTAGTACGTTTGAGTGCAAACTCGTGTACAACAATTGGACTCATATAGGATAATGATACCCATAGCCAAAGAATTTAGTAGCCAACTAAATAACATGTTTAGTGTCTACCCTCAATCGTTCACAAGTAGCTAGGAGTTGGAGTAAAGGTTTTGTGGGTATACCTCTTGTAAACCCCCATGAAACAAAACTCGTACGCTAAGGCCACTTAGGGGTTTAAAGGCTTGTTACACATGCTAAGTGTAGTTGCGATTTCTGCGAAAGTAAGTTAGGGATTTTTATTTCATTTTTAATTTTGCTCGAGGACTAGCAAAATGTAGGTTTGAGGGTATTTGATGAGTGTGTAAACACTTTATTTTTACATCTTAATTTGTATTTATTTAGTTCTCTATATAATACAAATTTGATGGTTTTATTTAGTTTTGCAGTTTTTTTAGGAAATAAGCTTGATGGACCGCCACACAAGATTTTATTTAAACGAGAAAACACGTAAGCGGACATTAGTTATTACCTTACTGGGTATCCCAAGAAGATTACTCAGATATTAAATTGGTGGGTCAAAAATCTATCCCACAAAAAAAAAAAGTCAACACTGGTCAAGATGGATATTCGCCTAATTAACCGAGGGAAATTGTGTATTTTCTATAAGAGAACCCCACGTCCATATTTATATAGCAAGTACAAATGTAAGCTGATTTCGTTTAAAGAAGAAGAGAGATATAGGGGCTCCAAATTTGATTGAGGGGCTCCTCTAATAAGACGAAATAGGGACATTATGAAGTAAAACACAAAAACCCCTTATCCATAATATTTTCACAATACCCAAACCACCCCTCATTAGTAATCTTAATTACATTAATTAGTTAATATTAATTTAAACTAATCATGATTAATTAAACATAATCTTTTACCTAATCAAATGATTTGAAATTTTTTTTTATTTGAATTTGTGTTTGGTGGGAAGAAATACTTGATGAAATCACGATTTGAAAGATTCAAATTTTGTTGTTCAGAGAAATTTACGGTTGGGTTTCATGTCGAACCCAACCGTAACCATAAGAAAACCGAAGAACACCATTTTTGGCCAGATTTACAGTTGGGTTTTGTTGAAAACCCAACCGTAAATGAAAGAACAATGATAAACACCATGTTTTGTGCAAAGTTACGGTTGGGTTTTAAACCATACCCAACCGTAAGTAGAAGAAAATGATGAACACCATTTTTTCCATAGTTACGGTTGGGTTTTAAAGGAAAAGTCAACCGTAACTCATTCTTTTGAGAATTGATTTTTTTGTTAAATTTGAGTTTTAAAAATCAAAATTTTGAAATAATTCAATCATTTTTACTAGATTGAAGGTAAATTGGGTGTTTGAAACAAAGAAAAAACGAAAAACACACAAATTAGATAATCCAAATTTGTGTTATCCAGTAGAATTTACGGTTGGGTTTTGGCTTATAACCCAACCGTAAAAATTATGTTAATATTTGTTCCAATTTTAACACAGAATTACGGTTGGGTTTTGCCTTAAAACCCAACCGTAGCCAGTAGAATTTACGGTTGGGTTTTGGCTTATAACCCAACCGTAACATATTCTGTAATTTTTGTTTCAATTTCAACACAGAATTACGGTTGTGTTTTGCCTTAAAACCCAACCGTAGACAAGTTGTGGTGTTTGTACAAATTGTATTACGGTTGGGTTTAGTAATTGGACCCAACCGTAAATGGTCCTGTTAACTGTTTTTTGATTTTCAATATACTCCAAATTGGGTTTAAAACACAACTTTGTAACTTATTCCTTCTATTGTAATAGATTTAAAGTAGTACATTAAAGGAATAAAACAAAGGAAACGAAATACAATAGACCATTGGATGATTACACTTAAACACTTAAAGATAATGGCGATAATCAAACACCCGACTTGTTTCCATAATACGGTAGCAATCGTATGCTTGAACTCCTCCCCATATTTGATTCTATACTGCTCCATAGACAACACATGCTGAAAAAAACAAATCAATTATTAGTTTGAGTTTTTGAAATCTCTTTTTAATTAACGATTTATTAATCGACAAACTTACTCTTTCCACACCGTTCTCGTAGGAATTTTCTTCGAATCTCATTTGCTTTTCCAGTTTTAAGTTGTTCATTTGTCGATACAACGTCTCTAACCGTCTCTTGATGGCTCTCCATGGCCTATGATTTACATTCCCCTCTAATGCCGCAAACATTCGAAATACCCGCTTCCACCATTCTTCGGTATCTTGACCCTCATACCAATTTTGTTGTGAAACAACGTTGTTATTGTTGTTATAGAAGGCTCTATCGTAAGCATGCTCTAGCATCATATGCCACGCTCGAACAATTGCAACATCTTCATCATTCGTGTATGTGTTTACCATTTTTAGTGGTTGAAAGGGTATAGTGAGAATAATGAGAAAATCTAGAATTATAATGAGAATGAAAGGGATAGAGAATAATGAAAGTGACAAGTAAGGGTTTCCTTTTATAGGGAAAAAGGTACCAACGGCTAGAATTTTGAATCAAAAAATCCGTTGGAATTGCGTAGTTTAAGGAGACGGAAATTCAGACATTTTGAGAATCCCGCAGAATTTACTGTTGGGTTTTGAGGTGAAACCCAACCGTAAAATAGTTGTGGTGTTTCTACAATTTATTTACGGTTGGGTTTAGTAATGTAACCCAACCGTAAAATGATTTTTAGAGTGAATTTAGTTACGGTTGGGTTAAGTCCCCTAACCCAACCGTAACTTTAGTGTTAGTATTAGTGTATATTTTACCATATTGTTACGGTTGGGTTTTGCTTTAAAACCCAACCGTAATCTGGTTGCGTTGTTTGTACAATTTTTGTTACGGTTGGGTTTAGTAATCCAACCCAACCGTAAATATGAATGTTTGTAGTATGAATTGTAGTTACGGTTGGGTTGAGTCATGGAAGCCAACCGTAAAAGCAGTTTTTAAGACAAAATTAGTTATGCTTGGGTTTAGTTCATTTTCTTAACAAATACCAGAGTTGTTAAAAACCTTATTTTTAACATTAAAGGAAGAACTAAAGGAAACGAAATACAGTAGATCATTAGATGATTACACTTAAACACTTAATCATAACGGCGAAACTCAAGATAGAAACTTTGTTCCAAGATACGATAGCAATCCTTATGCGTAAACTCCTTCCCATATTTGATTTTATACTGCCCTAGCCATGCATGCTAAAAAAAATAAATCAATTATAAGTTTCATTATTTTAAATATTTTTTGAGAAAAAACGATTTATTAATTGACACACTTACTCTTTCCACATTGGTTTCGTCGGGAAATGCTTCAACTCTCATTTTCATTTCCAGTTTTAGGTTTTCCATTTCTTCATACAACGCCTCAAAGCGTCCCTTGATGGTACTGCACGTCCTCCGATATCTATTCCCGTGTAATGCCACAAACATTTCAAACACACGCTCCCACCAAGAATCGTCCTCCTGACAGTCCATCCAATTTTCAGGTATAACAACGTTTCTATTGTTGTTATAGAAGGCTCTCTCGTAAGCGTGGTCTATCATCGTAACCCACCCTCGAACAATTGCAACATCTTCATCATTCGTGTATCGAACCATTTTTAATGGTTGAAAGGGTATGGTGAGAATGAGTTGGAAAGTGTAGAATTATAATGAGAATGAAAGGGATAGAGAATAATGAGAAAGTGAAAAGGAAAGGTTTCCTTTTATAGGGGAAAAATTCGCAACGGCTAGATTTTCAAAAAAAAAACCGTTGGAATTGTATTTTTTTGTCACTATTCAGGGATAATTTACGGTTGGGTTTTATAATGAAACCCAACCGTAACAAATTTATGATTTTTGTAAAGTTATATTACGGTTGGGTTTTGGCTTAGAAAGCAACCGTAAATTTTAATGTTAGTTTAAGTGGGATGATCATTTACGGTTGGGTTTTTGTAATGCAACCTAACCGTAACAAATATGTTATTTTATTGCAAATTATATTACGGTTGGGTTTAATTATCGGACCCAACCGTAAACATAAGTTTTTTAGTGGAAATGTAGTTACGGTTGGGTGATTTCTTGAAACCCAACCGTAAATGATCATCTTCATTTCCTATATTCTTCATTTTTATGCTTAAATCAGTCTTGTATTTGTTTTATGTTGGTGGTAAAAGTGGAAGAGAGATAAGAGAGTTTTAACCCAAAATTTTGAAAAAACCCAAAATGAGTGATTCTAGTGGGAAATTTATGGAGGGTGAATCCTTGTATAATTGCCAAACTAAATTCTACATACCCATTGAGGGAGACCCAACTATGTATGATTATTTGGATGGTAGAGAGGTTTTAAGTGTAAGTTGTGATGCTGAAACTAAACCAAATGGAGAAAGTAGTCGTCAAAGTGATGATTCAACTGCTGAGAATAGTCAGGTATCATTCTAACTTAAACTCTTTTTCATTTTTTGTTGATATTTAAGGAAATGAGGTGCATAATCAGGTTTTTTTTTTGTTACACCATCATGGTTACGGTTGGGTTTTAAGCCAAAACCCAACCGTAACTATACATTTGTGTTTCTGAAAAGTAGAGTTTTACAGTTTTACGGTTGGGTGGTTACCAAAAACCCAACCGTAACTTATTACGTGCATGGGTATTTAGTGCACTTGTTACGGTTGGGTTTTACTCTTTAACCTAACCGTAACATTGGTTTGGCTTTTTTTGTTGTATTACGGTTGGGTCCGTCGATTATACGGTTGGGTCTGACGCTTCTAACCCAACCGTAAACTTATTGGTTTTAGTGTTTTGTCTGACGCTTGGCCTTGATCTCTTTTGTTCAGCTCGCGGTTGTAACTCAACCAATGAATGATCAGCCTCCTCCAAATGATATTGAAACTATAGATACTACGGATCACTATTTGAACGACCTGGTAGGTTATAGATAAGTTGTTAATCCCTTTCGACATCCAACATAATGCCATTTTTTTTCTCCTAACTTTCTGTTCTTGGACCATGTAGACATGGGATAAAAAAGATGATGCAAAGAAGTGGGCTACAGAACATGGGAAACTCATCATGTGTGTGATTGTTTGTAACAACCAACAAAAACACAACCGCTTTCAAATGGTTTGTGAGTGTAGTGGACAATACACAAGACATGCAAAAAAGGGTACTGAGTATGTATCAAAGACGAAGATCAAGCGAAAAACTTACACTAAGAAGACGGGATGTCCTTTCAAGCTTCAATTTCGTAAGAACAACGAGAATAAGTGGTTCTTGTCTACGGTTGTATGCGGTCGTCACAACCACCTACCACCAGAGACTTTGTTAACGCATCCTTGTATGGCCCGGCTTACCAAGGAAGAAAAGCTCATTGTAAACGATATGACGGAAAAGCGTTTGAAACCCAGTGATATACTCGGGCACTTGAAGAAAATAAGCTCAAATAATGTGTCTACGTTGGAGATAATCTACAACGCCAAAGCCAAGTTGAAGCGTGAGAAATGGGAAGAAAGGGACCCAATCCAACAACTTTTATACTTGGGGGAGACGAAAAACTACACCATGTTTCACGAAGAAGATGAGAATAAAGAAATTAAGCATATTATATTGGCTCATCCCGAGTTTATAAAGTTAGCACGGTGCTCCCATCAAGTGATTATGATGGATTGCACGTACAAAACTAACAAGTATGAGCTCCCGGTTTTGAATGTTGTAGGGCAAACTTCTACCAAGTCCCCGTTTAGTGTTGCCTTTTGCTTCTTGAGAAACGAGCTCGAAGAAAGCTATGTGTGGGCTTTGGAACAAATTAAATTATTCTACGTTGAAGGATATACCCCTAAGGTAATTATCACCGACAAAGAACAAGGCTTGACGAATGCCATTGCAAGGGTATTCCCAGATGCTCATCATCTTCTTTGCACGTTCCACTTGTGGAACAATATTCAAACCAAGTGCAAAACGATTATTCGGCCAACAAAGAAAAGCGAGATGGAGAGAATTAAAAAATTGCCGGTTTCAGAACAAGAAACGGCCAAAGAAAAATTCGAGGAGGACGACAAGTTGGCGGAACTAAAATGGGCTACTTTCCAAACTGAATGGGACGCTTTGACATGGTCTATCACCAAGGAAGATTATGAAGAAAATGTTCGTATGTTATGCTTGCATTGGAGTAATTATCCAAAAGTTGTGAACTATTTGATGGAGCATTGGTTGAATCCCCACAAAGAGAAGTTTGTAGCGGCGTTCACAAACCAATATAGGCACTTTGACAACCAAGCTACAAGTACCGTGGAGTCATCTCACAACAGAATGAAGAAGAAGCTTCATAATTCTGATGGTGGGTTTGTTACGGTCTTCGAAGCGATGCACGATTATTTTCTCCGTGACCTTGACAGAGTTAAGGAATCTTTTGAAAAAAGCCTTTCTAGAAAACACGTCAGCTATAAGGACGAACCATTGCTCCAAAGTATTTTTTATAAGGTGTCGCATTGTGCTATTGAGAAGATAATGTACGAAGTAAAGCACTATAGATTGGGCAACTTACACGGAGAAGAAGAGTATGTTTGTCCTAACATGTCAAGTTTGGGACTTCCCTGCCGGCATTTGATGCCCAAGTACGAAGAAGACGGTGTGATCCCAATTGAAAATATTGATCCGTTTTGGCAACAATTGTCTTTCGATGAACCCATCGACGAGCAAGATTTTGGTGCATCGTTTGCCGACACCCACGTTGGAAAGGCTTTAGCCAACAAATACGGTACATTAGATAAGGCGCAAAGGCAAATTTGGTTGACGAAGTTGAGTTACTTCGTGTTTCCACACACAAGGTACGCTGTCAAGGAACAATTAGAGGGAAGAGAAAAGGTAGGCCTTCTACCAAAAAATCGAGGGCCGTCGGACGCAAAAAAGCAAGGGAATTGCATGAAGAATCAAATAAAAGAAACCCTTGTGCATTTGAGCATTTGCAAAAGGAATATGAAGCAGAGGATGAGAAGGAGGAGGATGCTGAACGAAAAATAAGTCAAAAGAAACAAGGGGGCCAAGTGTAGTAGATATTAAAGGAAAAGGTCCCGCTGTTCCCACTCAAGAAAGTTCAACAATTGAACTTGGTGCCAAGGGAAAAGTTCCTCCACACCCAAACTCAAGAAGAGTAAGTATGAAGGAATTAGCAAGAAAAAAAAAAGAGTTAGTATGAAAGAATTAGCAAGAAGAAAAGAAAAACTTAAAGCCAATACATTAGTGGTTGAAGAGCCATATACGATCCGGATTGCAAGAGGATTGATGCAATTTCCATCAAACTTTTCAAGAATTGAGAATGGCAAAATCGTCCGAACCGAGCACATTATTTATGAAAATTATATGTCATCGTTTCCGGCTTTTTTTCGTCCATACATAAAGGCAACCGACAATGTTGCCGGTGATGGTAATTGTGGATACCATGTATTCATCGAACAAGTTGGACCATTTAGCGGAGCAGCAGGGTTGGGTATGGACGAAGTAACTTATGTAAGACATAAGTCAGCGGTTGAACTACGCTCTTACCCGGATTTATACAAGCCAATGATGTGTGCATATAGAGATGAAGAGTCGTTGTTAAACGAGGAGTTCATCGCTCTCGAAAGGCGTTTAATAGGCAACAAGAATTGCACTAGCGAGTATTGGATGAGCATGCCAATATGTGGGCAAATCCTCGCCAACGCTTTCAATTGCGTCATACATTATATCTCAAATGGATATTGTTTTACATTTGCACCAACAAGATCAACATTTGTCGAACAATTGGCTAATAGAAGATGTGTGATTGGGCTGGTGCAGAACTGCCATTATGTCGGTCTCAAGTTGAAAGAAGGAAGTCCATTACCCCCTTTACAGGATGGATACGATGGTGATATCGCCAAGTCTTGGTGTCACCGGTTCAAGCACAATTTCGAACTCTGGAAGGCATTAACCCTCCCCGACCTTTTAATTCATATCATTTGTTTCTGACTCGGAGTCGGAATGATAATATAGTAAACCTGGAAGGCATTTAACATTCGTAGTAACAATATCATATGTATGTTGGAGGAATCATAATATTAATATATTTTTTTTGGAAATGAAAAATTTGGAGTATCACATGTGTGACAACAAAATTCACCCAGGGTTCATTACACGATAAAAAAAATTACGGTTGGGTACTGAGTGCAAACCCAACCGTAAACCTTCCAGGGTTTTTCCCCCAGTTTTACGGTTGGGTTATGACTCCAAAACCAACCGTACAACTGCAACGTTTACGGTTGGGTTTTGATACCAAACCCAACCGTTAACCTGGGTGAATTTGAATCTGGAAGGTTTACGGTTGGGTTTGCATTCAAAACACAAAATTTATGTAAACATCAAATTTTTGACCACATTACAACCCATGAAATCATTAAAGTAACCTGGGATACAATTGAAATTACCACTAGAAAACCCAAATGGCATTACAAAAGAACTAATAAATAGGTTTGCGAGTGAGCAAAAAGTCCTTTAGGATGTGATAATGAGGTAGGTATAAAAAGGGCCATATTTTCCATCTCCTCCATTCTTCAAGAGATCTCTGTAACACCTCATCTTCGGTTTCACCCCTAAGTCGTAGTTGACCAATAATACGAACTAATGCCATAAATTCTTCTACGTATCGGTGTATAGTGTTATATCGACAAATCAACTTGGCGTGATCACGGTTATAAGGGTTGCCGGTTTCAGAACAAAAGTTTTCATGGATTGTTTGCCAATAACTCGGACTCGTTATACCACTTTGCCTTCTTTCTTCTCCTCTTTTTGGAAAACATAATACATAGTTGCGGCAAATACATAAATCTTCATCCAAAGAAAAATCTGGATTTTTAATCCCAGGTTGACCCATATTCCACTATGTTAGAGTACTAGTTTTGTTAGAGATGATTGTTGTAACATAAAGGTTTAACTTTTTAAAAAAACGGATGGGTTGGATATGTACTCAACTATTTCACTTATAAACCAGAAGTGTAACGACTATATTTTGAAAAATGGGTCGTACAAGGTTTGAACGGCTCTATTTGAAAACCCAAAAAAAAATAAAAAACGACCCAAAACTTTCCTCAAAATAGATTTTGTGATTGGGTTTTGGCTGAAAACCCAACCGTAATATCTTTAGAAAATTATGTGTTGAGGTTCTTTATTTACGGTTGGGTTTTAAGCCAAAACCCAACCGTAACCAACCTTTGTAGCTTTGAGTTTTAAGGTCAAATTAGGGTTTCAAAATCAAAATTTTTAACTTATTCAATCATTTGAACTAGATTGAAGGTAAATTGGGTCATTCAAACAAAGAAAAAACGAAAAACAAACAAATTAGAGAATCAAATTTAAAGTTATCCAGTAGAATTTACGGTTGGGTTTTGGCTGAAAGCCCAACCGTAATATCTTTAGAAAATTATGTGTTGAGGTTCTTTATTTACGGTTGGGTTTTAAGCCAAAACCCAACCGTAAAACTGTAGTATTAAAATGTGACAGATTTACGGTTGTGTTTCCAGGCAAAACCCAACCGTAAACCTGTCACATTTTGCATTTTGCCAGTTTTACGGTTGGGTTTTGCCTAGAAACCCAACCGTAATACTAATGTGACTGGGTATTTTTACCGGGATTTCCCAATGCATGGTTTCCAACTTAAAAAAATTAATCAAATAAATTTTCACGTTCAAGTTAAATTCAAACTTCAAATCTAACTTCACATTAAAGGTACAACTAATTCACACATACAAAACAAAACCATAGACATAGAGTTAGGGAGAAGGAGGAGGGGTAGGTTGATGACTTTGACGAGGTCTTTTTTTGCTCATAACATTACGATGACCAGCACTGCCACGAGTACGAGCTCCAGCACGACCGCCTCGAGTACGAGCACCACGTTGCGCATCCCCGGCTTCATCATGTGTCTCTTCATCCGATGCTTGGGGCTCTCTTCTAGTAGTACTCGCATCTCTAGTCGCGCCTCTTGTACCAGGTCTACTCCTCTTTAAAGTCCGCTGCACATCCTCAACTTCATGATGAAGCTCCCTAATCAAAGCTTGGAGATGGTCAGGCGTCCTCACATCAAATGTGCTTAGGCATGGATTAATAGAGTCCGCCAATGCAACGGCTTTCTTTTTCTATTGACATATGAAAATATAAGTAGGATGAGTATTTAGTAATAAATCTTAAAAACATTAATAACAAAAATAATGTACGTACCAAATTGAAATATGCCTTCTTCCCGAAACCATCTTCTGTGTTGATTGCCAGAGTCTCAGGATCATTGTTGATGATAGTTGGATGACCAAAATGGCGATACCAATCCAAGTAATCTGCTGCAGCCTCTTTTGTGCTCGGAGAGGGAGTTAACTCATTCCTTTGGACTTGGTATTTCGGATCAGTGCGGTTATTCCAAACCGCGACTGAAGGCGTCGGCTCATAGTTTAGCACGATGTTTGGCCCTTCGATCATCGACCCATTCACACACAATTTAAACATTTCGCGTGTCACCGTTGTTTGGACGTATCCATATTGTCGGAGAGTTCGGCGGGGGTTGGACATCACGTACCCAAACGGATGATACAAAGGGCCGTTGTAGCCTGCCACGTCCGATAATTCACGTAAATCCTCAAGATGTCCATCACCCTCTATGCTAATCTTCACATAAGGGTCGAAAACAACATCATCAACCGTGAAAGCATCAATTTATGTTCTCATCTTTGCTATGAGCACTTCTTTATATTTTGCCTGCGTCCCGGTGAAGACGAATTTCTTTCCCGTAGGTCCATTAACATCAACGCTTGTTTGAGGAGCCAGTCTGGGAAAGTGATCGTATACCCATGCCTATAAAGATAATTAATATTAATATAAGAAAATAAGAAAAAAATAAATTAAAATTGAACGTTGAAATTCAAACAATAAATTACCTGAAGCAGACCGGTATTACCGGCAATCTCAGTTCCCCTGACCCTCGAAGCTTTTCGAAGGTTAGCAAGTAGGTAGGCCAGGGGGCAGTTCCCCACGAGTACTGATGGGTCATCCCGAGATCACCCTGAAACCATTGTAGATACTGGACGTTGACCCTGTTGCCCGAGTTGTCACCAAAGAAGATGGTGCCGAGCATATATAGCAGATAAGCTCTGGCTGTTCGAATGGCTCTGGTGTCATCTATGACGACCCCAGCCATTTCCAACTTTACGGTCCCTCCAAACTTCTCCCGTAGTGACCGCAGCAATATTTTCTTGCTCATGGATTGACCTTTCTTCTTTGGCATCCCCAGTTTATCTCCACTCACCAATTTAAATTCCGATTCAGCTTCGGTCTTCTCCCATCCAAGTGTTTCTTTGACAAATGCATAAATATCACTCCAGGACATGTTGTTGTCAAAACCCTCAAACACTGATTTACCTTCCACCTCCAGCCCAAGAATTGATTGGACATCATCCGGCGTTATAGTCATCTCGCCGAATGGGAGATGAAACGTATCGGTTTCAGGCCAATAACGTTCCCTGAAGGCTGCGCAGACGACACTGTCATACTCCCACATTGAATGTGTAATTCCCGGAGCTAACCCGGTAGCATTTACCAGAATTTGTACAGCCGTACATTCATCAGTTAATGGCCAATGTTGAGCCCTTTGACGAACCAATTTCTTGATCGCCTGTGTATGATCCTACAAAGAATAAAAACAAATTTGTTTTACTTACAAAAGTTAAAAAACCAAAATTTAATAGAATAAGAGAAGTGATTAGAATAATACATTGGTCGCTGCAACTTTGGCAGCCCATGAATGGGGATAACCAAATAATATTGCAGATTTTTCTGGGGCCTCACCCCATAGTCCTCCATTCCTCTTCTTAGGCCACAGTTGAGGTTCGGCCTTTTCTTTCGGAATTTCTTTGGCAACCCTTTTCTTTGCCTTTTCTTTTCGAATTTCTTTACCTTTTCCTTGAGGGACATGTTGTTCTTTGTCCCCCTCTTCTTCTTCGTGTTGTTGCTCTTGTGGTGGTTCTCTAATCACAAGAGAACCTCTGGGTGTTGGTAGATCACCCAAGCCTTGAAACACATTATATTCCTCTTCTGCAATTTGAGGAACACTACCACCACCTACCTCAAAAGAGGGATTATGGGTCTTGCTCAGGCCTCTCTTCTGAACCCCTAAATGCTTTCCGTGGCGAGGGGTTGGAGTGTGAGAAATAGGTGTTAAATTATTACCCCTCTTATTCTTCCTACAACACACAACCAATACAAGTTAGATAATTTCAAAGCAATTCAACTTCAACAAAAAAAATATTCACTACACAGGAAAATTTACGGTTGGGTTTTTTCTCAAAACCCAACCGTAATTTTTCTCCCATATTTTACGGTTAGGTTTTAACACAAACCCAACCGTAACAATTTAAGTACAAAAGGTGGTCCATATGTTACGGTTAGGTTTTAAGAAAAAACCCAACCGTAATATTCAAACCAAATTTTTATGGAGGCTATTGTTACGGTTGGGATTTTCTCAAAACCCAACCGTAAGTTGTTTTTAAAAAATGGCGTAAATTATTTACGGTTGGGTTATCTTTTGAAACCCAACCGTAATATCCTGAACTATTCATCTTCTTCCCTTTGATTTACGGTTGGGTATTGAAAATAACCCAACCGTAATACTCAAGAACATGAAATATTACGGTTGGGTTTTGACACGGACCCAACCGTAATATCAACTGTGTGCAACATTTTTTTCCCAAAATCATGATCAAACATGCGAATAAATCAGTTACAAGTTCTAAGAATACATGGGTTTTCTACAATACCTTAGATACACCATTGTTGGACTTTTCGGTGCTTGATTTTGCTTGTCACTGTCGATTTCTTGTTGAATCTCTTGATTAGGTTGAAAGGAGCAGGGTTGATTGCCATCACTACTACCTTGAACGCCTTTAGTATGCTTCTTCATCTCGAATTGTTGAGTTGAGTTTAATCGTCGATGAATTTTGCGAATCGGCGATGAATTGAGGGCGTTTACGGTTGGGTTTTGAGAGTTTTTTTTTTGTTTTAGTTTTTAAAAGTTATAAATTTTGTTAAAAGAGTTTAAGTTTTAATTGGTATAAGGGTAAAATCGTCATTTAACAAAATCCCTTAGGACATCCCTTATCGTAAAAATGGGTCACCTCGGCTCAACTAGGAGCCCCTCACTCAAATTTGGAACCCCTATATCAGCCTTCTTAAAGAAGTAATTGAGCATCTTTTAAATTCGGCAACAATTGAACATGTGGAGTAACTAAACAAGAAAGTAATTATATACTTACCTTTGGAGTTTAAAGAGATAATATATTCATTTATTCCATGAGATAAGTTCCCATCATTGGAAGGTCTTATTGAAGATATATAAGTACAAGCATGCGACAAACAAAGAGGAGGGAGAGCCGGTGGCCGACTGGAGTATTATGTTAGGTTTTCATTTCTTTTTTCTTTTTTTATTTTTTTTACTCTTGCATAATGGCTAGTTAAACTCTCTTTATTAGGGTCTTGAAAGAAGTTCAATTTTGTATGTAGAGTTTTAACTTCTTTTTTATAATAAATTTTTTTGGTCCTTATTTTTGATTTGTCACGATAACGATTATGTTTATACGTCTTCTTGTTTATCAAACTGTTCATATTTTATTTTTAGAGATCAACATTATTAGTAAAGAGAATTCTTAGTAATTTGAGAAGTTTAATTGATTTCATCGTTTTATCTTCCGAGACGTAAAATCCGGTTTTAAATCGTCTTGAGTAAAGTTACGAAGAATATTATAGAAAATGGTTAATAAATCTAGTATACATAGTAGCGGTGGATCCAAATCCATGGTATATTTTTATTTATTTGTTTTACTAGTTATAAATATATCTTTTATCATTTTTAGTCTTTTATTTATTTAGAAATTAGATATAACAAAAACTTTAGTTCCTGTGGAACGAACCGTATTTGCCGCTTTTACTTTGTAGATGTCGTGCGATTACGACTATAGGCTTTTTGTCCTCACATATTCAAACACATGCTTTATAAACAAGTTTGGAATTCAAATGCAACTTCGAATACTCATTCGAATGCATATTCAAATGTAACTTCCAATGCAGATCTAAATAAAGTTTTTTATATAAACTTGGATTGTTCGATTTCAATTATATATCCTGATTGACATATTTTGAAGGATATGCAAGTTGAGATGAAAGTTTGAGTGCGATGAACATGAGATTATAACTCTAATATACTATTGTTCGAATTCATTCCTTACTCAAGGATAAATGTTATACATGATTAACATGTTCATTTTTGGCTAATGTAGAAAGTGTCAGAACATGATCCCATTTCCACCCAAGTAAGTGTCGTGAACACTAAAATCAATTTGAGAAGATTGAATATCCTGTGACCAGAATCAGATAGATAATAATTTGTCATGCATCCTACTAGGATTAGTAAAAATAGTTGTTGCAAAATCACCAGTAGTAGAGAATCAAAAAATAAAAACTTGTGGATCAACAATTTTACGAATAATAATTTTACCAATATGAACCCAAATCAAATTCACTTCATAAGACATTTCATCAATACACAAACCTCTAGGGTCATCTGCTTCAGTGATTTCCTTAAATATTTTTTGTGAGGACCGAAAAATTCCGCCTCCGGCGCTATGTCCTGGGCAGGCCAGAACTCCCCAATACGTCACTTTGATGTCTTCGATCCTCGTGGATTTACAGGAAAATGCATATGGATTTTCCTTTTCAAGCATGCTTTGCAATCATGGTACTCGAAACGTAGTTTCCATACGTAGCTTCACACTATTCCAACTTACCCTTGTTCTGCAAAGGGTGCACGACCATTAAATCCAATAATGATGCGTTTGAAATGCATCACATGCTTACGAGTATTTTCCAAGTCTAAGTCATGCCTTGGACTAGCACCTAGGCGATTTCAGAACTATTTTTCTATTCATCAACTCTGCTCCGACCATATGCTGAGTGCGTGCACTGATCTTGCTATTTCCAAGGGTGTAACAACCAGGCACATGCCATTCTCGTAGTATAGCTTGATAGAAAATATGAACATCCAATAAATGGCCTGCAACTACCTCATCAAGTATGAAAACAATCATCTCTTACCTTGAATTGCCGAGCCAGATGATGTGAGTTACCAAAATGTCGCAATCACCTCAAAATTAGATGATATGAGCGATAAGGTGTTGGACCACAAATGCATTGCATTGCGGATGCCTACGTATCCAACCCGTACCTTGAAGGGATCAAGCATGACCATAGTTCATCCGAAAAGGTCATTTCGAATGGGACAAACAACTTAAACCTATTAAGGCAGAGCCAAACTGATGCCAAGGGCCAATCGTTTCGAAAAGATATGTTTAGACATATACAATCCGCGTATCCAACAATTTCCAACTTGCGTCGCAAGGCCAAAGGCCAAGCAAAGCCTAGTCCGTGTAGGCCAAGGGAATTTCGCAAGATATGCACAAGATTGTGCATAATTAATACCACATAGTATGCAAATATGCATTCTCGAGTAAGCAGTACGATTGAATGATGCTTTCGCATCATTTAAGATTCATCGGCTAAGATACAAGCATATCACATCGTATAAATATGCATTACCATTCATGCACATTCCACCAAAGCCCCCACCCTATATATGTCTTAAACGCATTTCCATATGTTTGGAAAAGAAGGGTAAGGGACATCCATCAACTGCATATACCAACTTCCACCATTTTCGCGACAAGCATAATAGTGCATTAGCACTATGATGCTTCCTCGGGTAAGCTTCACGGGACAGTGATGTTTCCTTGGGTAAGCATCCTCGAGTAAGCTTTATAGAGTTAGTGACGCTTGCTTGAGTAAGCATCGTGAATGTCCAACCAACGCCTCCTCCCTATATATGTTTTACTAGCATTTTTATAAGTAAAAAAAAAAAAGGGGGAGAGGACATTCATCCATTGTCGGGCCATTTTAAACGCGACTTTTGGACAGTGATGCTTCCTCAAGTAAGCATCACGATATCATAGTTTAACACTATAATGCATTCTCGGGTAAGCAATATTGGGGATGTGATGCTTCCTCTAGTAAGCATCACGACATGATAGTGTCTTAGCAATATAATGCTTTCTCGGGTAAACAACATCGAGGATGTGATGCTTCCTCTAGTAAGCATCACAGTATGATAGTGCCTTAGCACTATAATGATTTCTCGGGTAAGCAACATTGGGGTTGTAATGCTTCCTCTAGTAAGCATAAAGACATGATAATGCCTTATGACTATAATGCTTTCTCAGGTAAGTGACATAGGGTCAGCGATGCTTCCTCAAGTAAGCATCACGACATAATAGTGCATTATACTATGATGCTTTCTCGGGTAATCAACATTCATTAATGTTGCATGCCTTAGTAAAAGCCAAGCATAATGATGTCGTAACATCGTAATGCTTCCACTGGTAATCAACATTCGTTAATATTGCATCTCTGAGCAAGGGACAAGCCTAGCATCATAATGCCAAGCTAATTTTACAACCAAGTCAAATGATGCATCCCCACTTTGATCCATTCTAGGATAAGCGTCACTGCAAAAGAAATACTTTAGACTAAAATTTATACTCCCTCCATCGCTGCAAAAGAGATACTTTAGACTAAAATGAAAGAGTGATAGTATCTATTTTAAAGGAACCAAGGTACTATATTTTTTTGTTTATTTCCAACCACCTCTCCTAATTAACAAAATTCACCACAAGTCAATAAATATTATTATTTACCTTAGCAATCTCTTATTTATTTTGTGTTTACTAAGAACAATTCTAGTGGGCATTGGCATTTTAGCTAATATGCCAAGTCACGTGGCTTGGTAAACTCAATTTTGTGCAGTGGTAAACTAGCAAATGAATGAGTATATTGGCTAATTTGCCAAATGGGACCCGTTTTTATATAAACTAATATTATTTTAAGTTAAATGAGATCTATTTTATTAAAATAACCTTAAAAACCTGGTATATGTGATCCATTAAATATATAATATAATTAAGGTAATGATTATAACTAATTTAATAAACTTTTTAAATATAAAAACTATTTTATTCAGTCTATATTGAGCCGAACGGCTCAACATGAACCGATCGTCTTAAATTGATTCGATCGACTCAACCTGAATCTTGATGAGTAAATTTTTCAAAATACCTATTTACCAAATAGTTTTTTAGGTTTATCCATTCCATCGTGGAGTGGCGATCGGTGAAATGTAAAGCTTGAGTAATTATCTGTTTGTTTGGGTTCTATTTGTAGTAAACAAGTACATCTAGATCCGTCTCTCTCTCCTACTGGGGGGGTTAGATTAGAAGGTTTCTTTCCTTCTTTTCTTTCCCAGCCAAATCGAAAAAAACACAGACCGTTTTTCGCTGTTCATCACTTCATCATTCCATTTCTCTCCCATTCTCAAAGCAAAACCCTGATTTTGTTGAAATTCCGTTCCAGCAATCATGGCTGCTGCTAGCGCACCGATCGCCATGAAAGAAACATTAACTGTAAGTTTTTAGACATTTACTTAATGTTTCGAATGTAATTGGATCTATTATTATTATTAAGATCTGTTTAAGGTTGATGTTTGATCTTGATTATTCTGTGAATTTGATAATTGTTGATTTGTTGTTTTATTATGTGAATGCAGTTGCCAAGTATTGGAATAAATCCACAATTTATAACATTCACACATGTAACCATGGAATCGGATAAGTACATTTGTGTAAGAGAAACATCACCACAGAATAGTGTTGTTATTATTGATATGAGTATGCCAAATCAACCATTAAGAAGACCTATAACTGCTGATTCTGCTTTGATGAACCCTAATTCCAGAATTCTTGCTCTTAAAGGTATGTGTTGTGATCCGCATTGCTATTTTTGTTGAATGATTCGTCGCTTTTTGCATTATCATTATCGAATCAAAAATTTAGTTTTATTCGAACACAGAGAAATTCCTCAAATTTGCACCAGTTAGGAGATTCCAAACTTTTGTTCGTGATTGATATAAGACACTGTAATTGGATAACTGTAACTTTGTTTTAACAATTTATGTAAAAGTAGGGCTCGCTCAGTTTTAGTATTGCATTTAGTTTTTTTTTTTTTTTTTCCTCTACTAAGTACATGCTGGATCTTCTGTTTGATATTCCTCTGAAAACATTATTTATACTTCTGGTTCGAGTAATTGAATACAAAAATACTCCAATTGCACTTACGAGTGTAATAGAGTTACTTGGAAGGTGATTTTTTTTTATTTTTTTTTGAAATTTAGTTCATGTCAGTAATTCAATCAACATGTAAATCATTTAATTGGAATTCAATTGTTCCAAAAAGTTTGTAATAAGTGCGTGCTGGAGATTCTGTTGTCATCTTCTACCTGGCTCATGAGATATGATATGTTTTTGAAGCTCAACTGCCGGGAACTACTCAGGATCACTTACAGATATTTAACATTGAAATGAAAGCAAAAATGAAATCACATCAAATGCCTGAGCAGGTGTTCACCTTATTCTCCACACAGCATAAACCTGATTCTTTAGATTTTTCTTATTCTTTTTTGGCAATACATCATTAATCTGTTTGCCTGGCACCCTATAGATTGTCTTTTGGAAGTGGATCACACCAAAAATGTTGGGTCTAGTCACACAAACCTCCTTGTATCATTGGGCAATTGAAGGTAAGACACGTTGGGTACTTCTTAGTTATATTTTGATTCCATTTAAAGTTTCCTCTTTGTCTTGTATTTGCGGAGACATGTTTCCATTTAAATCATGTTCATCACATTTTTTATCTGTTGTGTTTAAAAACTCAGGTGATTCACAGCCTGTAAAGATGTTTGAAAGAACGGCTAATTTAGCAAACAATCAAATAATAAACTACCGATGTGATCCTTCTGAGAAGTGGCTGGTCTTAATTGGTATTGCTCCTGGGTCGCCCGAGGTACGTAATAACATTGCATGCTGATGTAAAATTGTTACAATCTAGCCAATAGTACCTGTAACAAAGGCTTACTCAGGAAGTATAGGCTTCTAATATTTGCTCTCTTGTTCAATCATTGATCACAGAGGCCTCAGCTGGTCAAAGGGAATATGCAGCTCTATTCTGTGGATCAGCAGCGCAGTCAAGCGCTTGAAGCACATGCAGCATCGTTTGCCACATTTAAAGTGAGAATTGTTTTAACCTGTGAGCGCAGTATCCTATTATTACAATTGTCATTAGTTTGTATGGTAGCATAATAATTGTTTGGATGTTCTACGTAGGTTCCTGGGAATGAAAATCCTTCAACACTTATTAGTTTTGCCTCAAAGACTACCAATGCCGGACAAGTTACTTCGAAGCTGCATGTTATTGAACTTGGTGCCCAGCCAGGTTGATTTACCCTGTCTCTTCAATTTATTTATTATCCATCTGTTTATAGAATGAGTTCTTGTCTGTTTCATCGCTATGTTATAGCATCTGATCTGTCTTTTCAATGAAATTTGCAATTGGTACTTCATCGTAATAGTAATTTGTTTTACTTGAGAGAGCTAAGATTGTAGCGATTGTGTTTCTTCTTCTATTATTAGTTGGAACATTCACTTGTTATTTATGGTGTTGATATTTTTCTTGTGAATCTGATAAGCAGGTAAACCAGCTTTTACGAAGAAACAAGCAGATCTTTTCTTCCCCCCAGATTTTGCTGATGACTTCCCTGTGGCAATGCAGGTCTGCATTTGATTCATCTTTCTATTTTAACCTATTGTAATGAAGCTGGATATCAATGTTAAGCTGTTGATTTGATTCAGCAGCAGTTCGAAAGGTTGACCTATTCGGGTTATTTTGACAGATTTCACATAAGTATGGTTTGATATACGTGATTACAAAGCTTGGACTTCTATTTGTTTATGATTTGGAGACAGCTACCGCGGTTTATAGAAACCGAATTAGTCCAGATCCTATATTTTTGACCGCAGAAGCTACGTCAGTAGGAGGCTTTTATGCTGTCAATAGGAAAGGTCAGGTGCTACTCGCGACTGTAAATGAAGCAACCATAGTGCCTTTTGTCAGCGGCCAAGTAAGTGTACATTATATGCTTCCCCTCGGTGCTATTTATTTTGCAGCTTTGCCGTTAGCTTAATGAATGTTACTCTGCAATTTTACAGTTAAACAATCTGGAGCTTGCTGTTAATCTTGCTAAAAGAGGGAACCTTCCTGGGGCAGAGAATTTGGTATGCCATGCTTCTGTTTCTTCTTTCTTGGCAGTTGAATACTACACTGGAATTTTGTGAGACATTGACATGGGATGGTGATATATTGTAGCAATTTAATTTGCACCGAATCTCTTAGTGTGGTGGTAGTGGCCACAATTGATTGGATTTTAATAACCTTCTAGCATATCATTTTGTACACCATGGACCATATGTTTAATGTGTGGTGTATAGTGGGTTTACTTGTCTATCCTTCATCTTCAGGTTGTCCAGCGGTTTCAAGAATTGTTCTCACAGACAAAATATAAGGAGGCTTCAGAGCTTGCTGCAGAATCTCCCCAGGGGATCCTCCGAACTCCTGATACTCTTGCAAAGTTTCAGGTATTTCGTTATACTGAGTTGATGCATTTTTATTTTATCCTCAGTGGACATTTATCAGTTGAACAAATTGAGTGCTGAAAAGTACACAAAATTTATTATTTCTCGCCTAAGTGTTTTGTAGATACTTGTTCCTCGTCTGTTTCCTCATTTTGTACTCTGTTATTATGGCTATGTGCTATTACTATCTATTGTGTGCTTTAGAGTTGGTTCCTTTCTTAATGCTAGTTTCATTTGTTTCAGCTTGCTTTCACATTATGACAACTGTTACACATAATAAATGCTATCAATCCTGAACATGCCTAATTTTGTGTTGTTCTGGAAGTGAGAGAGTAGAATAACTAATGACCTCAGTGTCGTATTTCATCCATTACAGAGTGTACCTGTGCAAGCTGGCCAAACTCCACCGTTATTGCAATACTTCGGAACACTGTTAACTAGAGGCAAGCTCAGTGCGTTTGAGTCTCTGGAATTATCACGTCTTGTAGTGAATCAGAACAAAAAGAATCTTTTGGAAAATTGGTTGGCTGAGGACAAGCTTGAGTGCAGCGAAGAACTTGGAGATCTTGTGAAGGTCAGATTTGGATTTGTTTCGTGAATGTCATAATCACCCTTTCATGATCATTACTTATTTTCTCATATCCATTGGCATCTTTATATCTCTGTTGTAGACTGTGGATAATGACCTTGCCCTGAAAATATATATCAAGGCTAGGGCTACACCTAAAGTTGTTGCAGCTTTTGCTGAACGAAGGGAATTTGACAAGATTCTTATCTACTCGAAGCAGGTAATGATTGCACTCTATGTATTGTTGGTGCAGGCCGTGCAGTTTCCATTTATTTGTCACTGATGATAGTTGGTCTTTCGATCCTCCTTGTTGGAGTCTCATTGGTCCACAAGAAAAGCAGATAACTTTTTTTTTCTTCGTTTTATGAAGAAAAAAAAACCACTTGATGATGATTGTAAACATAATTTAAATTGGTTGTCATTTTTCTTTTCTTTTTTCTTATGCAACTGAGGGAAGATTTCTTCATTATGTAGGTTGGCTACACACCTGATTATCTCTTTCTTCTGCAAACAATTCTGCGATCAGATCCCCAGGTATTTTACAGTCTTCCGTCAAAGGATGCAATTATAAATTACCTTGTTTTTCCTGTATTACATCTTTTGCTGTCAAAGTATTTAGGGTTCTCTTTGTTTGGAAACATTCTCCTTAAATTCACCTCCTTTTGAATTTCTTGGTTAATATTTTCTTAAATTATCCCTTGTCATGTATTATAATATTAACCAGTTGATGAAAGTGTTGTCTCTTTTCTTGACAGGGAGCTGTCAATTTTGCTCTAATGATGTCACAAATGGAGGGAGGTTGTCCTGTAGATTACAACACAATCACGGATCTCTTCCTTCAGGTTTCTCTTTTGCGTACCTTTTATCACAGTTTAATTATCTCAAGTTGTTACAAAATTATGCATGTCCACGCATTATCTTGCATAGCGGCAGATCATGCTTCATATTTACTGATCGTTTTTTGGGCAACTCTTTTATGACTTACTTGTTATTCAACAATGTTTAGAAAAATATTATGAGTTGTATTAAAATTCTTTTGTTACTTCTGTTGACTCTTGCAGAGGAACATGATTCGTGAGGCCACTGCCTTATTGTTAGATGTTTTGAAGCCAAATCTACCAGAACATGCTCACCTCCAAACCAAGGTAATTTTATTTTTTTTTGCAATGGATTTCTTGTATGATGCATCCCTCTATTTTCAACTATCTGTGCAGCATCATGATATTTGCCTTACGTACAGGTCTTGGAGATCAATTTGGTAACATTTCCAAATGTGGCTGACGCCATCTTGGCTAATGGAATGTTCAGTCATTATGATCGTCCTCGAATTGCACAGCTCTGTGAAAAAGCTGGTCTTTACGTGCGAGCCCTTCAGGTGCGATATATATCCATGTGAATAAAGTAGTGCTAAATATTATACCTTTATTAAGGAATTTGTTGTTGGTGCAGCACTATGCAGAGTTGCCAGATATTAAACGTGTCATTGTGAATACACATGCCATTGAGCCACAGGTAAATTCACACTAATTTTATATTCATTTGTTTGTGTATAAATTATGTAATATTGATATAATACTGGGTTTGTTCCAGTCACTTGTGGAGTTCTTTGGAACCCTCTCGAAAGAATGGGCGTTGGAGTGCATGAAGGACCTTTTACTTGTTAATCTGAGGGGAAATCTCCAGATAATTGTGCAGGTAACTACACATCCTTGTTTTGTTCTGTTATCTGTTCAAACATCATTCTTTCTTTTAAGGTGGTTAAAACCATATTTGCAGACCGCCAAAGAATATTCTGAGCAATTGGGTGTTGAGGCATGCATAAAACTTTTTGAGCAATTCAAGTCTTACGAGGGTTTATATTTTTTCTTGGGATCGTATTTGAGCTCCAGGTATATTCTATTTCTTGAGAATTGTTCTTTCGTTTTATTAATGAAATTTGGTTCTCTTAGTGTTTCTAATGATATTGTTGATTCTGGAACAGTGAGGATCCTGACATTCACTTTAAGTATATCGAGGCCGCAGCTAAAACTGGTCAAATCAAAGAGGTTGAACGTGTGACTAGAGAATCAAACTTCTATGATGCGGAGAAAACAAAGAATTTTCTTATGGAGGCCAAGCTTCCTGATGCAAGACCCCTGATCAATGTATGTGATCGTTTTGGTTTTGTTCCAGATCTTACCCACTATCTCTACACGAACAACATGCTCCGATATATCGAAGGTTATGTTCAGAAGGTAAGATTTTCTAAAGTTCTGTTTTTATTTGATTTCGCCTTGCTTGTATGTAAATTTATTGCCAGTATATGTTTTTTGCTTCTGTTATCATCATTAAGTAAACATTACTTTGTACGGGATGGAGTAAGCAGTCTGCTTCTTATGTCTCTGCCTTTACAGGTAAATCCAGGAAATGCTCCATTAGTTGTGGGTCAGCTACTTGATGATGAATGCCCTGAAGATTTCATTAAAGGACTTATTCTTTCTGTTCGTTCTCTTCTTCCAGTGGAGCCCCTTGTTGATGAGTGTGAAAAGAGGTGATGTCTTGTTCCTCTCTTCTACCCTTTTCCTTCTTCCTTAAGTTGTTTTCATGCCTCACTAGTCTCTTTTGACTGCAGAAACCGCCTCCGGTTACTAACCCAATTCTTGGAGCATCTTGTGAGTGAAGGAAGCCAAGATGTACATGTCCACAATGCTTTAGGTAAAATAATCATAGACAGCAATAACAATCCTGAGCATTTTCTCACGACCAATCCATACTATGATCCACGAGTGGTGGGTAAATACTGTGAGAAACGTGACCCGACTTTGGCTGTTGTTGCTTACCGAAGAGGGCAGTGTGATGATGAACTTATCAACGTTACAAATAAGAACTCATTGTTCAAATTACAGGCCAGGTTTGCATTATTTACCACTAATTCTTCATTTCTTCATTTTTTGTACATTGTATATTGTTATGTACGCATCAAAAGCTTTCTTGTTTTACAGTGTAATTACCTGTACTTTTCATTATTCAGGTACGTGGTGGAGAGGATGGATTCGGACCTCTGGGAGAAGGTTCTCAACCCTGAGAATGAGTACAGAAGACAGCTTATTGATCAAGTTGTATCAACTGCCTTGCCTGAAAGCAAGAGCCCAGAGCAAGTTTCTGCAACTGTTAAAGCTTTTATGACTGCTGATCTTCCACATGAGCTAATAGAGCTTCTCGAAAAGATTGTCCTTCAAAACTCCGCCTTCAGTGGAAACTTTAATTTGCAGAATCTGCTGATCCTCACAGCCATTAAGGCAGACACGTCAAGAGTGATGGATTACATAAACAGATTAGACAATTTCGATGGACCTGCAGTTGGAGAGGTTGCTGTGGAGGGACAACTGTATGAAGAAGCATTTGTCGTTTTCAAGAAGTTCAACTTGAATGTGCAAGCCGTGAATGTTCTTTTGGATAACATCCAAAACATTGAACGAGCTGTGGAGTTTGCGTTCCGTGTTGAAGAGGATGCTGTTTGGAGCCAGGTAGCGAAGGCCCAGCTCAGGGAGGGACTAGTGAGTGACGCAATGGAGTCATTCATCCGTGCAGATGATGCTTCTCAATTTTTAGATGTCATCAAAGCTGCCGAGGATGGTAATGTCTACCATGATTTGGTTAAGTACCTCCAGATGGTAAGGCAGAAGTCTAAGGAGCCTAAAGTGGACAGTGAGCTTATTTATGCATATGCCAAGATCGACATGCTTAGTGACATTGAAGAATTTATTCTCATGCCTAATGTTGCTAACCTACCACTTGTTGGCGACCGGTTATATGATGAAGCGCTATACGAGGCTGCAAAGATTATATTTGCTTTTACTTCTAACTGGGCCAAGCTGGCTGTCACCCTCGTCAAGTTGCAACAATTCCAAGGTGCAGTTGATGCAGCTAGAAAAGCCAACAGCTCGAAGACATGGAAACAAGTCTGCTTTGCCTGTGTTGATGCTGAGGAGTTCCGTTTGGCACAGATATGTGGACTCAACATCATTGTACAGGTGACGTTGTTAATACCCTTCACTTTGTTCTCATATGCATTCTTTGTTGGGTTGTTGGCACATTGTTTGCATCCTTCACTAAGCTGAATGAGTGAAGCCTACTGCTGCTGTAAAGCAATTGATGTGCCCAGTATCTTTCAGTTTTCTTTTATGTTATCTCCCCTAAATGATGATTAGTCTTATTTTCTTGGTGTTATATTGTAGGTGGATGATCTAGAGGAAGTCAGTATTTATTACCAGAATAGAGGCTGCTTTGATCAGCTTATATCTCTCATGGAGAGTGGTCTAGGCCTGGAACGTGCACATATGGGTATCTTTACTGAGTTAGGTGTCCTTTATGCGAGATACCGTTATGAGAAGCTTATGGAGCACATTAAACTGTTCTCAACACGTCTTAACATTCCTAAGCTTATACGAGCTTGCGATGAACAACAGCACTGGAAGGAACTTGTTTATCTGTACATCCAATATGACGAGTTTGACAATGCAGCAACTACTATTATGAATCATTCTCCGGACGCATGGGACCACATGCAGTTCAAGGATGTTGCAGTTAAAGTATCGAATGTTGAGCTTTACTACAAAGCTGTGCATTTCTACATGCAGGAACATCCTGACCTTATTAATGATATGCTCAATGTACTCGCCCTTCGCGTGGATCATACTCGTGTTGTGGACATTATGCGAAAGGTGACCCCTGTGATTTTGTGTGACTTTCTGATTGCCTGATGTTATCCTGTCATTCAACATAATGCACAGAGGGCGGCAAGAGATTGTAATCTAATATTATTCTACATTTGTGTTTCTTGGTGTCAGGCTGGTCATCTGCGTCTTGTGAAGCCTTACATGGTTGCAGTTCAGAGTAACAATGTATCTGCTGTGAATGAGGCATTGAATGAGATCTATATTGAGGAGGAGGACTATGATAGGTTGCGTGAGTCGATCGATATGCATGATAACTTCGACCAGATTGGTCTTGCACAGAAGGTAGAGCCAAGCAAATTATCTACTTTTAAATATCTTCCTCTTTAGTCTGTTTTCACTAAAGCAATCTGTTTGAGCAGATTGAGAAACACGAGCTTCTTGAGATGCGGCGAGTTGCTGCATACATCTATAAGAAAGCAGGTCGATGGAGGCAATCTATTACGTTATCGAAGAAAGACAATCACTACAAAGATGCAATGGAGACTTGTTCGCAGTCTGGTGAACGCGAACTTGCAGAAGAATTGCTTGTTTATTTCATTGAGCAGGTAAAAAAAATAATCTATAACCTAGCAAAAATATGCATGTTCTTCGTTTTACGTTATCCATCTCTCATTCTTTCTAATGGTGACACTAAAAGGTGTATTGACAAACCCCTTCAGTAATATCCGTGTCCAATGATTTTGAACTTGATGTCTTGTAGGGAAAGAAGGAGTGTTTTGCCTCATGCTTATTTGTTTGTTATGATGTGATACGTCCGGATGTTGCACTTGAACTTGCATGGATGAACAACATGATAGACTTTGCTTTCCCGTATCTCTTACAGGTACTCTACTCATTTCTATACATTCCCGTGTGTTTATTTTCCATTTTTATCGTCATCTCTGAACTTCTTCAAACCCCTTTCTCACTTTTTGTTCTATAGTTTATCCGTGAGTACACAGGCAAAGTTGACGAGCTTGTCAAGGATAGAATTGAAGCTCAAAGTGAAGTTAAAGCCAAAGAGAAGGAGGAGAAGGATATGGTTGCTCAGCAGGTATAATTATCTAGATTTATTTTCTGCTGCTTGATGTTGCTTCTATAGTCCAAAATGAACAAAAAGTTTGCTTCTGCCTGTGTACACTTGGAGATGCCCATAAAGGGTCCGACTGACTGTGGGTTTTGACCTTTCTTGTCTATTACTTTTAAATTCTCTTTTGCTGAATTATGAAGTTGTAAAGACGAAAACTAACATTTTATGTTTGAGTTGCAGAACATGTATGCACAACTGCTTCCACTAGCCTTGCCTGCTCCACCAGGGATGGGAGGTATGGGTGGGGGAGGTTATGGCCCCCCTCCACCCATGGGGGGAATGGGTATGCCACCAATGCCAGCTTTCGGTATGCCTCCAATGGGCAGCTATTGATTTTTTGAAGGGCAAATGCTCTCCCGCGCTGCCTCTCAGGATAACTACATAAGTTAGCGGCTCTTTTTTTTTTTTGTTTTTTCTAAGGCAAAGTTTATAATTTTATTAATAGAAAAGCAAATTGGCATTACAAAGAGTAATACCTACCATCATCCATTATTACAAATTGCAGAGCCAGTTAGAATTGCCCTTCACAATTATTTTCCACTGCGTAACAAACTCTCTTAACATAATGTTCCTATAAACCATTTGGGTATTGGCAGCCCATATAAAAAGATAGAACTCTTTACTTTATTAATCAGTGACGTCGCCCCCTTTCCCTTTTTTGTGTGCCATAACCATTCTATTCCTTTGAATCCTGTTTTTGGGTATACACGATTTTTGGTGGGCATACAAAATGCTAAAAGTTATCTAGGATGGTTTTAAGGGATGTTTAATGAGTGGGTCAATTACTAAGATATCTTTTACAACTTTGGAATTATTAAGTTACCCTTTGCTCCTAATTAATTTTAGATATCTTTTACAACTTTGGAATTATTAAGTTACCCTTTGCTCCTAATTAATTTTCCATAAATCAGCTATAAAATTAAAATTTAATCAACCAAATCCGTTTTAACTTTTTTTTTTCTTCTCCCCTTCTTTTTCACCGGAGAAGAAAAACAAACAACAATTTTTAAATTTTATTGTCGTCAATTAATCGTCGATTCGTAAAATTTTAATCGTCGACTATACATAACTATAATACTACAACATGGATTGCACGAACCCACAAACACATATGTTTTTTCTTGGCATGCAATTGAGATTTATGGTTTAAATCGATAAAAAAAAGTTAGGGTTTTTCAGTTTTAATAGTGAGTTCGGTTGATTTTTTTTTATATGTTGAATAGAATTTTTAACCGAACATTTAAAGTTCCTCATTCTGAAACTGCTGAAGAACAATTCGTCTAAAAATAGGAATTTGAAAAATCAACCGAACAAATCACTGATGCCATCAATAATTGTTAAGTAGATGTTTGGCTGAAAATTGAAATTTGAAAAACAAACCGAACATTTCACTGTGGACACCAATATCTGTTAGGTTGCAAGCTCGACTGATTCAATAGTTTATAATTTCAGCCGACTAATGTAAGTGCCCTTTTAAATTTCACTAGTATAAATGTTTGACTGAAAAAACAAATGCTCGGGACCGACGAGCCTTACAATTTGCTATCATTTTTTTTTGTTTGGGGTATTAATTAGTTTATATATATTTTTTGTGTGCGCTAGGAACCGAGGTAAAGGTACAAAAAGGAACATGGAGGTAACTCCTTCTAATAAAACTCCCGAGCCACGAGAAGGCCGCAACAAAAGATTAGGAGTCGATAAGAGGGGAAATACTCTAGTTATTAGTGAACCAAGGCCTGAAATAGATAGAGAAGAAGAAGAGTTTGAAGATACGGAAGATAATGTACTACAAGTAGGGATAAGGGTAAACATTAATGCTTTGCTTTAGTAATTCATTAATGAATTAGGATTTTATGAATTAATTACGGGTTTATTGTTAGAGATGAATAATAAAATTGCAGAAGGAACAAGTAAAATTTGTCAGGTTCAGATATTAATTACATTTTGTGAAACAGCCGAACCTGACAAAATTCATGTTCTTTTGAATTTCAGTCAGGTTTGGTTGAAATTGAAAAAAGATTTATTAGCCGACCATATCAAAAGCTGGATTTTTTATAATGTTGTCAGCTTCTGATGAAAATTGTAATTTCACAAATTAGCCGAGCTTCTCTAAATTCATGGTTCGTCTGAAATTGAAAAACAATTATTAGCCGAACAAAGTTCAAAATAGAAAATATGGTTATCAGAGTAATGTTCGGCTGAAAACTGTAATTTCATAAATCAGACGAACTTCACTAAACTATGGTCCGGCTGAAACTGAAAAAAAATTATTAGCCGAAAATTTCTAAAAATTAGTCGTTGGGGAACAATAGCAACATTTTAAATCGGATTTTTAATTTGACTAACTCACCCAACGACTTTTTTCTTTGAAAATCTATCCGTTGGATAATTAAAACCAATAAAAGGAAACATGTCCCTTTCATTTTCACCTATCCCTTTCTCACATATCCCTTTCATTCTCATTCTAATTCTCATTCTCACCCATCATTTTCAAGCATTAAATATGGTATACATTACCGATGAAGATGTTGCAACTGTTAGAGTGTGGGTTACGCTCATCAAGCACATCTATGATAGAGCGTACATTACCCAAAGTAACGAACCCGTTAATGAGGACATCCTGGATCAAACATCCAATACTTGGTGGAAGCGTTTGTTTAAGATTTTTATGGGATTAGGCGAAAATCATAATCATAGGACGTTCAATGGCATTAATAAAGGTTCGAGAAGCTTTTTGAACGATTGGAAGCTTCAGGCAATGAAAGATTTAAAGGAAGATCATCCCACCATATCCGATGCGACAAGAGTAAGTATGGCATTTAATAAGTCCTTCATTATAAATAGTTTTCAAACATACAAACTTACAATTGATTTTTTTTTCCAGTGGATGATGGCTCTCGACAGATATAAAACTATCCATGGAAAAATGTTTACGCATGAGGATTGCTATTGTATTTTGGAAGAAAGTACCTATCATGATTGCATCCTATATACTTAAGTGTTTAAGTGTAATCTAATGATGTATTTTATTTCATTTCCTTTAATGTAACACTATGAAAGATGTATGCCTTTTAGATTCAATGAAATGATTTTACGAATTCCAAAACCAAATAAGCCATAAACAAGCCTCATGGGAAAAAATTCTAGTGATTAAGTAAACCTAACATTAGGTTCGTCTGACTCAAATTTTAGCCGAACAACTCACTTAGACCCACGAAAAAAGTGATCTTATTGTTCGTCTAAAATGTTTTCAGCCGAACATAGAATTGTCCCTTGACAGCAAATTACAAATACATTGTTCGGATGATAATTAGTGCTCATCGAAACATCCGAATTGTTTTTGAGAATGTGATTCAGCTAATATTTTTTTCAGCCGAACTCTTAACAAAAAATCATTTTTCGATGAATTCATCCTACAAAAACGAGATTAAACCTTATCTTACACCATAGCTAAGTGTTATTAGCAATGGATTCATCTACCATGTATTCATCTTCGGGATTTGGCTAATAAAAATCATCATTTTGAGCTTGAAGTTGAGTTTGTGTTTGATTTTGGGTAAAATCATTCTCATAATCCAAAAAACCAGCCATATCAGGATCTCCATCGAAGTTGATGTGTATTTATGATCTTTACGTGATGAAGATTAGGCTTCCTCATTTGAATCATAGATTTTCATCAATAACCCTAGGTTTTTCTTCACTTCTTCTAACTAATTATAATTTTTAAAACCAATGATTACATTAACTACTAATCATTATTATTAACCATAAAGATTAAATTTAATATTAATATTTATTAATTAAATATTGATAATATAAATTATCACTAATTATACAAGGGTTATATGGGTATTAACAAAAACGGTGGCTAGGGGGCTCTAAGAATTACTTTTTGTGACCTTATTTTGTCTCTATATGGTATGCCCACCAAAAAACTTGTATGCCCAAAAACATGATTCATTCCTTTCTCCTCATATCACACAACAAACAACAAAGAAAATTAAAGGCCATTTTTCTACCTCTACCTTATATCGCTCCTATACCTCCATGCTAAGTGCTAATGACTCATGTCACAAATTATTTGTTTGCACCCACTTTAATCAAAACCTGCCATAAAAAACTCTGTATTTGTATTGAGAAATTACGATGCAGTAGTAGCAGATGACTAGCAGGATAACTGTAAAGTTAGTAGGTTACTAGTCGTTGGATGATGATATATAATCATACTCGACCATTGGCAGATAAGTTACCGACTGCTTTATTTGGAAAGCAAGTCCTCTTCTATACTTTAAAACCTCGTATAGGGACTGTTGAAAACACAATAGGGGCTTATTCAGGATTCCTAGTGACTAAATAGTTGATTAGGAGGTGTCCTAAGGAAATAACAAGTGTCTAAGTTACCCTCCATCTAAACTAAAAACCTAATAACTAAAATCAAAACCTAATTTTATTCCAAATCTGCTCCTCTTCTTCTCCTCAGCCAACCGTAACTCTTTCTTTTTTTTCTTTCAATTGAAATCATTTCATCGTCTTCGATTAATTAGCAATTCAAAAAACTTATAATCATTGATTAAAATATCTATTAGAAATATGAAAGAAGAATGTTGATAGCAGTGATGGTAATCAACAACTACCCAACCAACTGATTGTTCATCACTATTAATCCAATAATAAATCGGCGCACAATTTCAAACTCCCCCAACAAGAATGCATAGTTTATTGTAAGTATGATTTGACAAATCCAACTTTTTTTTGTTTGTTTGAAAAGTGTTAGATTGATTGAATCATTGAGAAAATTAGGGTTGCAGAACTATTTACGATTAGAAGTTCTTAATTCATAATCGTAATATCAATCTTTGAAGTTGTAACGGTTAGGGAATTAAAATTCCTAACCTTAAAAAAAATATTTGCATATGATTTTACGATTAGGTTTGTAATCGTAAACCAATTTACGGTTTGGTTCTTTTCTTTAAAACCTAACCGTAAAAAACCATGTGTTGCATTCTTTTTTCCAAGTTTTTTCACGGTTAGGTTTATCAACTGTAATTTTTTACGGTTTGGTTCGTTTCTTTAAAACCTAACTGTAAAACTCCTGGAACTTCAAATCTTTGTCCAAGTGCTTTTACGGTTTGGTTCGTGTTGATCAAACTAACCGTAATTTGTTTACGGTTGGATTTTCTATTTCAGAAACCTAACCATATTTATACTTTTGAACTTTTTTGTGTATAATTTTTGGATATCACCTAACCTAAATCAATCAATTTTATTGCTTGTAAATTGCAGGAATCCCAATAGGGCAAAACCCAAGAATAAGAGAGATAATAATTTAACACCGATCGAGAACACGCCCCTCCCCCCTCCCCATGATATTCATTTAGGGATAAATAGTAGAGGTGTCCACAAGAATGATTAGGAATGCACCTCAAGAAGAAGTATCTGATGACGAAGAATATATGGAAGGCGAAGAATTTGTTTTTGAAGGCAAAGGAAAAGAAATTGTTATTACATCACATGAACCTCAAGTGCGAAAAAAAAATCGAGGAAAAAACCTTCATCGAAAGGAAAACATATTCCTAAAGGCAAAGACATGTTGTTGCTTAAGAAGAAGAATGGCAGACCTTGGGGGTGAGGCCCCAGATAGGTCTGCAATATTATTTGAGTATCCACATTCATGGGCTGCTAAAGTTTGTGAGAGCAGGGTAATAATCTAAAAATTTCACTTATTTGTTATAATTTTGTTTAACTGCAATTTATAACTTGTTTGGTATGTTTTTCTTAACAAATTTTTTTTATATTCTTTGTAGGATCATAAATATTCGTTAAAAGAACTTGTACGTCAAATGGCTAAACTAGCCATCAGATGAAGAATGTGTTGTTGTTCGTTCTTTAGTGCTGAATACAGGGTTAGCGCTCGGAATTCTCAATGCCCAGGTGGAATATGATAATGTTTTTGTCACTGCCTTCAGGGAATGATATTGGATCAAAATCAATACATTTTATCTCCCATTCAGTGAGATGACAATAACGTCGGACAATGTCAAGCAAATTCTGGATTAAGAAGTTGGGGGAAAAGCTGTGTCTGAAGGTTTTTATAACAATATAACTTGGAGAGATATTTATGTCCTTTCTAAAGATACAGTTGGGTGTGAGAGTAACGAAACCGAGCTGGAGTTTCAGATGGCTGGTGGAGATAGACCAGATAAACCAAGAAAAAAAGGTATACCTGTCACTGAAAAGATATTGTTGCCTAGCTAGTTTGAGGGCCAAGTTTGGAGGAAATCTCAAGATGGAATGAGAAGGACATGTGAAAGACGAAACAAAAGCTAGGAGAAAGCCACATTGTACCTGTTGTATTCCCTAGGTACCATATTCTTCCCTGATAACTCGGAAAATAACATTAATGCTCATTATGTACAATGGTTGAAGGATCTCGAGAAGACCAAACAATATTCATGGGGCACTGTCACCCTTGCTTATTTAGTTTCCAGCCCTAGAAAAGCCTCGGGAGTTGGAGCTACTGAAGTTTCCAGGAATATTGGTCTTATTCAGGTAACCTATAGGGTAAATTCTATGTTTGTCATATTTTTTATGTTTATTTTGGTGCATCCTCTTATATATAATTTGTATCTTCATAATCATGGGTCTATGACCACTTTCGGATCTTGATCCCTTATAGATCTTGGGAAGAGGGAGATCCTCGTCCTACAGAATTAAAGTTCCCCTTCACTGGTGCTCAAGTAAATCACAAATAAGAGAAGATAGATGATTTAAGAGTGAAAATGGATAATTTTACTATTGAAGATGTGATGTTTTACCCATATTTGAGACTCAACAAACATGAAGACGATAAGCGTATTTTTACAAATTTTGTAGGCTACATCGGGATTTTGTTTCATCCAACATGGTTTGCAATGAGCAATCCTCGTCGAATTCTCCGCCAAATTTGTTATGTCAAAAAAAAAGTTACAAAGGAAGCCTTCAAATTGTGTGTTAATGGCTCTTTGACATATGGCCCCAATATCACACTCAACTATGACCCAATGCCGATGATCGATGTTTGGAAGAACCGCAGTAAAAAATAATACCAACTCCAAATGGGGGAGGTAGTGGCGCTTGTAGGCACAAAGTTGGCAGAAGAAGATTACTTGGTGTGGTATTACCATTTTGGTCATCCTCATGTGATCAATAATGATCCGGAAGCGATGAAATATCTTCAAAAGGCTCAAGGAAAGAAGAAGGGTGACACCGACAAGAAATGGTCTATTCGAAGTAGATTGGAAAGGTCTATATTTCATGGTGGTACGTAAAGTAGTCATATTATTAATGTTTTTAGATTTATTTATGTTACAAAAGAATCTACCATATAAATAGGAAAAACGAGGACTTCAATTCGCAAATAGTATGACTCCATCATCAATAAAGGTCATGTTATGAGAGTTGATTAACAAAGGACCCTGCAAAACCAAATCAGGAACATGCATGATTCAAACAAGAAGGACTGATTTGAGGACATAGAGAGGGGCTTAAAAAGGAGCAGACATTCTTTAAGAGGAGTGTGTACTAGCCAAAGTCACCCGTCACCTAGTAGTGAAGAGAGAAATTCTGAATCCGCGGAATATGATGTGCAAGGTCGTGGTCGTGGTGGTCCTCGTACTCATGTTCGTGGTAGCACCAACAAAAGAGGTCGTGGTGGTGTTCGTACTCGTGTTGAAGAATCTCTTTCCCTTTAACTCTGTCAATATCATAATTGTAGAATACTTTTTGCTTTAGTTGTTTATGTGGTTGGTTTTGGATTTTAACTTATGAATACGATGACGAATTAATGCTTGTGTTTTAGTTTATGTTTGAGTGAATGAACAAATGCAGCTTAATTTTAGTTAGAATGAATGAACAAGTTTTCAAATTTGAACTATGTAGCTAAATTTCAAGTGCAAAAACAAGTTAGAAATCAAGTTCTAGGAACCGTAAATAATCCTGGAACTTGATTTTTTTTTGTTTTACTAATGTTTGAGTTTTATTTTTAGTTATGTTTGAGTGAATTAACAAATGTAGATCAATTTTAGTTATAAGTCCACACCCAATCGTAAATAATCCTGGAACTTGATTTTCCGGGCATGCGTTTTCTTTAGTTTATGTTTGAGTAACTGAACAAATGTAACTCAATTTTAGTTAGAAAGAATAAATAAGTTTTAAAATTGGATTTATGTAGCTAAATTTCAAGTGCAAGAACAAGTTAAAAATGAACGTTTAATTGGAGGATACCTTTACAAATTGGGGGATACCATGTAAAACAAAATAGGGTCAATTTGAAGTATTTTTAAAAATCCCTTATCCATGATTATTTTATAATCCCTAATCTACCCTTGCTTAATTAGTTGTTAATTAATTAGTTATCTTAAATAAAACTTAAGATTATAGTTATAGTTAGTGTTATGTTATTAGTGTTATTATAGAGAAATAAGATGAGGATGAGGAGAAGAAGAAGAAGAGTTTTTTTTTAAAAAGTGAGATTTGGGAAGAGTGGATAGAAATGAGTGAATCTAGTCAGGAATTTGTTGCATTTGATAAAGATTCTCAATTACAAGATTTTGTAGATAATGGAAATTTTATGTATGAGAAAACCCTAAATCAATTTGAGCACGAAGGTTCAAGTGAAGAACCATCCCATGGAAATAAAGAATATGAAGATTCAAATGCTTCAAACACTCAGGTATAAGTCCAAATTAACTAGAAAGTGATTTTTTATGTTCGGATTCCCATAGATGTGCAGTGGAAAAGCTTTCCGTCAGCATTTTCGATGTTTAATAACTATGTCGACTGATACAAATCGGTATGGTACTCAAACATTACACAATGCCGACAACAGGTATTCCCCAATGGAATATATGGTTGGATATTTTGTCAGTATGGTATTAATAATTTGTATTATACCGACTGACCCCAAAAATATTCCAGAGTTTTGGGGGAAGACAAGAATGTCAGTCGGTACAATAGACTATATTTTACTACACCGACGGAGTCCAACAGTATGCCCCAAACGGGTTATTCTTGGACTCACACTCGACATAATAAGATCGAAAAATCTATGTTGACTGTAATTACAAAGTTGCCAGTATTTTTCTAGCATTAGTTGGCATTGAAGATGTCTATGTCTACAATACCGACTAAGACATTTTAAAATTATAAGCCCTTTGAATAGTTACATGTCAGTATTGTTGTTTATTTATCGAGCATGATGAATGAGTTGAAAAAATAGTGAAGTAACTTTCATAGTATGTCAGCATTGATGGTAACTCTTTCTATAATGACGACTTAGTCCTTGCATATATTTTTTAAGTTTTTGACCATACCGACTGTGAATCCTCTTTAGTTTATCTCTACTAATTTCTTGTTTAATGTGGTTAGATCGTACTTGGCACATATGCGGATACTAAACCTTTGCGGAAGTTGGGTCCAGATACTTCAGAGTACTATGTGAATGATTTGGTAAGTTACAAAATTATTTCGAAAGTATGTATCAACATTTGTTACTATACATTTTTTTTTATTGAATACTAGACATATAACTTGTTATGTTTATGTGTAATGTAGGAGTACACAAGTAAAGATGATGCAATCAAGTGGGCTATAGATACGGGTCTGAAGAATACGTGTGTTCTAGTCAGAAACAATCAATGCAAAAAACTAGGTTTGAAATGGTTTGTGAGAGAAGTGGGAAGTAAGCTAGCCACAAGAAAAAGGGATATATGTATCCAAAGAAGATTAAAAGAGTATACAAGAGTATAACTAAAAAGGATGTATGCCCCTTTAAGCTTGTGTTTAATTTGGAAAGAAAAGAATGGAAGGGTAGAGTGATATGCGGTCGACATAACCATCTGTATCCAAAGACCTTTGTAGGCCACTACGTACTTGCAAAGCTGAAACCCGATCAATTCAAGGAAGTAGAGAGATTGACTAAAACATGCACCGCACCTAGTTAAATCCTCAACGGTATAAAAGTGAAGGATTCAACCAAAGTGTCTTCTTTAAGTACTATCTACAGTGCAAAAACAACTATAAGAAGGCGGCAATGGCAAGGAAGGTCGGTTATGCAAGAATTTCTATAGTTAGCAACCGGTCACAACTACATACATAAGAAGAAAATTTGGCTGGATGGCAAAGTCCTTCAAATATTCATTGCACATCCGTTGATGGCACAATTAGATCAATCATTCTTCTCGGTTCTTATGATGGACTGTACCTACAAGATAAAAAAAATACCATATGTCGTTGTTCAACATCGTGGGTTATACATCGAATAAGGTAATATTCACGTTGGCTTGGTGTTTTATGAGAGACGAGCAAGATCATAACTATATCTGGGCCTTTGAACAGTTGAAGTTACTCTTCCGTGGCAATGATCTTCTAAGGGTTATAAATAAGTGATAATGAACAAACATTAATGACCGAGATTTCAGAAGTTTTCCCGGATGCCCAAAATTTTCTTTGTACATTCAACATTAGGAACAATGTGAAAAATAATTTCCATGCAGTTATTGAACCACCAAAGAAGAATATTAAGAAGTCCAAGGAAGAAGAAGATGGGGAACAAGTTTGATTAAGTCAACTAGCACCCGAGGAACAAGAGAAAGAGAGAAAGAGAACTAAAGAGATGGTGGACAAAGAACACAAACAAAATCATCTCAAATGGTTGTGTTTTTTAGATGAGTGGGATGCCTTGACTTGGTCCATCACCGAGGTTAGATACGAAGAGAATTTGAATTCGTTTATTGCTCATTGGGGAAAAAAGTACCCTAGTGTGGTAAAATATTGTAGAACCCAATGGTTGGATCCTTACAAAGAGAAATTTGTGCAGGCATGGACCAACCTATATGGACACTATAACAATAAAGCCACTATTATTGCAGAGTCCGCTCACGGCCGATTGAAGAAACTCTTAGATTCAAATCAAGGAAATGTTGTTACGGTGACTAAGGCAATGTAACAGTATTTCAAGAATGATATTGATAGAGTTAAGAAAGCATTTGAAGAAAATCTCAATGGAAATAATGACAACATATTTGAAGGATGAAAAGTTACTCCAGAGAATATAATACAATGTGTCACATTGGGCGATATCGTATATGATGAGAGAATTAAAATGGGAGAGAGATATTGGTCAACCGGATGATGTGTATGTTTGTCCTACGGTGTCGTATATGGGTCTTCCATGTCGTCATATGCTTGTGAAGTATAATGATATGATACCAATTGAGGCTATTGATCCATTTTGGCGACGACTTTCTTTCACCCTCCCCCCCACCCACCCACCCCTCCTACAGAAGATGCCGGAGAAAATTGTTGGGATACTAAGGAATCCCGAGAATTCTTAAACACTTACGTAAAGGGAAACTCTACTCAAAGACAAATTTTATTGATCCAATTGAGGCGATTGAGTCACCCATACACATTAGACATGGAGGAACTAATAAAAGGAAAGCCTATTGGTAGGCCATCGACCAAATTGTCTAGGAAAAAAGAGAGTAAAATTTTGAAATAAACAATTCAATGTGAGACAGAACGTGAGGATAGTAAGAAAAAAGATCCATGTGCTTTTGAGATATCTGAAGCTATGCATGAAGATCAACCGGCTCATCCTAAAATCGGAAGGCCGAAGAAGGAAGCAAGTACATCTACTCCGCAACATCAAAATGAGAATTCACAAGTTATTCCCAATGTACATGAGACATCGATTCCAAAGATGAAAGGTAGGCCAAAGAAGGAAATTAGTACATCAACTCCGTAACAAGAAGATGACAATTCTCAAGTTATTCCCAACCTCGAGGAAGGACCGGTTCCAAAGAATATAGGTAGGCCGAAGAAGGAGGTTAGTACATCAACTCCGTAACAAGAAGATGACAATTTCAAGTTATTCCCGACCTCGAGGAAGGATTGTTTCCAAAGAAGATAGGTAGGCCGAAGAAGGAGGTTAGTACATCAAATCCGCAACATCAAGATGAGAATTCTCAAGTTATTCCTAACGTTGATGAACAACCGGCTCCAAAGAAGAGAGGTAGGCCGAAGAAGGAGGTTAGTACATCAACTCCGCAATATCAAGATGAGAAATCTCAAGTTATTCCTAACATTGATGAACAAACGACTCCAAAGAAGAGAGTTAGGCCGAAGAAGGAGGTTAGTACATCAACTCCACAACAACAAGATTACAATGCCCAAGCTATTTCCAACGTTAAGGAAGCACCGGTTCCTCCCAAGAGAGAAAGTACATTGAAGGAAGTTGTATCTCCGGAAATTGTCGAATATGGTATGAAGATAATAAGGAAAACAATAGGTAATATGACAAGTGACAACCCAAAGAGATCCGAAAACCGATAAGCCAAAACGAACTTATCATATCATAATAAAAGAGTATATGAAGCAACTTCCCGACTGTGTTCATGAATATGTTATACCAACGGATGATGTGGATGGAGATGGAAATTGTGGTTATCATGTTGTGAACGAGCAATTAGGATAGCTACATTCGGAAGACTCGTTGGGGATAACACAATGCCAATATGCAAGAATGCTTATGGCCGCAACACTAATCAAAAGGAAGAGTTTCTATGAAGGCACAGTGGACAATGAACAAGAATTCAATGATTTGCATGCTCATGTACTAGGGACAAAGAAACCCATGGACTTCCTTTCGTCGTCTTATTGGATGAGAATACCGGTGTGGGGGAATCTCATAGCGGATACATTTAACTGTGTGGTTCATTATTTTGCGCCTGGGACAGGAAGTACGTTTGCACCAAAATTTCAGCGGTGTGAAGGGTCGTTGAGGAAGAGAAGAATTGTTATGGGGTTCGTGAACGATAACCATTTATCGGTCTCAAGTTAAAGGATAATTGTCCATTACCACCGCTTTTTGCGATGACTAAAATACTGATGGTAGTGCCCAATCACTCTAGTACTTGGATGACAAAGTACGAGGAAAATCACCAATTGTGATATACTTTAAGTTTATCTGTGAAGCGACCTACAGTAGTAATTGAATGTTGTAAACTTGAGAGGATTCACTTTTGCGACTTAGAAAAAATGGTTTTTTGTGGGAGTCGCTTATATTTTGTATTTTAAACTATGAATGAATCATGATAAATGAATGCTATGGTTTTTGTTCAATTAATGGTTTGAAGTTTTGTATCATGATTAGTTTTTAGATTACTGTAATGGTTGTATTAAATATTGAACCTAAGTCGGTACTGATATGACTACGTCGACTCTTAGTCGGCATATGCAATATTAGTTTCGAGCATGCCGACGAACCCCTATGAATGATATGGCTATTATGTTAGGCACTTTCGGCATTGTTGTAATTTTAAACAACAACGCCGACTAAGAGTCGGCATATCCTTGGTAGTGGAATACAATGTTGACTGAAGCCTATAAATGTAATGGAAATTATCTTAGATTCAGTCGGTATTGTTTTAATAGTTAAGGACATTACCGACGGACTGTCGGATTTGTATGGATAAAAATCGACAATGCCGACTTCAGCTGAAAAGAATACAGACACAAGTCACTTCTGAACTCCAAAATAACCATGTTTCGAGCATGCCGACATAAGACTCGACAATGCCGACTATGCAGTATATAATGCCGATTGTCACAAAAATATAAGAAATTACATTGAATAACATTTAGAAATAAATTAATAAGATAATTAGATTCAAACTTAGAATAACTCGTTGTACATTAGAACGTGAAAGCAATATTATACTTGGTCTTACTAAACACATTACATATTAATATTTTTCGGTGCGAGACTTAACTATTTAAGCAACTTTGAAATGATAGAATGGCTCTTCTCTCCATTTGGTAAATGCATCATGTGCCGCAAACCTGTCCCATCTGTTCCTAGCGAGAAACTCGTTGTACTTGATGTACAACTTCTTAACATGAAAGAACCTATCAAAAATATAGTCGGTAGTGTAATCATGGCGTGGACCCTTCCACTTCGCGTCCGGCTTGGGAACTTAAGGTCCTATTTTTACCAGATTACAAAATATACCATCATCCTGATCTTCTTCCGGAAAATCCATGATAACTTAATAATTCATAATCCATTCTGTCTCATCCACATCGGACTTTAATCTTTCCCTTAGTTGGAATTTGTTGTAACCTTGTTTCTTGAATACCTTTTTTTCCATGGCACTAGTAGTTTGATTCTTTTGCGTATCTCTTCTTCCATAGCACTAATTTATTTGGTAGTTGATGATGATGGAGTAGTTCGATTGCATCTTCGAAGTATCTCTTCAGTTGAATTGGTGGTTGATGATGGATTTGCCATTGCAAAAGAGTTTTTGTTTGAGTATAATGTTAAGGTTTCCAAATGAGTTTAACATGTTATCAACAACCTTATATAGAAAATCCACCAGACGACTACTTAGTTGGGAATCAAAACTAGCCGTTGTGTCTAGTTGGGTAGTTTATTTTCAAAAAAATGGTTGTTGGCTCTTTGACTCTGTCAAAAAGTAGAGTCGGGATTGTTTTATATTCCACCTAACCATACCAACTGAGTATAATTCAGTATCATAATATATGACTATTTAGTCGGCATGCATATAAAAAGAAACTTCAATGACGACTAACTCAAATGTTCTCTGTCGACATAGAAATATATTTTTCGAGCATACTGACATATAGATTTCTTAAATTATAAAAGGGATTTGTAAACTGTCGGCGTTGATGAAGATGAATTAACGACCATGCCGACTTGCCTTATTATGTTCTATTAAGAAGATTTTTTCAAAAAAAATATCATAAAGGATACATGTTTTCATTCAATGAAAATACATTACAAAGAAGCAAATGACATAACATAGAAGATTAAGACATTACATTGAAAAAAAAATGACATATTGTAATGGTTATAACATTGCACTAAAACTTCCACTTGAAGAGTTAACATATAGCGCTTGTAGCAGTTGATAGCATTCACAATGATTGAATCTTTCGCCATATTCTTTTTTGTATTCCTAAAGAGCAAGATCCCAATATAATTGAGACATATTTTCAAATCGCTCGAAGTCTTGATAATTAAGAATCTCCATGTTGGATAAAAAAATTCTAAATTCCAAACATCTTTCATAGATTAACTCAAATCTTTCCTTACTGGTTCGATAATTTCTTCCCTTTGGCTTGCTACATAACGCCACAAACACAATCAATACACGGAACCACAAATTATCCTAAAGGTGATCCAAGTTAATGTTTAGATGTTTGTCATAACTAGTAGTCGTTAACCAAACACGAACTATGGTAGTATCTTCAATCTTGGTGAAGTTCGGAGCCATGTAAATGTGAATTTTTTGATGATGAAGAAATAAGAAGAGTTGTGAGACGTGTGAAAAAAGTGAACTTTTTGGTTGATGAAGAAATGAGAAGAGTTATGAGATGTGTGAGGCTGAATTTCTGAAAAATAACTCCCTTATATAGAGCTATAAGGCCTAACGACTAGTTTTTTGAAAAATCAAGTCGTTGGGTACATAATCTTTCTAGTCGATATTGTTTAACTATCCCAACAACTATGCCGACTATCTCTAATTCCTTCACATACAATTAGGTTTCATTGTCGGCATAGAATTGAATGAGCCTACCTATTATGCTGACTGCAACTTTAAACTAACAAATAAGGATTTTGATATGTCGGCATTAAACATTTTGTTTCGACTATACCGATTGTATTTTGGATCCAACATAAACACAAGAAATTGAATCATCCATTCACGCTAAAACCGAAATTTCATTGAAGAAGAAGACAATACAATGAAGAAGTGAAAGACATTACAATGAAATGAAAAGACATTAAAACGAAAATTCATAATAACATCATACTTGAAGAGTTATTGTATATACCAATCGAGTCATTTTCTTCCAAGACTTCATAGCATTCAAAATGAGTGAATTCTTCGCTATAGTCACGCTTAAATTCTTTAAGAGCAATAGTTCTCTGAAAAAATAATTTGTTAAATCAAATCGGGTTTGATTAACATTTAATTGAGATATACTTACTTGTTTCTGACGGTTGAGATAAGGATAATCACTCTCCGCGTCGAACAAAGTGATTCTAAATAACCACATGCATCTAAATGACAAAATATCTTTCCTTAGCCGTATCCATCGTTCTTGAATTTCGGTTCCCGTCTAACACCACAAAAATCATAAATACACGGTTCCAAAAAGGATATGTGGTATCGTCAATGTTTAGCGCCTCGTCGAATTTTTTAGTCGCCACCCACGCACGGTGCCGATATCTTCTTTGGTGGTGAATCTAGCATCCATGTTTAAGATTCTTGTTTTAAGATGGACAAATAAATATTTGTTGAGAGCAGATTGAGAAGAAGTTGAGAGAAGTGTGAGTGCTTTTTGTTGAGAGAAGAGTTATTTTTATATACAATAGAACCCAACTACTAGTTATGGCTCAATTTCCAAAAAATCAAGTTGTTGGGTAAGAAATGTTATGTTTAAAACTCCAGTCAACATCGATTAAAAATACACAAACAATACCGACTACAACTTTTTCACCATCAAAGAATCCAAAATGTTCAGGGCATTGATTGTATATGTGTCGAGCATGCCGACTGATCACAATTGAGTTTCATAAAGGAATTAAGTTATCTGTCAGCATAGAATTGGATGAGCCTACCTACTATGTCGAGTGCAACTTTAACCTAACAAATAAGGATTTTGAATCTAAATTCAAAAACATTACCGACCAACACTAAATCAATGTCTAATAATCATGAATCTCTGTCGGCATTGATTTTATACATGTCGAGCATGCCGACTGACCACTATTATGTTTCACTAAGAATGTAAATATTCAATCGGCATTGAATATTTTTTCGATAGTGCCGTCTGTTAATAACAATCAGTTTTATAACCGTTGGAGGCATAGTCCATGTAGAGTTATATATATATATATATATAAAACGTCCCCATTGTTCTACTCTAACGCATATTTACCCCAAAATTAATTTTTTTCGACAATGCCAAACCCTCCATTCACATTAGAAGATGATCTAATGTTTGTTAAAGCGTTCATTCCGACATTCCTCGAGCGACCTAACGAAAGGTATTCAATGTTTTGGAAAAGAGTGAAAGAATTCTTGGTGGATTTAGACGGGAATCCTAATCACCGTAAATGGAAAGATTTGGATGATCGATTCGACTACTATATCCATAGGGAGATGAAAGAGTACATTAGAGTACGTACATATGTTGACCAATACCATCCCGGTGCTAGAATTGCAGAAAAAGTGAGTACATCAACATATTAGGTTGTTCTTAAGATTATTAATTACATTAGAGTATCTTTTCTTATGTTAGTGTTATTATTGATTATTTCAGAAAAGACGTGTTCTAAGTTTGTAGGAGACACGTAACGGCCGATCTTTTCTCCACTGTAATTGTTATCGCTACTTTAAGCGCTGGACTCCGGGATACATTATTGACCAACGAGATTCATTGATGTTTGTTGTATTCTCCAAAAAAAATTCTTATCAAATAATGAATGAAAAGAAAAAAGAACGTTTAATTGTTAGTAAGTACACGAATCATGTCAAAAGGATGTAAGTTCTTTATAGTCCAAAATGATAATTGTCGGCGTAGAAGATGTCTAAGCACATCCATGCCGATAGCTATGTTGGTTTTCAAATGCTTAGACATAACTAACCGACTGAGGGTGAAAAGTATCCAGAAAATGGTATGTCAACATCAAAATGCCGACAGAAGAATATACAACACCGACAACACAATCGACATTGAAGTCATCCAATTAATACTATGCCGACATATACCAAAAGGAATACAGAAACAAAGTTAAAAAACCTTACAAAATAACTATGCCAACTTAATGCCGATGGAGAAATTAACAATGCCGACATAAGTGTCGACCATGCCGAAAGAAAACAAAACAATGCCGAATACATGACAATTTCTTAAGATTAATTGCATTGTTCAAATCAAACATAGTCATTAAACTAACAATCCTTAGTAGGGCGTCCCAACACCATAATTCAAACAAACCAAACTGAAACCAAATCAACATTGTTTAACACGACTATAGTAAATAAATTCTAAAATGTTCAAAGCAAACATATATAAATTACTCCCGCCTAGACTTCTTCGCCGCCCTCTTCTTCTTCTTTTCCCCGAACATCTCTCTCGCACCGACATTCTCAAGGTTCTTTAGTTTCTCATTGACCTGACACAGGGGTCAGCATCACTCCTTCATCAACTTTGTAACTAAAGAATTTTAAAATACCACTGATTAGCCTCCGCTATTTTTGACATTGATACATACAACATATAGTTATCATACTTACATAACAACAAAATGCGTCATTTTCCATCTAAATAAGAATGCATAGTATAAACAAAAAACCATAAGTACAAGCAAAAACATGCGTATCACAATGGAAAATAGCTTTGTGATAGATTCATGAGATTGAGAAGAAATTGGAGTAGAAGCTGGAGCAGGGGTTGGCTTCTTTTTTTGTTGGGGAGGGACTTCAACATTTGTCGGGCAAACCACGTAACCATGATCCCTTTTTATGTAATCCGAAATAATAAGAGTCCTTTGCTTCACCATTGATAGCTGGAACCCAATCATTCGTATTCACCTGACAATGATTGAGCTTTTACCTCTAATGTGATGGGAGTGGTGTAGGATCGTATGCTACGAAAATTGTTTTCGAGGTTGATTTACACTCTTTCCATTCATAACGGAAAATATGGTCAACCACATAAGTAACCTTATTAGTTTGCTGGTACCCTAGCTGCCTCATTACACGGAACATATTTTACATGATAAATCCTCCTGGGTAAAAAATCGGTATGTTATAAAAGGCAACATCATTATCCCTTTGATGTAGTGGTGCACATATCTATCCTGCTTGTAAGGATCAAACATTACCTCTTCGGAAGTTATCTTATCCAAAGACAATTGCAATTATATCAATCGTTTATCGTTACCTGGCTTTAGACCCCCTTTGAACCGGTATCTAAGAGCTCTAGGACGCTATTGTTGTGGCTGTCAATCAACATTTATAGTAAAATATGTATTATCCTTGAACAATTTTGGGAAGTATTGGTACGCCCAGACCTATGTCAACATAATAGAGATTATAAGAATTAACATTATACAAATATACTTGAGAAAAAAAGAAGAACAAACTAAATTAAATTGTTTCGAGTTTACCTGGAGGAGAGTCATGTTTCCGACAAATACCCTACATGTCGCCTTAGAAGACTTCCGCATCTCACTCAACAAATGGGCAACCACAGCAGTGCCCCACAAGTAGTTGGGACCTGATCCAAAGGATGCAACAGTTGGAGAAAGTTGGCATTGACCCGGTTTCCACTAGTGTCAGTGAAAATCCTCGTGCCCAAGATATAAAACTTGTAGGCAGCGGTTGTACGACTAATATCTTCATGACCCAACAAGCCATTCTCTTCTCTTACCCGTGTCCCTCCAAAGGTTTCCTTAAGCATCTTTAGCTTGAAAGTCTTGGTAGTTAACCAGTGTTCTTGTGAAATCTTTCTTTTGAAGTCTCGACGTCCCAAACCAAACAACGCGTTGGTTAGATTATACAATTGCTCCCATCCAGTCCCTGGTGTAATCTCTTTTTATAACAGCTTTACCTCGCCCTTGAAGGCCTATAATTTGTTGAGCATCATTGGGGATCACAGTCAACTCGCCACAAGGGAAATGCATGTTATCGGTTTCTATGTAAAACCGCTCCAACAAACAATTCACCGTGACAGCATCATATTCCACGTGATTAGTAACCGTAGGGTAAAGACCACAATATTCAACTAAGGCTATCACACCATCAAATTCCAAGCCCAAATCCCAAACAGAATATGATTGGGGTCTGCAGACACGGACCACATCCTTGTGATCCTACAAACAAAAAGTAATATATATATATATATATAAACGATCATAAATCCTTAAAATAAAAGCATAAGGTGGATAATCTTACATATGTTGAATAGATCGTATGAGCCCACGAGTCTTTGTAGCCAAATAAATAATCTTTGTCATCAGGTTCACTAATGTAGTTTATAGTTGTGGTAAGAAAGGGTTTCAAACTCTCGAACTTGTGAAGATTGATTTTAGATTTAATAAACTAATTTTTAAACTACAAAATATACATAAAAGATGAAAGTAATATTCACAAATATTGAGGTTATGGATTTCACTATTAACCAATTAAAGTGGTTCAACCTAATCAATATTCATGCAATTCTTTACATTTTTCAAAGTAACAGTTGTAAATCGAAAGTATAGAACATCAAAAACCCTAGGATAAGCATGCTCTATCAAAATAAATCACAATTGTTTAATAAAAATCCTTAAATCAATTTTTAATCAAAGAAAATAATCATAAAAGAAATTGCAAAAATCAATTAAAATAGAAATATACCACTTTTCTTGGAACAAAGGCTTCCTCTATCGCCTCAGTAAAGGGGTTTAGCTTCTCATATTAATCACTTGCTCAAAATAATGATTCATGGCTCAAAGTGTTTACAAATGATGAAAAATAGTGAAAATAATGAAAACATGAAATTCGCAACGTTTGTTAGGCGTTGCGAACTCACCATTACAGAGGGAAAGGTGTTTCACTGAAGATAAACGTTGCAAAGTTAAAAGCTTTAGCAACATAATCTTCAACTTTTTGGCCACAAAAGCTTCAACCTTTTAGCAACGATGTCTTCATCTTCTTCATCACGAGCAGATTTTTATGATTTTTTATTTCTTCCTCTCTGGCCTCTGCCAGCCCCCCGGTAACTCTTCTGTCTAACCCCTTATTTATAGTAGAACACCACATCACGATTATCTTCTCAAAAAATCTTTTTCAATCAATTATTCATTCTCGGAAGAAAGGTAAACAAATCTCGGGTCTGATTTTTTTTCTTTCTTAAGAGTGTTGATCTCTTTCTTTTCTTGGAGTGATTGTGTGATTTTGTTTCTTTAGCACAACTCGAGAGTATCCAAAAACTTAATGGAGATAATATCTCCTCATACACAAAATCAAAACCCGAGAAAAATATGCTTCTCCCTTTTTTTCATCAAACATGTGATTGTTCTTCCCATAAAACGAGTCTCCCAAATTTATAAGACTCCTCTAAATAAGGTAACAAAATATTCTTCCCTTTAACACTTCAGATTAACCCAAAATAGTGCGTGAACAATTCACGTTGTTGAAAAGAGAAAATTCCCGCCAAGAATCAATTCAAATTGAAATAAAGGGGGTTCCCTTAACCAATGAAGGTGTGTCTTTAGTAATTTTGATGGGTGCCTTTAGTATATTTTCCGGGTGCCTTTAACACTTTTTTGAGCCAATTTTTTCAATAATGTTTATTTTCCAAAAATACCTACAAACATATAAAATAACTCAATTAGTACACAATCGAGCACTATCAATATAAAGAATTGAGAAAAATCAGACACAAAAATATGTCCATCATTCACCCCATATTTTGCCATTAGTGTGAAGAGGTAGCATATCGTCAGGATGAGGGATATGACTCTTTTTATCTTTTGTTTCTTGTTCTTCGACTCCAACCTCAGACCCTTTCCCTTTCACTTTCCTTTTTGGAGGCGGAACTACATAAGGACCATCATCCTCACCATCTACTGCTATCCCTTTTCCTTTAGCTTGTGGAAGCGGAACTAAATCATTTGCATCATCCTTATCAGTATTTGCTTCAGTGGGTTCCTGAATTATTAATTTACTCCGGTCCCTCGGGAAATGCTCAGTGCCTCTCTTGTCAGCACCCAAACGTTTACGTCCATTACGAGGAGGAACGGACTCAGAAGAGGCAAGAGGGTTGTTTCCTTTTGAAGTGCCAACTTCCTTGGTAATCTTCTTGGATGATTTCTTAGGAGAAAGTTCATTTCCTCCGAATTTATTACCTTTTGATCTAACAATCCATCAAACAAAAACTAAATAAGTTTTTTAGACAACAAAGTCGGCAAAATTAATCTCAGTCGGCTTGGGATAAACCTCAGTCGGTATTTCCATTTTACAAATCGAGCATGCCGACAGAGAGAAAATTAAACTTACACTATATGTCGGCATAAAAAAAAAGGCTAATAAACCGACTGAGTGCTTTTTTACATTCGGTATTGTCATAATATTGAAAACAATACCGATAAAAGGCTTTAATAGATTTCCCTATTATTCCTATGTTAGTCGGTATAGCATAACAAACTAAACCGCTGACTAGATTTTTGGGACAAAGTTTTCAAATAGTTCAGTCGGTATTGTTATAAAAAATTTAAACAATACCCACACAAGCCATGCAAAATTTATGAAACTAATCTAATGTCTTTCGGTATGGTCTTCAACCTAAAATGTCACTAAATCAATACCGACAGTTAACATGCAAATTTTTATGAAAATATAACTATGCTGTCGGCATGGTATTCAAACTAAAGATTCATCAAATCAGTGGCGACAGCCTCAGTCGGTATGATCTTCATCTAAAAATCAATGCCGACTGACACTCTGAAACTACAATTGAAGATCTGATTTTTCAAATCTAACCTATTTTAACAAGTTCAAATCAACAAAAACACCAAATAAACGATTGGGAACCACTTACTTTCTCATTGAAGTCATGTCTGCAAGAGTTTGATTGTCTTCTTCTTCTTCCAATTGATTTTCAATGGAGGATAGTTTATCTTTAAGATTTCTTTTTCTCTTTTTGTTGAGCCGACGTAGTGATTCCGGGATCAGGTCCTGATCTAGCACATTGTTTTACCCTAGCCATTTTCTATTTATAGATGAAATTAATCGACGAAGAATTTGACGATTAATTGACGATTAATTGACGATGAATATGAAACGGTTATGGAAAAGTTATGGAAGTTTTAATGGAAAGAGAGAATGAGGAAAGAATACAGGAATAGGAATATAAAGATTTGATTTTGTAACTGAAATTAGAGGATACCTGATTAGGATTAGTTAATAAGTTTAGGGCTAGAGGGTATCATAGTAATATCACCACTACCAAAATTATGAAAAAAGCCCTTAGCAGGATTTCTAGATTGGGCCAATTAAAAGTATCCCCCAAGTTGTGGGGGTATCCCCCAATTAAACGTTCTTAAAAATCAAGTTTCATGATTATTTATAATTGGGTTTGTAAAGTTTAAAACCAACCGTAAATTTGACATATACTTTGTTCCTAGACTTACGGTTAGGTCAAGAAGTTCCCAAACCCAACCGTAATCATGGTAACAACTTCTTCCCATACTTATGGTTGGGTCTAGAAGTTCCCAAACCAATCTGTAACTCTGGAAATAACTTGTTCCCAAATTTACGATTGGGTTCGCACTAGCATTAACCAACCGTAATTTTTTCTTTTGACTGATTTATATTTAGGTGTCCCTATTTGGTTTGAAAATAGAGCCGTTGGAACCTTGTACGACTAGTTTTTCAAAATAGAGCCATTACACATCTTGTTTATATAGGAAAAATGAAGAATTGTTGAATATATATGCCCAACACCCATCTTATTTAGGCATCAAACATTCTACATCATTTCCGTCTAAACTCTCACTCTAACATACTAGATTATGGCTCAACCTAGGGTAGAAGTTCCTGATTTTACTTTGGATGAAGATTTATATCTTTGCCGCAACTATGTATTATGTTATCCAAAAAAAAAGAGAAGAACGACGGCAAGGTGGTTTAATGAGTGTGAGTTATTAGAAAACCATGAAAACTTCTGTTCTGAAACCGGTAACCCTTATAACCGTGATCATGTTATGTTGTTTTGTCGATTTGGAGATATACGCAAAAAAGTTAAAGAATCTATGGCATTAGTTCGTATTATTGGTCAACTATGACTTAGGGGTAAAACTGAAGATGAAGTTTTAGATATATCTATTCAAGAATTAAGAAGATGGAAAATATCAAATTTTCAATAATACCTCATTTCAACATCCTAAAGTACTTATTTCTCACTCGAAAACCTCAAATTTAATGAAAATTAATACTTTTGTAATGTCATGTGGTTTAATGGGTGGTAATTTAATTCACAATGGTTTAATAGATTGTAATGTTGGTTAAGTGACGAAAAGAAATAAAAAAAGGTTTTTATATCAAGTTTGTGACTCCAGGGTTATTTACGATTGGGTTTTCCAAAGGCCAAATAATAAACACATTTTTATGTCTTAATTATATCGTTATTACTCAATTTTTGTACTAATATTATTATTTTCTATGTTTTTAGGTATTTTTATGGAATTGGCTACTATGCGAATTTTGGTTTAAAAAGTGTAAAAGGCACCCCATAAAAATGATAAAGGCACCCCTAATTTTGGAGAAAGGCATCTCAAATTTATAAAGGCACCCACCTTCTGAAATTCAAATGTAAAATTTGGCGGTAACTTCTATTTCTCAATTTGTGAAGAACTGTAACGTGATTTGGAAGGAGATTTTTAAGGTTTTCAAGACAAGATATCTTATTACCTGAATAAGGAATTGTACAAAGGTTGGAAACTCAAAAAATAACCAAGATATATCTCGTGAATTATTATTACTTGATAAAACAGGGAGAAAATCAATTACGTGAAACATGGGATTTTCTTCCCTGTTTCGTTTTAGTTTTTTTAATATTCACCAAATATCTTGTAAGAATTAAAAATCAAATCAAAACCGAGTATTGCTGCCGAGATATGATTGTTAAGAAGAAAAATATTGCCAAGAGTATTTTTGTTTAAAAGAGAAGATTTGAGAAGATATTCGAGGGATTTTGGAGTGGGTTATTGTTGTCGTATAAATATGAGATTAAGAGGAACAATTGGGGGGGTGGCGTGAGCCATGAAAAGAAATTAAACTCATAAAAAATCTGCAACAAACATCGAGGAGGAAGAAGAAGAAGAAGAAACACGAATGAGAACTGTCGCTGGAAACCATGTCTGTTTCTTTCCTTACAGCGACAGTTATTCTAAACAATTAAGCGACAGTTCTGATTTTACTGCACAGCGCGCTACCGTTAATTCGACAGTTCTATTCTTTCAGCGACACTATTAGTGAATTCTTTCTTGTAAATATTTCTGAATTAATGAATAAAATGGTTTCTTCTTTATTTTCTTGTGCCTCAATTGCTTGACTAGTTAAATTTTTGTTCTAGAAAGAGGAAGTTCTATTATATTTATTAATATGTTTTAATCATTTTCTATAACGAATCTCTTTGGTCATATTTTCTCGTTAATCACGATAATTATTTTTTCATATGCTCTTATGCTTAATTTAATGAGTTACATATTCTTTTCATAGACTAGCATCTTATAGTGAAGAAAATTATTAGCATTTTGAGAAATATCAATTGATTTAAATTTTATATTTTTCGAGACACATATAATTGTCCATTTGTCCTAAGTCGTCTTGAGTAATTTAATGAAGAATATTATAGAAAACGATTACAACAATCTAGTTTGCATGGTAGTGATGGAATCTTGAATCCTAGATTTTCTTTCATTTGTATAAATATCATTTCTAGTATGAATTTTAGAAATAAAGAAATCACCATCTTAATCAATTTGTTATTAACAGTAATTTGTTTAACAACTAGAAATAATATTATCAATCTCCGTGGACGAATACGTATTTGGCGTCACTGCCGGGGATTGAGAAATATTATTTTTGGTTATTTTTTAATTTCTTTTGCTAATTAGTTTAGGATTTTGTTTTATTTTTTAGATTTTATTTGGGTTTTCTGTTGTTTTTGATGTGCAAGTGATATTTTACATTTATTGTATAATAGAAATTACCTACCAAAAAAGGTTAGTAGGATATCCCAAAATTGTGTTTTTGAATTAATTTTTTAGATCTATTTTAGGTTAGTTAAGATTTTCATTATTTTTATTTTATTTTTTTAGAAACAATTTTTTTTAGGAAATTTTGTTTTATTTTTATGTTTGGTTGTTTGTTATTTATTTTAATTATATATATTTATAAGCACACACATTTGCACATCATTATTGCATTGTCAAATTACGTAATTTTAGGAAAACCCGTGGAAAAGTAAGCCAAACCCTCACGTGCCTTGGGCCTGATGGGAGTTACCAACTGAAATTCCACAAGCCTTTTAACCTTGTACCTTTGACCAGTCTTTGACTGTAGGCATATTTTGCTAAGGTAACCTGAGATTACTTATTTTAGTCGACCCTGCATTTGCACGTGCACCAAAAAAGTAAAATAAAAAATGTCGAATAGGTACATTGAGGACCAATACAATGAATATCTACTTGAATTTCAAAATGGGAATTTTTTGTACTATGAACATAGTATGGATAGTACTTGGGACCACTACAAGCCTTCTGAAGGTTATGGCTCAAACATGGTGATCCTAATTACTATTTGCACGCTCACTAGTCGTACGAACAATTAAATGAGCAATATTTTAATGATCATAATGTGTGTTCTCCGTCTTTGGAGGATTTAATCAAACAATTGATACCTAACACTTCTTATGATACAAGTATTTCTTTAGAAGATTCACTCAAGTAGTTGACTGAAAATACACGTAGGAGAGATATAATGTGGAAAAAAATTCATGAAACCTTTAGAGAAATTGAAGAAGAACAGTCAGCTCATGATATTGCTCTAAGTGAACTTAATTGCCAATATAGTGTTTCCAATTTTACCCTTGACAATAATGATAATTATTCCCTTATTCAAGAGGACAAGGTTAGAATAAAAAACACTACTTGTTTAGATAAGGTTCAACCATCTTCATATTATTATGATGATGTGGATATTGTTGATGGAGAATTTGAAATTCTTAGTCATAATGACGAGAAAATTGTTAAAACGGTTGAGCTTCATGATAATAATGATGTTTCAAGTTCAAATCCTAAAAATATTGATGATTACTTACCTATTCAAAAGGAAAATGATTTAAATAGAGATACCATTATTTTAGACGGTGAAATATTTCCTTGTTATTATGAAAAAGATGATGGTTTAGAGGAACGAGTTTATCCTGAGACTGTGTTTTAGAGTCCAACGATTCAAAAACAACAATCTTTAACGAAGATGGTAGACTCGTTGGGAATTTGAATGTGAGTGAAGGCAGACCACCTAATTACAATCTAGACGAAATAATTGACTATTTCCCTAAATTTGATAATTTAGAAATTAAGGAAATTGTGACTAGTTTGTCCAAAGACATTGACAACTCTAAGTTTGGGGGTGAATATCATTCTCCACGTAGTTTTTCTATGATTTTTGTAAAGGTCACTCGCTTGGGACTTGACGTATGTGCCTCTACCATTTTACGTGATTGTCTTCATATATGTTTTTCGAGCTTGATTTTGTCCAAAAAGAAATTCAGTTGTTAGAAATCCGTCACCCTGTTGATATGGTTTACCCCGGCCATGATACTACAATGAACTTCTTTGTCCTACCAAAATTTTATTTACCATATGTGGGAACATCTGAACTTCAAAATTGTCAGTTCTTAAAATTTGGAACTAAAATTAATTATTTAAATTTTTTTGAATTGACACATTTTCTTAAGAATGAACACAACTTTCATATATTCCACTTTAGTCAACTTTGTGAGTCAAAGTTGATTGACTTTAAGGATCCACAATTATTCTGATTATTTTTATATGATTCGTAAGTTGTGACTAATCTTTTCTTGGTCTGACTGAAGACTTTAAACTTAGCGCTCTATGGGAGGCAACCCATATGTTTTTACAATTCAAGCAGATGTAGAGAATCGTACGCCAGCTGTTGTTCAAGAATCACCAATTGTAACTAGGACAAGACAACAAAGAGAACCAATATCACGTAGAACTAGATTGGAGATTCAACAAAAAGAAGTCGAACGAAAAATAAAAAGTAAATATTAACTCTATTAATCAGTTATCAACCCCAATCCTAGACAAACACATCCAAAACTCATTCACTAAATCTAGAAGAAAAAAACTTGGCGGAATATTTTTAGTTATGCAATCGAATATAAGATACCAGTTTCTATTTACTTTTCAAATGTATAATTTATGTGTATTGGAATTGCAAACGATAATTTATTGGTTTTAAGGACATTTTGTATTATCAAATGTTTTTATTTTATAAAGTAATCACCGGTAAAATGCACCATTTCATTAAATTATATATATTTTTAAACTAATTTAAATTATTTTTTACTACGTAAAAAAATTATACAAGAAAAACAATCGAAAAGGTTGAGCCCAGACGAAAGCCGGGATGTTACCTAGTATATATATTAATAACTAAATATAAGTTGAGGATTTTTTTCTTATAAATCCGATAATTAGAATAAAACTAATATATACCTAATTTTGTTATTTGTATAACGACAATGGTTGAATCAGAATAATTTACCTAATATAATTTGATTACTTTTTAATATAGCTTTATCTTTTACGTGATATATTTTTCTGGAATCGAAATATTAATTTTTTTACAAAGCACAATATAATATAAAAAAGTTATTTTACATAACTCATAACATCAAACTAAACCTAATTAAAATACTAGAAATACTCAGGAAACTTTTATCATCAATATTTGAATGTTTAAACAATATTTAATCCAAATCAAGTTTTTTGAATAATAAAGTTTTTAAAAAGTAAGACAAACAAGACCATCCACGGTGTCGCATAAATATAGTATACATGTTATAGTATTGCTCGAAATGGACGCGACCAAAGCTAAATTATAGTATATATGCTATAATTGAATGTCAAATATGGCATATCTTTCATACTCTTTCTCATAATTGATTTCGTAGTCGGACCATATTTGAGAAAGAGCCTCGCTTCAGGCTAGGTTTGAGAGGTAGCTTAACATGGGGATGGATTTGAGAGTGAACCAGGCATGAGGCTGAGTTTGAGAGTTATTTTCACCTAAACTAATTATCAGGTCGAGTTTGATTGTTGAACTCATCTCGGATCTCAACTGGGTAAAATTTATTAAAACTACTGTTGAGATATAGTCGGTCGATTTTTCTTTTCAAGTTGAGTAATGAGTTCAATAATTTTAGCAATAATTTTACTATTTGTTGTTAATACACGATTAATACTATACAGTGAATCAACCGAATTTTCCTTTAATGTACTAATATGCGTAGTAATTTCTTTCCCTTTGGTTTCTTTACAATTGGTGTTGCAATTCCTTCACTAATAACCTCTTCTAAAGGTTTTAAATCAATATAGAATTTTTTTACAAGACTTTCCCTTATTTTTCTATTCATTTATATAATTATGATTTGGTATTGGCTCGCTCTTAGAATGAACCCCATGACATACTCAATATGAGCGAATGGTAAATATGGTTTGATTTAAGACATGGACTAATTAACAAACTCGTTATCTGAATGCATGATACTCTTTATCAGATACTAGAACGATGAGCACGCACGATAACACATGCGAAGATAAAGTTGACGATAAAATTATAGTTACTTTGTAAATTAAATTACTTTTATATTTCCATAGTTATTTTGTTGGAATATACGAAAGTAAAGACAAAATAGAATAACATATTCAAGTGGCGTATAATGCTATTATGTTATAATAATATAACATTTAAATATAACTTTATTCTAAATTATTTTTATGTCCTCATATTTTTTTTGATCTCTTTTCATTATATAAAGAATAAGTTAAGAAAGATAAAATACATTTTTACTTGATTACCAATATGCCCTCAATTTTATTTATTTTTACTATTAGTATAACTATAATATATTATATAAAGAAATTTGTAAATTTAGAAATGATTTTTGCAGCTTTATATAGGGTCAATTCCCTTTTTATAATAGAATAAATAACCGAGAAAATATATATTTTTATTGCCGTTACAAGCGGTAATACGATGCTAAACCCAAATCTATTTTCTTTCCTTTTTTTAATATAACTTTTGGTTTAGCTTTTACCATAGCAGTATTGTATGAAAGAAATAAAGTGTCGAAAACTAACCAGCGAATGAAACAGATAAATCGTCCAAAATCGCTCTTCCACCTGAAACTAGTTTTTTTTTTTGTTTTTTTTTATCTTCTTCCTTAATTCTAATGGAGAAACCCATTTTCTTAGCTAATTTGTCTTTTCTACCGGCCCCAAAGATGAATTAGTTGTTATTAATTACTAGATTTGTGGTATGATTATGGGTTTTTCATCTTACTTCTAAGTTTTATGGATTTGTGAAGTTTTGGTTGCGTTTGGTTGTGTTTGGTTGTTGTTATACTTTCCAGAATTAATAATGGTGATGATGGATCTGCAGTTACAAATGTTTTTTTTCTTTCGTCTACACCATCTATATTCACCATCGACTTCAACAGGTATCATTGCTCTGTCTTAGATTGTTCATCAGTATTTGTTGTTGCATTTAATTTTAGGGGTTAGCTTTTATGTTAAATATTAGCTCTTTAAGATGACAGTTAGAAAAGGAAACAATTGGCACCTTCAACCTTTTCATATTTGTTAATTGTATGCAATTACCAATTTTACAACCCATGTTGTCTGCTCAATAACCTTTTAATTATGATTGATTTTATTACCTACTATATGGATGTTGCAATACCATTAGATTTTAATCCTCACTCTATATATAATCACTTAATTTTCTTTTTATATCTTCTTTACCGTATCTCTATTGTAATTTACTCACTATTTACCATTTGTTTGCTTGAAACGTTTGGCTACATGTAATCCTATATCTTCAATACATTTCTTTGCTTTGCTATTTAACCTGGCAAATCTTGGACTATGAAAAGCCTGATTTAAACCAAGCGCCTCAACAACTTTTTCATCTTGAATAATTGAATCTCAGTAAGGCAGTTTGGTTTTTCTTGTACCACCAGATGTTTTTTTGTCAGCTCGACATCTCTGGATTTGTTTTAATATTTTGGTTGGTGGTTTTAACTAGGACCCTTAGAAATACTTTTATGGTTATAAAGCCTTGATATTCACTGGAAAATTAATGTAGGTTGTCTTTTAAGAGGTTTGGGTTATTATTCTATATGATTAGGTTTTCATTTACTTCATATAATGCTTCGGCTTTGAAGACTATAGTCTTTTTTGGAGATATGTTACATTTCAGTTATGAGAGCCAGCCTTGATCAATTTGGGTTTCCTTCACTATTTAAGAATTAAAGTTACAACCTCACTATTGAAGAATTGAAGTTACTTCTATGATGTAATTAGGGGAAATTGCATTCAATATCCCATTCCAAGAATCAATTGGATGTTGATATATGAAAATCAAGAGTTTTGAAGGGTAAATACTATGGAAATATTATGATTTAGAGTCAAAGCAACCTGTAACAGAAATGTCATCAATTCAATAGAATTGGTATCTATGTGTTACCTACACTGTTTTTTCTAATCCTACCTAAGAAAGGGTATATAATATTAAATTCTATTGACCTAATTATGTACAACTTTAAACAACAACAACATCAACAAAACACGCTAATACCATTTACACAAAACGAAGACTATCAATTCTTTAAAAATACAGATATATCCCTGATATTGATGAAGAGAGATACCAGTGAACATAATTAGAAATAAACAAAATACTGATGCAGGTGCAACATCAGAATAACAAGAAGACATGCCACCTTCACCACATGAAACATGATCAGGTTTAACTCGCCGAAGAAAATAACTTCAAGTACCAAAATCTAGCACTAATAGCCTAAAGCATGTAGGCAGTTATCTGGGGCCGATACATACTCCACTTTCTCTTGAATCACTGGTCTATGTAGTTCATTTTCTTTAGGACTTAATTGTAGTGTAAACCTTTCAAAGTGTGTTGTTTTTTGTCTAGCATCTTAGTACTGTCTTTAGAATATCCCAAGTTTATTTTAAGTTTCTTCAGTACATTTAAGCAAGTAAGTTACTTCAAACCACACTCAAAGCTAAAGACTTAGGTTGAAGCTATGGATAAAGCTGTAAAACAAGAAGGTAGACATAAGTCGTTTGAGCTGTACTCCGCAACATTTGGAGACAAATGCCTAACTAGCATCTCAGATCAATTGCAACGAACCACATCACCAACAACCAAGTTCCTATGGACACATCCATGTCCATCAAAAGTATAGTTTTTCTTGTGGAAAACATTCATCGAAGCTCTGCAGAGCCTTGACAACATCATCCCGATGCCAATTCCAACACATCCCCCGCTGCAATTCGAATTCAGATAATACTAATCGCATCTCACTTTAATGTCATGTTACTGTAATTTTTTAACATATTGATCCAACTATATTTAAACCTATGGGTATCATTTCAAATTTTAAAAAAATACTATTGTGGATGGTCTAGGACTCTAGGCAATGAAATAAGGCGTTAAATAGTAAAATTGTAATTTTCTTAGTTATTATAAGTAAAAGTTACAACAGTGATTCAGTAAAGTCCGTAACATCATTTCTATAAAATCCCCGGCGTTGCCCTAATAACTCAAATCCCATTCCTCCTCCTCCTCATAATCAAACCTCAGCGCCTCCTTTCCTCCTCTAAAACCCTAATTTGGTAAATAAATCATCTCCTTCTCAAAATCTTATATTTTCATTACCCTAGTTTCTCTGTCGTTCTTCTTTTAGGGTTTTGATTCATTATATCTTTTTTCTTGATCTGCAGTGATTAGATTATTGTTATTTAAGAATGTCAGATGATGAAGTAGGCAAGGATGAGAAAGAGTTGGATCTTTCTTCTCCTGAAGTTGTTACCAAATACAAATCTGCTGCTGAGGTTATCAACAGTAAGCTCTCCCTCACTCTCTTTTTAGGGTTTTAGCTGGTCTGTATTTAAGGCATTTTTAGTTTTTTTTTTTTCTTCTAATGGATAGTTTTATTGATGTGTTCGTAGAGGCATTGCAGTTGGTTTTAACAGAATGTAAACCTAAAGTTAAGATTGTTGATTTATGTGAGAAGGGAGATGCATTTATCAAAGAGTAAGTTTTTTTCTTTTTATTTTCTTTCAAGGTTTTGTTTGGAGATTTGGGGTTGTTGTTGGTGATATTAATAATGTGTTTTTGTTGATTTTTAAAAGGCAAACCGGGAAATTGTATAAGAATACGAAGAAGAAGATTGAAAGAGGTGTTGCATTTCCTACATGTATCTCAGTTAATAATACTGTGTGTCATTTCTCACCACTTGCTAGTGATCAAACTCTACTGGAAGAAGGTGACATCTTAAAGATGTGAGTGTTATTTTTTGGTATGATGATGTTTGTCTGTTTATATTGTTTGGTTATGTTGTGATGTTAATGGGTTCGTTTTATTTTATTTTTTCTCACAGTGATATGGGTTGCCATATTGATGGGTTTATTGCCGTTGTTGCACATACTCATGTTCTTCAAGAAGGACCAGTTACTGGTAGAGCAGCTGATGTTATTGCTGCTGCCAATACTGCAGCTGAAGTAGCTTTGAGACTTGTTAGACCTGGCAAAAAGGTAAAAATAATCATTTTCTGATTGTGCAACTAGAAGCTAATTATTCATGTTATTTGGGATATACTTTCATACTTGTAAATAGCTTGTTAATGGTTGTTTCTTTCTGTTTATCTCTTTAGTTAAGAGGATACTTGATTCATCTAAGTGATGTCACAGATTTTAGCTATGGTTGAATTTCCAAATGAGGCTTTATGTCATAGTTACCCTGATAGATGAATCACATTTATTTTGTCTTCCTTTTCATGTGTATCAATCAATTTATTAGGATTATTACAGAATGTAACTTGTTTGTTCTAGTTTATTGTGTGCTTTATTTATAAAGGCAACTTTGCCGAGGTGATCAGGATAATATTATTGATTTCCTCTTTTTCCCTGTTGCCTATATCGAATTGGCTATGATTTGATTTTTATGGGACAATCAAATACACATGTGTTGTCTAACATCTTTTGTAGTGAATATTTTAGCTGAGAAACTTTTGTTTTACTGTAGAATATTTTTCTTCAAAGAATTTCACAACTGATATATACTTTAGTACCGCGTATTGTATTTTCCCTTTTGAAGGGGCAACTTTGCCGAGGTCATCAATATCTATTTGGTTTCCTCTTTTTCCCTGTTGCCTATATTGCTTGGCTATGCTGTGATATTTGGGGTCATCGATGTTTTGGTGGTTGATCTAGGTGTTTTGTAGCCATATATTCCTGTTAATACACAAAAGTGTACTTGGATGTATTTATTAGATCTTATGACTTTTTGAGGTGCAACTTTGCCGAGGTCATCAATACTCATTTGATTTCCTCTTTTTCCCTGTTGCCAATATTTTACTTGGCTAATCTATACGATATTTGGGCTAACTTATTTTAGATAGCTTGTCTAGTCTTATCTGTTGCCAATATATTTGTTTATGCACACATACTAGTCCTGGTTGAGTTTCTGTGATCTGATGAGACATAGGTGGGCAACTTTGCCAGGTTATCAATTACATTTGGTTTCCTCTTTTTCCCTGTTGCCGATATTCTAGTTGGCTATGCTTGATTAGGTGAGCAATCTTCTCTTTGTTGGTTGTTACAGTTCTTTTGTAGCCAAAATCCTTTGCCAAGGACACACTAGGGAATCGAGTATATTCCAACTCTTGAAAGAGAAGTTTAACTTTAAGAAAGTTTTTCTAGCCTTCTATCATTTGTTTTCAATTGGTTGTGTTTTTTTTTTCTGCCACCTTTCTTTGTTTGCATCCTCAAGAGGCTTTGCTGGACATGATCTATCTAGTTGATGAAAACTCTAAATTGCTATGGAGCATGCTCCAATTAAGCTTTTTTTTGTCATAGTTACACTGATAGAAGGTTATGTTTTCACCTCTATATTGTCAAAGATAGATCAACTTTCACCTGTTCTTTTTTGGTTATTGCAAACTTAGTTCTATGAGCAATTTGAACTTTGTTTGTCTAAGTGAACAAGAGTTTTTCTATGCTATGTATCAGGGTTTGTAAGTTATCAAGTGTGTTTATTAGTCATGCCCTAGTGATGAATACTTAACAGAAGCCATGGGTTTGACATCCAAGTGAGGCTCTTTTGTCATAGTTACTCTGATGGGGCAAGTTAGTACTTAATATGCTTTTGTTAGTACAGAATAAAGCTCTTCATTGCCTTGATGTTCGTGTCTTATTTTGCATAGTTTCTCAGATAGTGCAAGTTAGTACTTAATGTGCTTTTGTTAGTGAAGAGTGAAGGTCTTTACTGTCTTGATGTGCGAGTCTTAAACTTTGATAATTCCCTGTGATGCTGAGAAGCTTCACATTTGTTTCAATCTATTCTCGAAATTATATAGTGATGATTCATATTCTGCCATTATAATGTTTTGTTTACTGATGTAATTATTTTTAATGTTGTGGTAGAATAAAGAAGTAACTGAAGCTATTCAGAAGGTTGCTGCTGCCTATGACTGCAAAATTGTTGAAGGTGTCCTCAGCCATCAGCTCAAGCAGTTTGTGATAGATGGAAACAAGGTTGTACTCAGTGTTCCAGGTCCTGAAACCAGAGTTGACGATGCAGATTTTCAAGAGAATGAAGTTTATGCAATCGATATAGTTGCCAGCACAGGAGAAGGCAAAGTAAGACACATGATGCTTTGAACTTTATTCGTTCATCCAAGTTCACTCTGCTAATTCTAATACAATCTGCAATTATTGAAACATTGCAGCCTAGGCTGTTAGATGAGAGGCAAACTACTGTTTACAAAAGAGCGGTGGGAGAGAGTTATCAGTTGAAGATGAAAGCATCTCGGTTCATCTTCAGCGAAATTAACCAGAACTTTCCCATCATGCCATTTTCAGCTAGGTTTGGCTTTCTTATCCCATTTTCTGACAATTTTGTTCTGCATAATTTACTTTTAGAGACCCCATTCTCTTTACCCAATGCTAATGTAGTTTTTTTTTTTACTTCCTCCTTGTAGGGCATTGGAAGAGAAGCGTGCCCGTCTGGGATTAGTTGAGTGTGTGAATCATGAACTTTTGCAGCCATACCCTGTACTTCATGAGAAGCCTGGTAATCATCTATTTAAGTATAAAGTTGAAATTAGTTCACAATCGTGAGAATCACCTTTTTGTTCACGTTCAATATTGAAATGGTTTGACCTCCTATCTTGAGGTTCATACTACTGGTTATTTGCAGGGGATTTTGTTGCACATATCAAGTTTACAGTTCTGTTAATGCCCAACGGTTCCGATAGAATCACATCTCATGCTCTTCAAGAGCTGCAGCCAACAAAGTCGTTAGATGAAGAACCTGAAATCAAGGCTTGGTTAGCTTTGGGCACTAAGTCGAAAAAGAAAGGAGGTGGAAAGAAGAAGAAAGGTATGTTCTAAAAGTTCTCTACTGTGGATATATAATCTTATTCCTTCAAAACATTATCTGGTTTTAAATGATATACACCGTATGTGCAGTGAATGTGAATTAATTCCTGAAAATCTCGTCTGGACTGATGTATTAATGAGCGCTACCATTTTGTGTTTTTGCTATGGACACAGGTAAGAAGGGTGATAAAGCTGAGGAGTCTACTGAAGCTGAACCTATGGATGCAACAACTGCTTCCCAAGAATGATGATTTTTTCAAATTTTGTAGGTTCCCCATGTTTAAATGACCAGGGTTTTTGGCGTTTGGTACTGTGTTTTAGGGTGTGATGAATATTGAGCTTGTCCATTCTAATGTTTGAGTACTAGATCAACTGTGATTTTGTTGTCTGTCAAAAGCTTTAAGTCTGTTTTAAGTTACATTAGTCCCATACTTGAACATCAAATACATAACAGTACACCCTTGACACCTTGATTTTCTTACTTGTTTTATGTCTAATGAACTGTTGATCGGGAACATCCGCCACAATAATTACGGTGAGCTCAAATACATAAACGTGAAAAACTACTTTGTAATGGAATTTTGTACAGGTGGAAGTGTGAGATTCCAATAAACAAAATTTGATAAGTTATTTTGGTTCATGATCATTTCTGGCGGACGTCAGAGTTCTATTATTATGATTGTGATGAATGTACATCATAGTAAGAAAAAATGAAGGAAAGAAAGTATGTTTTACTAGTTGCCATGGGAAAAAAGAAATAGTGCTTGAAGCTTCAAATTTGTTGGGAATATTGTGAGTACTACACTCGGAATCCTTATTTGGACAGAAATAGTGAAAAAGCGGATCAGATTCATAGAAGGAATTGTAAGTGTACAATAGCTCTCTATATTTATATACATAGACATGCGAGAAAAGAAAAGAAGAACAAATTAGGTCAGCCTATTCAAGTTTATAATAATGTCTCTGTTAAGCCTTCCTGAAGCCATTGTAGTTGATATCTTTAAGCAGTTAACAGTGAATGTTATTGGAATCAGTAGGTGTGTATGCAAGTCCTTGTATTCCCTACTTTGCAGCCCTGCATTTATTAAATCTCACCTTTACCACACCATCCAAAATAACAGAAACCCGAGGCTTTTATTTCACGGTCAGTATGAGGCGCGTTACGACGGTTCTGAGACCCAAGGGCTTTGGTCTATGGATTATGCTTCAATATCATCATTATCATCGGCGTCAGGGCCAGGTATATGCAAAGAAGCGTTTGATGGAGACTATTTTCCTTCCGAAAATAACAATAAAATCAATGATGCCCTTAATATTTTGGGTTCTAGTAATGGCTTAATTTGTCTAGGTTCTGCGACAAAAAAATCAGAGGCTTTTATTTGCCTTTGGAACCCAACAACCAGAGAAGTTAAAGTAGTACGAAATCCGCATTGCCATGGGTTTGGATATGGGTTTGGTTATGACCGTGACAATGATGACTATAAGTTGGTAAAAATAGGTTCTTAGAGCAACTGCAGCGGTTGGACCAGACCATCGATCAAATACCAAATCTGTTTGGTCGTTTAAAAAAAAAAACGCAACGAGAACAGGAGTAAATTTGATAGTACGCTGTTGTAAATAAGCGTTAATTATCCAACGCTGTACTAAAGTAACGTATAATACACAGACGTTTTACTGTGCAAACGTTAAATTTTTGACGTTCATTTAGGTAAGCGTTTTTAATATACGTTGCTGTAGTGAAGCGTTATATACTCAAACGTCACTTTACTGAAGCGCTTAGTTAAACGTTACCATACTGAAGCGTTAAAACCAAAACGCTATTCTAAAACAGCATTTAAAACACAAACGTTAACATAAAGCAACGTTTGAAAAGCTTGCGTGGGTGTAGAGGAGCGTCACCTCTAAAACGTTGCTGTAGCCTAGCGTTAAGAAAAGAAACGCTGATGTAGCCTACCGTTAAGATTATGAAACGTCATCGTACACTAGCGTTGAGAATATAAACGTTGCCGTAGCCTAGCGTGATTAAATCTGACGTTAGTGTGAGGGAGCGTTACAAATAGTCAAGCGGGTCAATCATGGTCAAACATGGTGAAATAGACGAATTGTTTATGTGTCAATAGTTTAGATAGTGTTTTGTACACGTGTTAAGCATCCATCCAACTATAAAACACAAAGATTACCTTCTTCTCCATCAAAACCCCAAACAAGAAAAACAGCCGCCGGACATTTTTGCATTTCTCTTTGATTTTCTCCTGTTCACGCTTGCTTCACCCACTCACTGCCGATAAGCAGACGTCGTCAACACGTTAGTTTAGCCGGACGTTTTGGAGTGCAAAGAAACGGTAATTTTTTTTTTTTTTTTAATTTGATTTTAATGATTATTAGATTTAGTAATATACTTTTCGTTTTAGGGTTTATATTAAATTTAGTATACATGGTAATAATATGATTTTTTGTTAGTTTTAGGGTATTAAAAAATTAATTTAAAATTTTTGGATTTGATTTAGTTTGGATTTTTCATTGTAATTGGTGTAGAAAAATTAAATTAACAATTTAAAATGTTATTGTTATATATATTTTTGTAAACTATATTATTGTTAATTGCATCATTGTTAATTAGGGGTGTTGAGTTAGTTAATTTATTGTTTTATAGTGTTTATAATTCCACTTAATAATTTATGATATTTAAAATGTAATTGTGCATGTAAAAATAATATATGATTTAGTAAATGGAAAAGTTATTTATAGTTGTTAGTTTGTTTCATTTTAAATTTATTAAGGTGTATGTGGGAGTTATTTTTTGAATGATGATTAGGTGTATGTTGGTTGAATTTAGAAGGTTTTTAAAAATTTATTTTGAATATTCAATTGTTAAAATTGAAACTATTTTTAGGGTTATGGTTAGATGTTGTTAACGTGAAAATAATATCAAAAGTGAGTACATTTTGAACGTCAAAATAATTATTTTTTTTTGTTGTTAAATGTTTGTTATGGTTAGATGTTGAGGAAATCCGCATCGCGATTGATCGGTGGGAAAAAAAGATGCAAGAAAGGAAAATCAACCAACGATACACAAGGAGGTTGTGTTGGTGAAGAAACGGATGTTACAGTGTTGGAAACTTATAGTATGGTGGAAGATGTTAGGGGGCACGTTAGCAACGATATGACTATTAGGGCAGACCCAAAGACAAAGTACATCCATCGGGGGTCTCTTAAATCGGTTATGCTGGCATATAAAAGTATATCGAAATTCTGCTCTAGGGCGAAATTTATTATCGAAATGGCTGGATGGGACAGATTTTTGGCAATGGATGCTGGTGACTCGTCACACGCCATGATTGATTACATGGTGGAGCGTTTCTGGGACACGACGAACACTTTTCACTTCCCATTCGGTGAAATGGGGTTTACACCATTAGACTGGGTGATGTTGACCGGTCTTAGTATTGGAATTGGAGGGAAAATTCCATACGATGAGGATAAGTACACCTTTGAATATGTCCAGCAGAATATTTTTATAGAGCTGAAAGACAACAACTATTGTGTAACTAACAATATTTCAATTCGGATCTGTGATGCACCAACGGTGGCATTTTTAGGGTCATACTTTACAGAGGATTATTTGAAAGGGGCGCAACATGATGCTACCAAAGCTGAGAGAGTTGCAAAAGCGTTTTGGATGTATGTTCTAGGACAATTTTTTTTCTCCAACGCAAGAAACTATGTGGATGCCGGATGGTTAGCGGCTTTTGAGGATCCAAAACTAATTGGAACTTACGACTGGGGTGGTGCTTGTTTTTCAAAACTATATTCCGCCCTTGGCGCATCCGGTAGGGGGCAGAAGTCACTAACCGGACCCTGCCAAATATTAGAGGTAAATTTTAGAAAATATTTTATTTGCTATTTAAAAAAATGTTTGGTGGTAACTTAAATATTTTATTTTTTTAAAACAAATTGTAGTTTTGGGGTTACGAATATCTCGGCATACGTCGACCACACAATCCACCACCTGCGACAGTGACTACTTGGCCTAGATGTTCTAGGTGGAAGAGTACACGAAAAAAGAGTAATGATATTGTACGTTCACGGTGTCTTCTGAATGCAATGACTGCCGACGATGTGACATGGCACCCTTGGCGGACCGCAATCCCACTAATACAAAATGACGTAATCACGACAGCGGTGGTTCTCTCAAATAGGCGCGTTGTATTTACTTGGAATGGCATTGTGAGTAGTTAATTTATTTTCATAGCATATTTTATTTATTTCATTTTTTATTGTAATAGTTATTAGTGGAATCTTACTTTTAACAGCATAACGTATACCTCGGTGATCGGTTATGGCACCAAAACAATGATGGCTATCGCATTCCGAAGAACCCCCCAGTTCGAGTTAGTGACATCTCTGATGAAGATGCTACCCAACTTAAGGAAACCTCTGAAGTCGATGTAACTGAGTACCTCCAAGGAGAGGTTACGTATCAGGGGTATTTGGACTATTGGCGCCATGTTACTAACTCGAACAAGTTTTGCAAACTCGTAGACTGGGATGTGGAAACATACGACAGTTTGGGTGGCTTAGTTAAAGAAACCATCAACCAACCTGCTGAACATGTGCCCATCCCGCCTATAGATGATTGGTCATACGTAAGTACGTTTCTAATATATTCGTTATTTAGTTTCTGAATTTACGGGTTGACAGGCTAAATGTGACCTATTGTCTAGAACATGGTGAATGTTATGCTTTTGCGCAACAGAGTGCTGACTTTACCCAAGAGTTCAGAAACTTTCATTTGACACAATCGAGGGAAAGGATGGAAGATATGCGGGAATATAAGAATGAAATCACCAATTTGAAGTTACAACTTTCGCATGGTCGTTTACATAATCCACCACTAGGTTTTGGAAATTTTTCTTCAACTCTACCATCGCAAATGTGGAATACCGGGGGGCATGTTCCTTCTTCATCGATGCCTCCGTTTATGCCCCCTCGCACCTCTCGTGGGGAGGGGGACGGTAGTTGATAATAATCCTTATTTATTGCTTACACATTCCATTATGCTTTTAAATGACTACTTTATTGACTCCTTTATTGGCATGTAAATCCAACATTACTTTTCTCTTTATCTATGACATTTTATAAACAACTTTATTGTTTTTAGTAAATCCAACCTGACATTTTTCTCTATCTATCCACAATATTAATGACTCCTCAATTAATGTTAATACTGTCGTGTCACCATACAACCAATTTTGAAAATTAAAATAAAATAATTGATTTTTATATTTGTTACCGTTTTCTTACCGTTATGGATTATTACCGTTGAACATATCCACCATTCTCAATCCCCATCTACCTATAAGTACATGACATATTTTATCATTCATTCTCATTCCAAATCCACCATTCTAACATTTCATAAGAAATTTGTCATCTTCGGTTTTCATTTAATGACGGGTTACGAAAATTTTAGCCTGAATGCAGAAAATTTTACACTAGAGGAAGATTTATCAATATGTCGAAACATTGTATTGCATTATCCAGCTAGGGGCCATGAACGTCGGATGAATGGTGTAATGAGCATGCAATGGTTAGAAGATACTCATGCTAACTTTTGTAATGAAACCGGAAATCCCAACAACAGGAACAGAGCCGGCCTTTTTTGTCGATATGTTCAAACCACAAAGGAAGTACATGAATTTTCTTCTTTAACTGCCAAGGTGAATGAATTTCGTCTTAGGAATGAAACTGACGATGTAGTTGTTTCTAGATCACTAGAGGAATGGATAAGATGGAAACGTTTTGAATTCAGGTACAAACCTCATTTCGAGATTTTAAGGGTTTTGGAAGAATTTAATCCCTTTGTGTTGATTATTCTCCCAACAAGTGAACCACGTCATCCACGACGTCTTACAAACCAAGCCTTAAGGTTTCACAATAAGTTTACTTAATTGTTTTTAGTAAAAATCTAGTGATTTTTAATATTTCTTTTACTTTGGTTTAATGTATGACTTTAATAATTCAACAAATTGATGTTACCAAAAAAGTTAAATTGGAATTGTCAGCTTTATCTTATTCTCTCATAGCATTCATGTTGGAGTTAATTTCCTGCATGTATTGTCTACTCAAGAGTACAGAGCACTACTTATTTCTCGATAATATCATAACAATGGATTGGTCAGCTTTTTGTGGTAGCGTCTTGTCATAACTTTTTTGAGGCTTTTATTACTGGCTTGTTGTTAGGTGTCGATAAAAACTTATATGAATTCCCATGTTATAAATAACATTCTCTCCATTAAAACCACACCCAAAACTAGAATCATCCTCAAATAAAAATACAAAAAGCGTCAACCATAACTACAAACCTCCTCTACCATAACTACAAACCTCATCAACCATTGGAAGGAAATCAGAATAACAATATGTATCATGGTTTGTCCTCTTCCTCTTCTTATATTCCTCACAATCATTTACTCATATCTTCTACATCCGATGATGATAGTACTAACTCGACGTCCTCATCAGACGAAAATTCATTTGCAGTTATCCAAAATGAACAAGCAGTTACTTTTGGATTGTTCACTTCTAATATAGACTGGCCAAATACTCGAATCGAAATTGACCGGCAGCGGGAGGAGGGAGCAAGGAAACTATGGACAGATTACTTTTCAAGATACCCTACTTTTGTTCATATTATTTTCCGGAGAAGATTCAGAATGCGCAGAGAATTGTTCAATCGTATCTTGCGGGATGTGGTGGGACGTAACCCTTATTTTGTTCAGAAAAAGGATGCTGCCGGCAGAATCGGATTAACACCATATGTTAAGATTACTGCAGCAATTAGAATGTTAGCTTACGGTTGTGCGGAAGATGCAATAGATGAGTATTTAAGGATTGGGGAATCTACTGTATTGCAAGTAACTCGTAAGTTTTGCCTCACGATTGTGCAGCTATATGGGGATCAGTATTTGCGTAGCCCTACACCTACAGATGTTCAACTATTGCTTAATCAGAACCAGGCAAGGGGATTTCCAGGAATGCTAGGAAGTATAGATTGTATGCATTGGAAATGGGATAGATGCCCAACGGCCGAATCAGGTGCATACACCGCATACAAAGGCGATGAAAGTATCATCTTGGAGGCTGTGGTTTCACAAGATCTATGGTTTTGGCATGCCTTTTTTGGTATGCCCGGTTCAAACAACGATATAAATGTTCTGAACCGGTCTCCTGTTTTCAAAAATATTATAAAAGGTAAGGCACCCCCGGTACACTATGTGGTGAACGGTAACCATTACGATATGGGGTATTATCTTGGCGATGGGATATACCCAGAGATAGCAACCATAATCATGTCGATCAAGCATCCAGATACACTTAAGAAGCGGAAATTCTCAGCAATGCAAGAGGGTGCTCGAAAAGATGTGGAAAGAGCCTTTGGTGTACTACAAAACCAATTTAGCATCGTTAAACAACCGGCTAGAATGTGGAATCCGGACGCACTTGCATATATCATGAAAACAGTAATTATTCTCCATAATATGATTGTGGAGGATGAACGTCTACCGGGTGTTTGGCCACATGATTATGATCAAGGGCGCTACGCTGCACCAGTAACTATATCACGGCAACAAACTGAAGCACTTTCAAGGATGACAACTCACCAACGACGACAAGCAGTCCATAGCAAACAAACGCACCTTCGATTACGAAATGACTTGATCGAACATTTGTGGTCGCATTTTGGTGATGTTTGAAAAACGAATTTTTAAAAAATTGGTTTTAATTCATATCTTTTACTGTTTTTAATTGATTTCAGCCGATGCTTACGTGTAGACAACAAATACGAAAGTAATGGTTTTCATTAATTAGAAGGAAAATAATATTTGTTGTTTACTGTTTTAGGTAATACAAGATTCTTTTCTTTTTCGTAAAATCTCTGCTTTCCTAAGCATAACCCACTCTTTTGTTACGTCATCCAATTTGGAGACGTCCGTCATCATTAATTGATACTCCTCTTTCATTAGGCGATGCTCTTCTTTTGATGCTAACTCGGCATGTCTTTGATCAATCTTTCTTTTTGCATTTTCTGCATAGCTGTTGTTGAAGTTTTTTTGGTTATTGATTATTATTTCCAAGGCTTCTGCTTGGGCACTGGATTTTCCTCGTCCATTATGCTTCAGTTGTTTAGCCTGTTTTTGGCCCATCGGCCGCGGATACGTGTTTGGAATATCTCATATTTCTTCATGTCCACTCCATTGACCTGCACTGGGTGAAAATGTTTGTAGGTCTTCAGCGTTATTGTCCGAATCTTCTTCAGCTTGCGATGAATCAAATATTTCTGTCGAACGACGGGAATATTTGATATTGTCTATCATAATTGCGTAGCACTCATCGTGCTTAATTGGTTTATCACCATTAGCTTCCCTGAATAGTCGCCTTACTTCTTGTGTCTGTTGTTGTTTAGAAAACAATTAATGCATCACAATCCATTTCAAAACTTGAGCAACGAAACTAAAACAGGTTTACTTTACCTTTGTTTCAGGACCCCAGCCGGTATGGTGTTCACGTTCCACTTCTGCCTCTTTTGCAGAATAAAGCGCAACATCTTTACTTATTCCTTGAAAGCGTTTTTGAATGGAGGTCCAACTGCGTTCGGCCATTGAAGGTATAGCTTCTTTCATCCCGGCTTTGATCCGAGTCCATAATCTTTCTTCCGATTGATCAGTACCAACACAAGGGTCTTGAGATATTGATAAATGAATCCTACACATTGTTATATCTTCATTAGTAGTAAAATTTGGACCTCTTGGTTTTGGTGCCATTTTTGAATCCTACACATTTTTGAACGGAAAAAAAAACGGTCACATTTACAACGACTACAAAATAACGGCCGGCAAAACGTTACAGTATGAGAACGTTTCAACAAAACGTTACAAGATGACAACGTTTCGAATACAAACGTGGCTGTGGTGGAGCGTTGCAAGTAAACGTCGGATCATGTGAACGTTTAAAACTGAAACGTTTCTCTAGTGTACCGTTTCATTTTTTAACGCTCTTCTAAAGGAGCTTTCGATTCTTAAACGCTCCTGTGTACCAACATCAATGTTTCAACGTTTTTGTGTTGCAACGTTTTGCCAATTAACGCTACAACAGAGTAACGTTCATCCCACACGCTATTCTAACTTGCCGTTTGTTTAAATTACGTTGTATTGAAACAACGTTTCAAAAGCGCTACTCTAAACAAACGTTTTGTTAGACGTTTTTCAGTAATGACGTTTGTTTTTTTAAACGTCCTCGTATAATGACGTTTTTCCAAAACGTTGTTTTACTTTGGCGTCAGACTATATCTGTTTTGGACCATTTTCTTGACTAAACATGATCGAATACTGTTCACTTTTTGGACCAAATACTACATTTACTCGTCCGTTGCGGCTCACAAAATCGGACCAAAGACCATTTCTGGTGTTTACTCTTTGGTCTGATCGCCCACTGCAGTTGCTCTTATGAAGTTGAAGTCTATACATTAAGATCAGATTCATGGAAAACTATTCCACATGAACGATGTCAATACACGTTTGCTCATGGAGAATATGCAATTGCATCTGGTTTGCTATTCAACGGGGCTATACATTGGTTATGTTATAAAAGAACCGGAAAAACCAAACACGTTATAATTTCTTTTGATATAAGCAGTGAGTTGGTCACAGAGATTATGCTTCCAGAGCAACCTGTTATGTTCGAGAAGCGTATGAAATTGGGAGTATGGGGAGACTGTCTTTCTTTAACTGTTAGTACTCGTCTTCACTTTGATATATGGATGATGCAGGTGAGAGATTGTTGGACTAAGTTATTCACCAAGAAACATTTTACTTCTTCTTTTTTTGGGAAACCAATTTGGTCTTTCAAAAATGGTGAGATTTTGATGGAGACGGATCTTAAGTTTTTTATACTTGACTCAAAATATGATACATTTAGAACTATTCCTGGTGTTAAAATGATGGCTTGCCAACAATCGTGGAGTTATGTCGAGAGCTTAGTCTCACTTAACTCGACATTCCAAGTAATGCGTATGCCTAACCATTATGGAGAACCTAAAGATTCTGTCGTCGCCAGGTGCGGGTTGTAGTCATCTACATTTGCTACCAGAGAAGTTCCATTGACATTGTTCAGGTGATGTTGCAGTTACAATCTCTTGTGGGGGACATTTGTAATTAATTAGAATGTGATATTTTGTGACGGAGTGAAATTTATGAAAAATAAATCTATATTATTATTATTATTATTATTATTATTATTAACGTTATTTTTAGTAGAAAAAATAATTAATTTTCGGATTTATTATTTAGGATAATTTTAGAAGAGTCTAGAAGTTTATTTTAAGAGTTTTAATAAGTTAGGAAAGTTGTCTAAAGGTAATAGATACCTTGGAAAACAAATTTATACGTTTTTGATAAGTTTATGGTTTGTTTATTAGGAGTTATCTATATAAGAAGCTCCAAAAACGAAAGTTATGGGAGTTTTGATTAATTAAAATTATTTTATTTTCATTAAACTTGTTGAGTTTATTGATTTTGATTTTTATTCATAGTTAGGTTTACCTCAAAGTCTGAATACTAATCTCATATCCATAGTCGTTATTGATAGTGAATTAACGAAATCTAGATAACCCCGTAGCTTTTAGGATTCTCTTTGAAGATTAACTAATTTCTATCGATTTCTACCCATTCTACCGGTTAATTTTCAATAATTCTATTCCGTTGCGATTATTATCATCTTTACATGCTTCCGATCTGCATCATTTTGTAATGACAATGTATTTCATATCTTATATCGTATTCCAAATTTTTCTTTTTTTTAGAGCTAAACTAATGGGTACATATATAACTTGTATGTGCTTAAAAAAAAAATAACTTGGATGTTGTTGATTTTTAAATCAGCAGATGATAATCACTATAAAAATTGATTTGTAAGAAACTTAGTTCTTAAACAAGGATGGAATTATCAGCACAATGTTGTGAACACTAGAGGTTGAGCCAATTGCTCATAAAGTATTTTTCCTTACTTTCTTTTTCCCGAAAAGAGGATGAACCTCATACATTATATTGACTTGATTGACTCTTAAAAATTATGAGAATCTAGAGCTGTTACAAGGTTAACGCAATTCCTAATATATATGTAATGTAAAATAGTTTCTAATCTTTCATTTGTCCAGTTATTTTGGATAACATTTTTATTACAATAAGTGATTACGTTTGCTGCCTTAATAATGTTTAATCTAGAGGTTAAAACAAAAGTAGAAACTTTAAAATTAATTCAGTTTTCCAGGCCATTTTCAGAATCTTCACTAATACCATATATGTTTTCTCTTGCTTTTGCGTATCTTCCCATCAACAATTAAAGAGTATTGTTTGAGTCACTTTAAAAGATTACATTATGACCACTCTACTCAGTTGCCCATTTGAAGGTTGTATCAGCTCCTTTTTCCTCTAGTTCTTCTCTTGTGGTACAGTCTGCATAAGAGCCCCTTGCTTCAATAGTTCTTTCTGCAAAATCTATAATAGTTAAACCAATTCCTTATGTATTTAAGGGGAAATTCATTGACAGAGCAATAGATAATCTTAGGCTCATATAGCTTGTATGTCTGTCTGGTTCCCTTCCAATAATTTTCAGATCCTCATCTTTTATTGGGTTGTAGTACAGGGATTGTATGACATTATACTTTGGTCTGCTAATGTCCGTAAAGCTATTTATGAATCTAACAAGTATTTCTCCTTACAACAACGGTTATTGTTATTTATTTTTACCCCTTTTTACCTTTTTAAGGGGTTTTAATTAGGGTTGTCAATGGATCCTGTTTCTTCCAGATACCACTGAATCCGGAACCAGATTCGATTAAAAATGACGGGTCTAGATTCTAGAGGTTCTGGGTTCGGTTCCTAATTTAGTGGATCCGAAACCGGACCCGATTAAAAACTTAAATACCCGTCGGGTCCGGGTATTTAACGGATCTTCTAAAATCAACTATTTTTTTAAAAATTATTTATATTGGTTTGAATTGAATAATTTTTCATATAAAATTATTGTTATATCTATACAAATGTTCTAATTAAAGATTAAATCTAAGAAAATAAATTAAAAATGAAACAAATCCAAGTAAAATTAGACGAAATATTTGAATTTTGGGTAAAATTAATAAACAAAGGATAAATATCCGGGTATCCGATACCCGTGGATACCCGCTGGGTAATACCTGTTAAGATCCAAAAGTTTATTGGTTCCTAACGGTTCTACCCGTTGGGGTACCGTTAGTGCTAATAAGTCCAATAAAGACCCAGATCAGATTCACCCGGTTCCAGTTCTGGTTCTGGGTAATGGGTACCCATTGACAACCCTAGTTTCATTTTCGTGGTGTGGAAGAGGAACTCCGTTCAAAGAAGTCTTTCCAATTAAAGATCGTAGTTCTTACTCATAATTTTTCAAAATCTACTCGTAATTATTTCATTATCAGTTGCATTTCTAAAAAAAAGATTATGATGAAATTGTGGAAAATGAACCGTGGTATGCCAATGGTTACTTAATTTTTCTAGAAAAATTTGACCCCTTTCTGTCGAAAGGGATTCAAGTTAGATGCCAAAAGTTCTGGATCAGGCTTTACAATCTTGATGTTACCTTTCTTTTTCCTAAAGTAATAAAGGAGATTGTAGCACCTCTTGATACTTTTCTGGAGGGTCCGTATCCTCTCTCGGTAATACACTGTGCCCCTGTACCATCCTATTAAAGGTGGCCACCTGTCTCTCACTTACAAGCAAATCTCACTAACCCAAAATTATCTCTTTTAATAACAACAAATATCATTTAACCCCAAGTAGTACTTATAGTTTTTCCTTGTTATCACTTATCAGGGTGAAACTCTTGTCGACATAAGAAATGATGTTTGAATCTTTATACTCCTAAGAGCGTTCACGGTCATGAAAGGAGCAAATACCAAATACCAAGAGTAAATCCTAATTTTTTTGTTATTCTAGATGATCAAGCACGGTAGAAGAGTAAAATATGGTCAAGCGCAAGTATAATTCATGCTTGAATGTGGACGCAAGTAAAAACACGTTTATTGGTTGGGCAGACGTATAAAAACCACCTGATTTGGACGGACATTATATCAATGCCTGATGTGAGACGTAGTTTAAAGGTTCATTTGATATCACACGCAGATTAAGAGTGCATCTAGCTGACAGACGCGAGCAATGGCGGAACCAAAGGTGGGATAGACCTGGCTCTAACCCCCCACAAAATTCTAATAATCCTTAGTTAGCTCTTGATTTCTCTAATTTATTATTTAATCTTTTCATTATTAAAGTTTAGTCCCCTTATTTTTAGAATTTAGTCCACCATTTTTTTAGCCCCCGTAATTTTAAACCTGATTTCGCCACTGGACACGAGTATAGTTAACGCTGGTGGGGCGGACGTAATACATACGCCCATCAACAAGCGCTAACTTAGTATACGCCCATTAACAGGCGGTGAGTTTGTATACACTTGCACTTGTTTAAGTAGAATAGATCTTGACTAACTCTAAAATCAACAAGAAAACAAACACTTCTTTTACGGTTAAATATGCCACCTTAACATGAACCATGGGCTCCTGCCAATGAAAATGGCCTTTGTAGTCAAAAGTTTTACTAGGTCACTAATCCGTAACTTAGAATTGTTCCAATGATTCCAATTACCGACCAGGTATGGTCACTAACCATAAACGTATATACAGTTGGAAAAGGAAATCTTGTTAAAGTTGAATGCTGATTTAGTATACGTCTGTATAATCTACGCTTCACAACAGACGCACGTAATAACATCGCTTCACTCAGACGAACATAATACCACCGCGCATTCAGACGCACACTATAACCACGCCTCATATTAGCTCTGGTGGGGCGGACGTATTATTAACGCCCAACACAGATGTACTTTGTATGTGCGCTCCATCATCAGACGTGAGTTATGGTTGCAAATAGACGTTATTTATATTAATGCCTACTATCAAACATAATTTATACTAATGCTCCACCAAATTTGGGTTTATTCCGGATTTTGGACCATTTTTTGTCTCAAACCCTAGAAATCCGGATTAAATATGGTTATCCTCAGTCCCACTGTGATTGACTCAACAAATAAGTATGGGTTTAGAGCATCCACAGTGGGGCGAGTAAAACCTGGACCAAACCCAAATATACTCTTTGATCTGCTCAAAACCAACCACAGTGGGGGGACTATATTTGGGTTATAGTCCAGATTTTTTACTGTTTGGGATCAAAAGTGATCCGAGAGCTGGACCAAAATCAAATTTGATGGAGCGTGAAGGTAGAAGTGTGTTTCCTGACAGGCGTGAAGTTAGCGTGCGTCTCGTGCCAGGCGTGAAGTTAGCAGTGCGTCTCATGATCCGGTGCAACTCAAAATCACGCCTGTGGTAGGCGTTCACATAAGAGCACGCCTCGCTGGACGTTAACTTTGCGTACGCTTTCTAATGAGGCGTTAACCAAAATGCCGCCTGTCTTGGGCGTTCACCAAACTTACGCTTGTGTGTGGGCGTTAACCAAACTTGCGCTTATTTGTGGGCGTTAACCAAAACGCCTGTGTGGGGCAGTGGTGTATACGAGTGGCTCTTGTAATATTTACCGTTAAGATTTCTTACCGTTGCAACGACTATCTTTTGGTACACCTATATATATGAATTGGTTGAGCATTTCATATACTACTAACCCATTTCATCTGTGTACGAGAAAAATTTCACTAGTTTCATATATTTTTCTTTCAAACCAATTAGAATTATGGCACCAAAACCACGAGGGCCAAATTTTTCTACATTTGAAGATGTAACGATGTGTAGAATTCATTTATCAATATCTCAAGATTCTAGTGTTGGTTTCGATCAATCAGAAGAAAAATAATGTCTCGTATCTTAGTTGGGATGAAAGAAGTCATACCTACAATGCCGGAGCGCACTTGGACCTCCATTCAGAAACGATTTCAGGGAATAAGTAAAGATGTGGCGCTTTACTCTGCAAAAGAGGCGGAAGTGGAACGTGAACACCATACTGGACGGGGCCCCGAAACAAAGGTAAGTGCCCGTTTAATTTTTATCCCGTACATTATTATTTTGAATTGTATATCGTCCACTCTTTTTTTTTTAAAAACAACAACAAATTGAAAAAGTAAGGAAGCTTTTCAAGGAAGCTAATGGTAGCAAAAAAAATTAAGCCTGAAGAGTGATATGCAATTATGTTAGAAAATATCAAATATTCACGACGATCGACAACTGTTTTCGATTCATCACAAGCTGAAGAAGATTCTGAGGGTGGCGAGGAAGACCGGAAAAGACATGAAACAAGTCAAGACCATTCTAGTGGAGATGAAGAAATAAGAGATATACCTAACACATATAACCATCATATGAAAAAAAAAAAGGCGAAACGACTGAAGAAAACAGGGAGAGCAAAATCCAGTGGCCAACAGAAAATGATGGAAATAATTATTAAAGAGCAACAAAACTTCAATACCAATTACAAAGAACAAACAAAAATGAAGATGGCACAGAGAGAATCCGAGTTTGCAGTAAAACTAGTTGAGTCTTCGGCAAAGTTTATGGCAAAACAAGCTAGGAAAGAAAAACTTGACGCAAAGAAAGAAGCTGACGACGAGTTTCGCATAATGATGATGGATGTCTCCGGGTTGGATGTCGTAACAAAGGAGTACATCGAACTTAGAAAGGCAGACATTTTGCAGAGAAGGAGGAGTCAAGCTTAAAGTGTTCTCGGATTAGCTGAAACCTTGATTATTATGATTATTAATGTATTGACAGTTTTAGTTTCTACTTCTAGGATTTATATTTTAATTTATCTGAATTGTATTAAGAGGTTTAAATTTTGAGTTTAGTTTTGAATTATAATGTTATTTTAAATGTTAATGAACTTCCAATATACTTGTTTTTTGAATTAATAAAAACTTTAAATTTCGAGTAATTAAGTAAGTCAGATGAAAACTTAAACCTACAAATCTTTTTTTCGCATTAACATCAACACGATAAAGACTAGACACTGTAAATATTAGCCTATCTACTCGTCTCCTACATGAGTAGATAAGTGAGATTGTTTAAAATTTTAAGATTGACAAAGTAAATAATTGAAACGTTGGATTCCACTGAATAGACTGTTATTATGGACCCACCAGTCTCGAAAAAAATAGACTCGTCACTTCTTTCTATATCATGCTTTAGTCGTTGCACGCGGACCAAACACCTTTCATAATTAGGCATCCACAGTCTTTCTAGGAATCCATTGAATAGACTGTTATTAATTACCCACTAGGCTAGAACAGAACATAGTTGTCACTTCTTTCAATATCATGCTTTAATCTTTTATTGAAATTTGAAGAATTATTTCCATTCAAAAAAGGCCCTATATATACCCATTCGTTCCCATTTCAAAACCACACTTTCCACACTTCAAATAACCTATTTGAAAGATTATGTTTATCTCTTCGTTTTAGAATTATGGCTTACCAAAATTTTAGTATTAATGCTGATAATTTTACCATAGATGAAGATTTATCTCTTTGTCGAAACTTAGTATTATATTATCCAGCAAGGGGTCATGAACGTCGAATGAATGGTTCAATAAGCATGGAATGGTTAGAACATATCCATGCTAACTTCTGTAATGAAACCGATAACACCAATAACCAGAACACTGCAGGCCTTTTTGTCGATTTTAGGAAATAAGAAGGGCAATACTAGAATTTTCAACTTTAACCGCTAAGGTGAATGAAAGAAGAATTAGGAATGAAACTGATGACGAAGTTATTGCGAGATCTCTAGAGAAATAGAGAAGATGGAAAGGTTCAGATTTCAGGTACCAACCTTATTTCGAGATCCTAAGGGTGATGGAAAAATACAACCCTTTTGTATTGATTGTTCTTCGAAGATGTTTAGATCGTCATCCAGGGCGTCGTACCACTCGTTGAAGGTTTGATTATAGGTTTTGTGGGTATATCTCTTTGTAAACATTCACGAGACATAACTCGTCCATTGCAATCACCTATGGTTTAAAGGCTTGTTGCACGTGCTAAGTACAACTGCGACTCCTGCGAAAATGAGATATCTTAACATCTAGTGATGTATTGTTGTTCTGAATAAGTGATATTGGTTATTTACCCTGCTTCCGTTACTTTATTCATTACAACATAGTAAGCATATTGATAATACAAGAGCTAAAAAGTAATCCTAAACTCACTTTCGCAGGCATCACAGTTGCACTTAGCATGTGCTGCAAGCCTTTAAACCCCTAGGTGCCCCTAGCGTCCGAGTGGTGTCTCTGGAGGGTTTACAAGAGATATACCCACAAAACCTATCCGCATGGTTTCGAAAATGTTATTCGTCTCCAAAATATGACCATAAGTGTTCGATCAAGTCATTTCGCAAATGAATTTGCGTATCTTTGTTGTGTATTGCACGTCGGCGTTGCTCAACTCTCATTCTCGAAAGTTCAGCACTATGTTGTCTCGATATATTTACCGGTGCATGGTTGCGGCGTTGATCATATTCATGTGGCCAATCACCAGGTAGACGCTCATCCTCCATTATCTTATTATGTAAAATGATAACAGTTTTCAGGATATATGCAAGTACGTATGGATTCCACATTCTTGTAGGTTGCTTAACGATGGCAAATTGATTTTGCAGTACACCAAAGCCTCGCTGTACATATTTTTTGCAAACCTCTTGCATTGCTGGATTTTTTTTGTTTTTCTTGGAATTTGGATGTTTAATAGACATCACAATAGTAGCAATATCTGGGTATATTCTATCACCAAGATAATATCCCATATCATATGTATGTCCGTTTACCACAAAGTTCACTGATGGTGCTTTCTCGTTGATAAGCTTTTTAAAAATATAAGAACGGTTCATCATATTAATATCATTGTTTGAACCGGGCATACCAAAAAATGCATGCCAAAACCAGAGATCATATGACACCACTGCCTCCAACATAATATTTTCACTCCCTTTGTACGCATTGTAAGCCCTTGATTCTGTCGATGAACATTTATCCCATTTCCAATGCACGCAATCTATATTACCCAGCATCCCTGGAAATCCCCTATCTTTGTTCTCCTTAATCAACAATTCAAAATCACGATCAGTTGGTGTGCACAAATATTCTTTCTCATACAAATGCACAATCGTCTTACAAAACTTACGAGTTGTTTCCAAAATAGTGGTTTCTCCAATGCGTAAGTGCTCATCTATTGCATCGGCCGCACATCCATAAGCTATTCGTATTGCTGCTGTAAATTTCAAATGAGGGGTTAATCCAGGAATGCCACAAGCATCTTTTTTTTTTAAAAAAATAATTATTTATAGCTACGACATCTCCCAATATACGGTTGAACAATTCTCGCCGCATTCTAAATCTTCTACGAAATACATTAGGTGGAAACGTAGGGTTTCTGCAAAAGTAATCTTTCCAAAGAAGTATTGCACCAGCCTCACATTTTCTTGGTATTTAGATACGAGTGTGAGGTCAGTTCATACTTAAAACGATCAATACCAAAGTGACTGCTTGGTTATTTTGGCTCAATGCAACTAAATCTTCGTATGATGAGTACAAACTATTATTATCATCATCAATAGATGAAGAATAAGAAGAATGAGGAGGAGGAGGAGGAGGAGGAGAATAAGAAGCATAATAGTCATTGTTATTCTCATAGTATGCCATTGGTTGTTGATGTTTGCAATTTTTGTTTGTATAATTGGAGAATCGAGTGTTCAATTTATAAGCATATTAAGATAAGTCTTTGAGTGTTGATATGACTACACACTCTTGGTATTTTAAAAATTAACTTAGTTAAGGAAAGTGGGGTGAATAGACGCATCAAACATAAGAAGTGTCGGTTGAGATGACAAGACCAAGCAGATAAAAAGAAAAATTAAAAATTAAATATCATTTTTGAAATGACAATACAAAGCAGATATAAAAGACAAAGCAAAGATTAAAAATTTCTTTTGAGATGACAACACAAAGCATATAAAAGACAAAGCTAAGATAATAAAAGTCTTTTGAAATGACAATTCCAATCAGATAAAAGATAAATCAAAGATAATAAATGTATGTTCAAATGACAATACAATGCAAATGAAAGACTAGCCATCCGTATCTTGATTCCCAGGTGCCGATTGTGGTGGCATAAAAGGAGGCAAAGATATTCTCGATGTGTAATTAACTGATGTCATTGTTGATGATGATCCCTAAGCCATTGTATTCCACATTTGTGGTGGCATAGTTTAAGAAAAAATATCAAAGACAAGGGGTGGTTGTTGCGTACGAAAATGGGACAGATGTAACTCAAAATTGTTGTTGTGATTTTGTAGTCCCCGTATTTCGTCATCTTTTTCCATGATAAACTCCATCCTCTCCTTCGTTTCATTTATTGTAAACTTACGAAACTCTTGCGTAAAATCGGCATATTGTTGAACCAGACCATAAGCTTCGACCTGTTATGAAAATAAATAAATCACATTCTTACGTATTTTTATGTACTTAAAAAAATAAGGTTTGCGGTATACTTACGTATGATAATTGTTGTTGCGGCGGAATGGGTACATGTTTATCAGGTTCTTCAATGTTGTGTTTAATACTATCACCAGTACATCCGTATGTTTCGACCTCCCAATAGACTTTAGTGGCATATTTCTGCAAGTTAGTTACATGTCGCTAATACTCAGTATACAAATCATACATAACAACATGCACTAATTCTGTTGCATCGTGATAAGCACTTAATTCATACATTTTTACCACTTAATCTATATTTGTTAGCACTTCAATTTACATTAATAATATATTTTTATTGTTAATAGGTGGTTCGCATAAAATCCAAAGTTATAAGTTAAACATGGTTATATTTGGTGCACATAAATCCACAAAGAAATATTGTCCTTTAAAGTCTGATCGGTGGCTTCTAAGCAGGCAGTTAGTGGCTGGGTTAAATAAGAATAAGAAAAAAAAGAGTTGCTTAATTGCGTCATGAAAGAAGGAAGGCTGACAGTGAGAAGGTATAGGACAGTGAGACTTCATATAATAATGAGCGAGGTATAGGCTGCAAGTGAAATGAAAGACAAGGCGTGGAGAAGTACATGACGTTGGGATTGTTTCATGTGAAGGAGTTAATCTTGTGAGGGGACAAGCTACTTTTCTTCTTTTGGTATTGTGAGAGGCTGACAAGCCCATGTGTGAGTGAGAGAGAATTACAATGCAAAAGAAAATAGGTATGACTTTTCTTGTGAGAGAGAGTAAAATTGGAGGTTTGGGAAGGAAGTCACGTGGAGGAAGTGAGTGTGGTACGGTGATACAAAAAGAAAGAAAAGAAAAGAATATGACATGGCAAGTAATGATTTGTTTTCATATATAAACAAACGCCCCCCCCCCCCCGGGGGGGGGGCTCTCTTCTGTTTTAGGTTTAGTTTTCGGTTTTTATTTCTCCTGTACAGTTTTGGCTCTGCAGACGGACGATAGAGACGGAAATAACGGAAAAAATGAAGAAAAACAACTGAAGAAGGAGAAGATTATTCTCCGGGTGACGACGGTGACGGTCTAATAATTATTTTCTTAATTATTTTTATGGGTTTTAAGAAATCCATCTCCATGTTTTAATTAATTTGTAATTAGGGTTTAATGTTGAAACCACTTAAAGTTTAGATCAATTGAATCGATTTATTTGATACAGACCATTATGATTTGAATAGATTAACTCCATGATTTTGTTTATTGATTTAAATCTACATTAGTTGTCGTTTCACCGGTTCTGTACAATACAGTAACCTATGCGCAGAATCAATAGGATAACAAATATGTTTGTCTACTTTTTAGATATTACATGCTTTGGTTAAATCCTTAGATGAGGTATGCTTTGAAGAGCCAAATATTATTTATGAGCCTATAATTAGCTTCGTATTATTTTCTCGCTAACGCAATTAGATGGTGTATGCTTCAGACTAGGGCTTTTGATGCGCCATACTTAGGGCGTTCCAGTGATATTTGCGATTCTAATACATATAATAGGTGATGTCGATAGAACGAACAATAAATGAATATACATGAGTTATGTTTCACTTCAGTAATTAAATAGAAATAGTGGTGAATACTGAAAACCATGGTTATCAACTTCTCCATTTTAGTTAGTTTATTAGTTTAGTTTGTTTCATCATTTTATTCGCAATTATAAAAATCCCAAAAATATTATTCTTGATTAGTTGATTAGATATATTGATTGCAGTATTTTCCCGCTCCCTGTGGGTTCGACCCGTACTTGCCGTTGTTTACTAGTTAGACGCAGTGCGATTGCGGTTATTTATTTAAGGTAATCTAAAATCCCATCACATCGACCAAATCGCTTTCCCTCAGCTGATTTGCTTCGTCATTATTGAGGTTGGCAATACGAGTAGGTTGGTTCCTGGGAACGCCAAAATTATAATGGTTTTGCCTCCAACACCGTTCTCCGAGGTACACGTTATGCTGTGCAAATAAAATAACTAACAAAAAATAAAGAAAATAACTATCCAAAAATCCAAGAAAATAAAGAACAGTGCTATCAAAATAAATTATTTACTCACAGTGCCTAGCCAAGAAAATATAATCCTTTTGTCTGAGAGCTCTGATGCTTTCCGTCCAACATCAGTGTCAAAGACTAAGATGGCGGAATCCCACGGTCGCCAGGTCACATCGTCTACAGTCAGCTGATTAATACAAGTCCTAGAGCGAACAATATCAATACTCTTCTTTCTTGTACCCTTCCACCGAGAATTTCTAGGCCACACTGCTTCACTATCACTCGTTGGGTTCTTTGGTCGACATATGCCCAGATATTCGTACCCCCAAAGCTACTTCGTCAAGACAACCAACCAAATAAATAAATTACCAACAAATAAACATTTAAAGGAAGTATAAATAGAATTAAGAAATTTACCTCTAATATTTTGAAGGGTCCGGCTAGTGACTTTTGTTCCCTTCCAGAAGCGCCGAGTCCCGAATACAATTTTCGCAAAAGCACCACCACCCCAGTCATAATTTCCAATTGCATTAAGATCCCCAAAAGCATCTAACCATCCAACATCAATATAGTTTTTGGCATTTGAAAAGAAAAATTGTCCCAAAACATACATACAAAATGCTCTGGTCACTCTCTCAGCAAGTATGCTATCATCGTTAGCCGCAACCAACGTTCCTGGATCAAAATATGTGCTCAAAAATGCAACTGTAATTGCATCTGAAACCCACCGCACGGGGATATGTTCTCTTTTACAAACTTCACTATCTTTAATTTCTGAAAAAATATACGCCCGGACATATTCAAATTGGTATTTTCCGGGTCATACAGAATATCACTACCAACACTAATACTTAATCCTGTCAACATGACCCAATCAAGCAGTGTGAACCCCATCTCACCAAAGGATAAGTGAAAAGTGTTCGTTGTATCCTAAAAACGCTCAACAAGATAGTCGATCAATGCATGTGACGAATCTACTACACCCATGGTCAATAAACGGTCCCATCCTGCTTTATGAATAATGTATTTAACCATAGGGATGTGTTTTATAATACATGTATAGGTCTGAATGACCGATTTGAGGGAACCACGATGTAAATACTTGAATTTTGAATCGGTTGAATATGAAATATTTGTCGAAGCGTGACTTTGAGCATCTTCCGCGACATTGTAGTTCTCTAACCCGGGAACAAAGACCATATCTTCAGCAGTAGGGTCTACTTCTGGATCCTCAACAGTTTTAGCTTCTTGTTCCTCTTTTTTCGACCAACGAATCTCGCCGTGACATTGCTTAACATCTGTGCAAACGGTAAATACAAGTTTCAAAATTAAGAGTAATCCTCACAATCACAAATATAAAACTCTACATTAATCCATAAATCCACAAAAATACAAATTTCATCATTAAAAAATTAATCCTCTAATTAGATAATCAAATGTACAAACATTCATAAATCATCCAAAATACAAATTCATGATTCAAAAAATAGTCCACTAATAAAATTATCAACTCTACAAAAATTCATCAAAATTCCCTAATTCTATAATTTCATAAACATTCATTATAAAGGAACATAAACATTCATAATTCCAGAATTTCATAAACATTCATATCAAATCAATTAATCAAGAACTTAAAATTAACCACAACCCAACTCAAATTAATCAAGAACTTAATCAATTCTAAATTCAAATCAATTAATTCTCATCAATTTTTAAACCCAATTTACAACTTTCAAAACCCTAGAATTATACCAAATTGTAAAATTACAATTTGTAAAATCTAATATGTCTATTTCATAATCATATGTTTAATCTTTAAACATATATATACAAATTTAATTAACAAAACATTACAATAAATCATAATTTAAACCTAGGAAATCCACTAAAATTCATATAAATAGTTAGAGTTTCATACCTTGTCTTGAGATAAACCTAACTTTGATAAGCTTTGTTTCTTTGCTGCTGGGGTTTTGTTAGCGTTTTTCAATCGGAAAAGAGGTTGAGAAGAGGGAAGGAGGATTCAGTTGGAGGGTTCGGTTGAAGTGGTAGGCGTTTGGAAGAGGAGAAGAACTGAACCCATAGAAGCCTCCGCCTGATGATAACAAGCGTAATCCAAGATAACCATTTTTTCTCACACGCGTAAGGGTAGATGAGCGTTTCTCCTCCAGTCTTTAGTGTAGGCAACCACTTCATAACACGGGCATATGCCTAAGGTAACGCCCACCACACACCGACCAAACTTTAACCAGGCGTATTCATAAGCTTACGCCCCAACAAGCGTTCGTCTACACCCACGCCTGACACTTGGGCGTGCTGTTACGCGTGCGTCTACCATCAGACGTTGTTCTGGACCGCGTATACCACCGAGCGTTCATCCAGCGTCCGCCCTAACCAAGTGTTTCACTAGCATACGCCCATCCAACAGACGTATCCTTATATATGCGCCCAATGCCAAGCGTAAACTCTGATTCCGCCTGATCAAAATTAAGTCTTCCACCGTTGCGTTTCACGGGAGTATAACCAAAAACATTTGGTTTTTACTATTTGGTTTTACTCTTTACTCCACTCATGACTGTGAAAGCTCTTAGTCCGTGGTTTAGTCCCATTATTGTGGATGCTCTAATCTATACATACTTCGTACCGAAATTCACAATCAAAATTTTAGAAAAGATTAAAAAAATTAAATATACATAAGTATAATACTCTTTTCTAAGAATCAAAACCCAATTACATAGAAAAGCCTACATGATTGCAATTGTATCTTTCTATTGGAACATATGGCGCTATCCTAACCACATAGGAGCAAACCAAGGTGGTCGTGAATCAAGTTAGTATATGTACGTACATTTAAATTACGTGCTTAGAAGATACAAAAGACTAAGTCTTTGTAATCTAGTTAGTAAATCTTATGTATCATAACTATATATATATGCTTTACTTAGTTAAAATAAATCTGTTATCTTATAGGTTTTTAGGTTTACAAATGATCCTATTATCTATAAATAAAAATTATTGTGTACATATAAACCGATCTCAGTATGTGTTGAAAATCACTAATAATATTTTATCCTATGGGATTTTATACGTGGACGTAGGTCATAAAGCGGAATCATGTTAATTCTTTGTCTTCTGTGTTCTCTACTCTTATCATAATTTATTATGGTACAGAGCAGAAAAGATCCATTGCTTCCGTTTTATCTTTTTGATTGATGTTATTTTTTTTCTTTCCGCATCATCATTTTAAAAAAAAAAATTAGAACAAAAGTAATTTTCACTGCTTCGATTTTCTAACCTTTTTAAATCAATTTTTTTTCACATCAACTCATTTAGAGTTTATATCTAGCAATCTCATTCGGGTGAACTTCCGTGGACTCTAGTTGAAGTTTACATCCAGTATTGTTTTCAATCAGCAAGGTATGACAATCGTTTTTCTCTTATTTTATCCTTGATTTTTATCTCAATAAGCAATTGTTTACATATGACAATCGTTTTTCTCTTGATTTTTATCCTTAATCGTTTTATTAAGATGATCCCAATCATATCTTTTTTTACCATATCATTTTCACTATATCAAATCGATGTTTCATATTTATATGCTTAATCACTTATGTGATAAAAATCCCCACCTTCGTCGGTTGTTATTATCCTATTCTTATCAAGTTTCTTTATCAGAACCTACTGAAACTAAATGTTCTCGGTTCAAAACTTCATGCTCACACTTTGTAAAACTGTCCATATCAAAGTTCGTCGAATTGTGTGTGTTTGTACTCAAACTGTTTGAGATAATGTCTCAATCAACGTTTGTGTTTGATTGGCAAACTAATACAAAGGGTATTGTTGTTAGTGGATTAGAGATTCAATTTAACAATGTTATACTTCAATCAAATCTTCTTCTGTGATTTTGCAAGGTTACTAAGTGAAGTGATCTTTTGTGCACATGGTTCTTGTGCTCTTGCATGAGAGAAGACTGTGTAAAGTTATTTGTCAAACTCGTGTTGTATGACTCACTTTGAATGGTAATTAGGTGACCATGATTGTCACCACAGTAGATCATAGTTTTTGATCATATCATTGCTTTGGCATGTTATAATTCGATTTACTTAACTGAATAGTCCTTCCCATGTATCTTTGTTATGCATCAAAGATGTTTCCTCATGTCTCTATTTTTGTTCTTTTTTGTGAAGAACCTTTAGTTTTAATTCCAAACATATCTTATCCATTTTCGGATAATTCAAAAGTTCCAAAAATATTCTCATAATATTTTGCTTGGTTTGTGGGATATTTTGGTCTATTTTCAATATCAATTAACATAAATAGTCCGTGACTATGTTGTTTTTAAACCCCCAATATTATCTCAATTTGTTTCAGCTTTATCTAAACTTTTGGATCTCGTTATCTAATGTTGTGTTGTTGATCCGTTGAAAGCTTTATTTTCAAGTTCAGCCTTTTCAACTTTAGAGGCATAGTTTCACCATGATGATATAATGTTCATGTTGTCATGTGCTAATGATCCCAAATCAGGTTTTGTTTAGTGCTAATGATATTAGGTTTGATATTTCTTTATGAAAAATCGGCCTCTTAATATTGTTTGTTAATTCTAAATACTGTTTGTACAATTTTTTGTCATGGGTAGGTTTCTAACAGTGTGAGGGCACTTCTGGACTTTTGATCCGTGGATCAGGCCATTAGAGCCGAATCACGTTAATTCCTTGTTTTTTCTATTCATCTCTGATTCTACTCTTATCATAATTTATTTGATTTTATTTTTTTACTTCATTAAGTTAATTTAATTCCATCGTAAAGAGGTCGGATTTCAATTGAAGAAATTATTTATTTTTGATCTGTCGATTAAGTGGTTTTAAATTTTAATTGATTAAGTTTGATTATTTTTTTTGTGGAGAGAAAATTATGTCGCACAATAGTTTGATTAAGTGGTTTTAAATTTTAATTGATTAAGTTTGATTATTTTTTTTGTGGAGAGAAAATTATGTCGCACAATAGTTTTTTCCATGACCATCAGGTTTAACTCCTCTCTATACAGTGAACCCTAGATCTAAAAACTTCATCTGGCGGCTGCTTTCGAGTAAACCCTTCGGGGTTCACTCAAAGGCCTCACAAAGATGGTGATGCAGGGAGAAGGGAATGGATACAAGGTGGTTTCTGGGTACTTTTCCATCTCCTTAGATCTGATTTTTTTTTTGTTCTCCTTGGTACACAGATTTGAATGGATACAAGTCATTTTCTCTTTTGTTTCTATTAGAAGTTTTTGTTTTCTTTTTATGTTTCTTTGTTTGTTATTTGGTGAAGTTAATCCTAGGTTTTGGTCAAACCTTTTGATTGATTTTTCCTGTAATTCTCATCAATCTTTTTCAATTTATATTTTTGTTATTTTTTTTCAAAAATCAATTTTCAAAATCGTCCTTAGACCGCATTTTCAAAAACTTTGTTTTTAAAATTCCTTAAAGAAAAAAAAAATTGTTTTCAAAATTCGTTTCATCTTGTTTTCAAAATTAGTTTTTAAGATTAGTTTTCCGTCTTGTTTCTCAAAACAACGTTTTAACCCTGGTTATTATGGAAAATAGATTAAAAATGGTATGCCGAGTTATGGTGATAGACACGTTTTTATGTCTTAATTGTTCGCATATTTATATTGTTTTTTTTCTCAATTTTTGTATTAATATTATTATTTTTATTGTATTTGTAGGTATTTTCGAAGAATAAAATCTTGTGGGGAAATGGGTTTAAAAAGTTATAAAGTCACCCGCGTAGTGGATAGGGGCACCCCCTATTCTTCACGGGAGACACAGAATTTTGGCGAGAAAACTAGTTTTGAATTTAGTTTAAACGTGTGATTTTCTATATTGATTTTGGAAGAGATTTTGAGAAATTTTCTCGTGCAGTTGGATTGGGATTATTCTGTCTTGTCCAAACAAGGCTGGTAATTAAATTAGTTATGTGAACAAGAGAAGATTTCGTCGCATCTCGGCAAAACAGGGAAGAACAATATTCTCGGGTTCTTTTTGTTTTTCTGGTATCATGAAAGATTAGGGTGGATATCTTCTCTATTTATTGTGTTCAACTAGAGAATGTGTTGCCAGCTCTAAGATGCGTACAGAGAAATAAGGAGAGATTAAAATTTCCGTGAATTTTGAGAAAAAAAGGAAAAGAGATATTTGGAATTAAATCGAGTGATTTGAGGTCCTGTGGGTATATATATGAGTTGTGGGAACCAACAGAGGCATACAGAGTTTGTGGTCGAGCTCAGAAGACAAGGAGGAGGCAGAGAAATCAATTCAGAAAAATTTGTGGTTGATGCTGCTATATCAAGAACATAGATTAGGCAACGGTTCCTTCAACCTCTCAGCCACGGTTTCTTCATCCATTTGCAACGCATATCTTCAAATTTGCAACATTTATCTTCAGTCTTGTTCTGTAACAGTAAGTTTGTAATGCCTATAAACGTTGCAAACTTACTGTTTTCTTTATTTTTCTCCTTTTTCATCATTTGTAAATACTTTGAGCCATGAATCATTATTTTGAGCAAGTGATTAATATGAGGAGCTAAACCCCTTTGCTGAGACGATGGAGGAAGCCTTTGTTCCAAGAAAAGTGGTATATTTCTATTTTAATTGATTTTTACAATTTCTTTTATGATTATTTTCTTTGATTAAAAATTGATTTAAGGATTTTTATTAAACAATTGTGATTTCTTTTGATAGAGCATGCTTAGCCTAGGATTTTTGATGTTCTATACTTTCGATTTATAATTGTTATTTTGAAAATCTACTTTTGCAACATATTAGAATCACTTTAAATGTAAAGAATTGCATGAATATTGATTAGACTGAATCACTTTAATTGGTTAATGGTGGAATCCTGAGTCTCAGTGCCTTTTTAATCTTAATATCAACTTTGTTTTAAGTTTTCTAGTTTAATTATTAGAGTTTGAATCTAGAATCAATCTTCACAAGTTCGAGAGTTTGAAACCCATTCTTACCACAACTACAATCCACATTATATGGATTGCATCATCATTTCTTATCTATCTTTGTTTTTGGTTTGATTTTTATTTTATTTTTCAAATTGTCATGTCCATTTTCATGGAATGCTTATCCGGTTTAATTATGAGATATTTTCTGTGCTTGGATCATCATTTTTGTTACTAATGAACAACCCATCGTCTCTTCTCATAACATAATCAATATTGATCTCATTCATTCTCATCATTGGGATGAAACTTCTATTTGAGTTGAGCTCCTTTTAAGTCAGGTGGTTTTAATATTTATATCCTGGTTCACCTATAAAATTTTGTATCCTTCCTCTAACCCTGTATGATCCCATGGCGTGCGGCCCTAGGTGAACCCTATTTCATTTTTGAATTTATTTTTGTAGTAGCAGATAGTTTAGCATTATTTAGTCTTATTTATATTTGTAGTTGAGTATGTAATCCTTGTATTTCCTTTCTGAATTTTTCTTTGTAGTAGTGGATAATTTAGCAGTATATAGTCTAATTTATATTTGTAGTTGAGTCTGTCATCCTTGTATCTTTATTTCAGTTTTTAGTAACCTTTGTAATATAGTTACTAGTACTATTAGCACTAATCCTTCAAAGGAAGAGCTTGGTTTCTACTTCAAGACTCAATCTGAAGCTATGGAGATATCACTCGAGCAATTTACCTCAACATCAAGTTACAAAGGTCTGACTAGCTACTTCATTCAATTGCATCAAACACATCTACCACCAACTGAGTTCTTATGGACACTGTCATGTCCACCAAAAATACAACTTTTCTTGTGGAAAGCATTGACCGAAGGCCTTTTGACCTTCGACTCCAACATCCGCCCTCGATGCAACTCCGATCCTAAGGCTGCTATTTTGTTCCAATACCTTGTTATTGTAGATTCATGGCTTCCCAATATAATTATAATTGATGAATCTTGGGGTATTATATACCATCGTGTAATAGTCTTTTAGTAGTTTAATAAAATTTATGCTTCAAAAAAAAATCAGGTTTAACTTGTGGACTTGAAATAAATTATGCTTTTGTTAAGAAATCAAGATGTGATACACTGAAAAAATAAAGAAAAAGTAAAGATAGAGAAGACGCAGACGATGGTATATTTTAACAATATCCCAAAAATAAAAAACAAATGACCTCCTATAATTGGACAGAGGCACATAATATTTCAGGAACAAAGGATCTGGGGTGTTTTTCTGGATATGTATCCTAAAAATAAATTTAAGAAAAGGAAAAAGTAGTGAAAGTTCAGATAGTTATGTACATTGCTCGTTGGTGAGAAGATTTTGGCAAACAAAATTAGCTGGTGAAGAAATTTGGGTTCAATTTTTTATAAAAACCGACCCAAACATTTATGTAAAAAATATTTCTTAATTGATCACTAAGAAGCTCATTGCATTTTTTTTGACCTGCTAAAGAATATGATTCCATCTGAAGATAAACAAAATGAATATGTTAATGCTATAAAATGCAAGTTATTATTCATTTATTAAAAGGAGGCACTTTAATCTGAATACATCATTTGTATGAAGCTGCAAAGGAGATGATAAAGAATGATGGTGGTACCTTTTTGAATTTTTTTGGATGCGGGAAATTTTCTAATTTGTACCAGGCCAAGTGATATCCAGACCGACAAGAAAAAGGCCAAAACATGTGGGTCAAATAAAGATAACCTAGCCCAAGGTTCGGGTTCAGATCAAATTCAAAATTCCCAATCCAATTTCACTTCAGTACCTAACCCTATTTTACCCCCAACCTTGAGGATGACAATTTTTGGTTTCAAGCTAATAAAGAAGTGATAATTGGTATGCTGCTTAATAATTATAAAAAAAAATTGAACTGATATTGTAAAAAATGAGATTACAACCGTTCATAAGAATAAGATGGTATAGCAGAGTTCCATTCTATGATTCTATCTTCTACTACTGAATGAAATGTTGATAGTGCTCATGTAGTTCTTCTATACACCAGTCATGTTTTAAATATTGATTTTAAACATAATAATTATATTGTGTTTTTAGATCTTTATGTTAATTCTTGTATTGTTTTTATCTCATTCATATAGTTTAGTCTATTCCAGTATTGTTTTTCCTAACTTTCATATTTCTAGGTTTTGCATCATCTATATGAGATAATTAGTTGGAATTGTAACGGTTTTGTTAGGACCAGATAATAGATCTACATAAAGTTTATAATCCTAATATTATTTTTATGTCAGAAACTAAATTACATTCTAAAAAATCCTTTATTATATGTAGACATCCCAATTTTACATATAAATATGGATCAGTATGCTAATTAAAATTGTTGTAAAATCATACTCAGAATAGTATACGTGTCGAGCTTAATCCAAATATGGGCGTGAATGCGCTTAAAAATCAGCCAATCCAAGCTTGAATCAGTAAAAGCCCAAGCCAAAAATAAACTAGCCCATGCCTTTTAAGTCCACTCAACTGCCCAAGTCGTCCCCATTCCTAGCCTAAATGACTGCCTCCAAATCTTAGTTATCTAAAGTTTGGTCACTTGGGAATTAACTCATAAGGATTCCGCCATGTCAACCTACGTACTCCCTTTCCAAATTTACTGAACATGGGTAGTCAAATGTGACTTATAAAGACTTGTAGAGAATTTTCAAATATGTTGTTAGTCAATTGAGATTATGAGAGAGTCTCCCAGACTCTCTTGTTATTGGATAGGGACTTTTTCTAAGTCTTTTGAATTCTCTAAAAACACCATGTTATTGGATTAAGATTTGTTAAGAGTCACTCAAACACTCTTGTTATTAGATATAGACTTCAAAATCATTGATTTGTTACTTATTGGGATTTTGGGAGACTTTTTTGATGAAAATAGGCATGAGCAAAATCTCTCCCTTAAAGGTGATATTTTGAGAGACTTGAAGTTTTTGGTAGAACAGATATAATCCAAAGGTCCTCATTCCTCAGCCTTATCGAATGACTAAAATCCATCCACGACTATTCCTTAACTCCCTCCTGCCTTATCTTCTTCTTCTTCCTCATTCCCCAGCCTTTATCTTCTTCTTCCTCCCCACTCTGTCTTCTTCCGTCATTCCCTGAGATTGCTTGATTTTATATGGAAAAATCAAAAAAATCAGAATCAGCCCAAATAAAATGATTACATCAATAATTAATTTTAGGAATCATTAACCATTTTTTTACCAGAATCAAGTAGTAAACATCTACTCATAATACATCAATGGAATTATCTGTAAAAGAACAAAAGTGTGATAAAAGAAAAAAAAATAGAAGGAGGGAACTTACCAGCTAGTAGACCGATTTGTTGATGAATAAGGTTTGTTAAAATAAATAAATTAGATTTAAAAACAAAAAGATGGTCTGACCTCACCTCGATTTCCAACCGCAGTAGACGGACTTGCCATTCTGCAAGGTAATTATACATAATTTATTTGTAGCAATCTCTTTGAATTTGATTATTATGCATATAATGATTAAGTTAATCATAAAAAATTAGGTAAAATTTATTTGGTGGATTGTGGATTTGCAAACCGACACCAGTTCTTAGCTCCATAGTGTGGTGTTCGTTATCATCTCCAAGAATATTCAGGTTTCGGGCGCCAACCAGTAAAAGCTGATGAATTGTTCAATCTTCGACATGTATCTCTAAGGAATGTAGTTGAGAGAATATTTGGTGTATTCAAATCATGCTTCTTAATATTTAAGAGCGCACCCCGGTTTCCATACAAAACACAAGCGGAAATAGTTTTGGCATGTGCAGGACTACATAACTTTTTGCGCAAAGAATGTCGTTCCGATGAATTTCCAGTTGATGAAAGTGAAGAGGAACAAGATTCTTCCACTGAACAACGAGAAGATGCTAATCAGTGGCGAGATAGTAAAGCAAATAAAATGTGGGATGAGTGAAATAAAGAGAATGAAACTTAGACACAAGACAACAATGAGCTTTTAATTTTGACAAATGATACAAATTTTACTAGGTATTCATGGTACTTGTGTTAATTGTGTAACGTACAGAATAAAAAAGTTGGTAGATGTTTTGAATTTATGATTAGATATTTTACATCTTTTTTATCTCTACAAATTACAAAGACTCTCTAGAAATCCACTGGATTTGTATCTACAAGTCGCAAAGACTCTCTATAACACTCTTTTAAAATCACTAAAAATCTCTATATTTCCAGAGAGTCTCTGAGAGTCACTAAAAATAAATATTTATGAAAATCTATATAAATCTCATTTGACTACCCCTGGAAACGTTTTCATTCCTTCAGCCGACCTCTTCGTTTAGGATAAAAATCTAGGCATTAATTGATATCTTGTTAATTTAGCAAATAAAATGGAATAAAATTTAGGATTTTTATCTTAAGGAGATAATATTAATTTCATTTGGTTAGAATATGTAGATTTTTAATAAACCGTTCCATCAAAACTATTTAATCCTATAGTCAATGGAGAGAAACTATAAATAAAAAGCTAACTTTTGTGTCGAAAAAGAGGGGAAAAAAAAGCTTTTGAAAAATTAGTGAGGTTATAAATTTTGTTAGGAGAGTTTCAAATTGGGAGCTATGGCGTCGTTGGTCGATCAATTTAATCTAAGTAACATAATCAATATATTCCCAGCGAAAACAGGTCAGTTAATCAAATCTGATATGTTTCTCGAGTAAGCTTTCTTATAACATTACCAATATTTACGTGTCATAATCTTTTGGGTATTAATTATTATTTTTGGTCTCGTTCCATCACTTGAAAGATTACACTAACTCATCTTACTTTAGTGGTCTGAACGAGCATATGGACGAAGCCGATATGCAGTAGTCTAGACTTCAAAGTTTGGACAACATATATGTATACAAGTCCTGTTCCATCATAATTGAATCCATAGTACATGCATGTTCAAACCACCATACCATGATTTTCTAGCTTTGACACATGGTTTGAAAGCTCCTCTCGTTGCTCCTTGAGATATAATCTTACACGCGTTCTCGACATATTACTTCCATGTTTGTTAAATAACAATGATAATAATGCCGCCATAATCGACCACTAATAATATATTATATTGGTTGGGTGATTGATATATTTTGTTCTTGGTTCGTCTTTGTGATATTTTTTTAATAATAATAAGTTTCGTAATAATAATAATAATAATAATTTTTGGTAATAATACAACAATAATAATAATAATTATTATTATTACTATTACTATTGATGATTATTTTTTGTAATAATAATAACAATTGAGTTTTGTTTTAAAAAAATAAAAAATATAAAAAAATAAAATAAAATAAATAATAATAATAATAATTTTTTTATGGATTTTTAATTGAAGTTTGTTTTCTTTTACATGATTTAGTGGATTACTTATTTGCTTTTAGTGGATGTTTTCATAATTTTATGTGCTTAATTTTCTTATTAGTTCATTGTAAATTGAACTTCTAAAATCCCAAATATAAAGTAGAGGTCAATCTTCGGATTAGACGGGATACGAGCCTCACATCTTTCTAGCCCGTACTTTAATTCCCGGACATATTCTTTAAAAACTGGACTAGTGCTTATTTGGGTCCCAACTCCTAGTTGGGTGACGGCTTCCTATAATCATTATTCCAATTGTATTTTTTAATTTAGAAATTTAAAAAATCTATTGGGTTTCGTCCCGTGGATTTTGGTGGTATCTACACTGGCGACTTCACTAGGGAGATTGAGAATCTAACTTGAAATATAACTGGGATTTTGGGGTTTTGATTTATACTCCTCGGTATTTGCACACACACATGCACATACCCATATCATTTTGCATCTTATCTCGCATCTTCCGGAGTCGGATTCTTAGAAAAATCCGTGGCTAGTAAGCTGAACCCTATGGGAGTTATCATACGAACTACCAAAAGCCTTATCCTAGTACCAAAAAGACTAGTCTAACTAGGTCTGAGGTATATTCTGCTAAGGTAACCCAAGCCTACCCAAGAATTAGTCATGCACGTACGAAACATAATTTTTTTCTTTTTAGGGTGATTGTAAACCGCATTCATTGTTGCACAAAATCCAAGGCATAAGCACCCCTGTGTTACCATACATTCCCCCCCTTAAAAACAGGAACATGAAAGTTTGCACAGAAAATGACAAAAGAATCTGAAGTGACTGGTGATGCTGGGCAGTGGCCTGGTTGCGCGAAAAACTCCAGAAGATGTTAGATACCAAGTTCATCGAATTGAAAGCCGAGATAAAAGTTGAGACTAAAAAGTTGACCCTTGAGACCATTTCTTAGTCTATAAGAGAATATGAGGGGTACAAAATGAGGGATGACAATAGGAACCATAATAATGAAGATGTTAAAGAAGACAATTTTGAAGAAATAAGAGAGACCACGACAAGAGAAAGACAGTTGGCTCAGAGGCTCAAAGAGATCGAAAGGACCCTGCAGAAGATAGGCGGGGATACCATAGATGCATATGGGGTATATTCTTATCTCTAGATTCATTTACCAACAGACTTCAAATTTCCGGATATGGATAAATATGATGGAACTGGGTTCCCAAAAACCCATATTCGTATGTATGTTGGGTACTTGAAACCATTGGGGATTAGTGACGGGTTGTTGGTACAGTTGTTCTAGAGAAGTTTGACCGGGACAACCTTAAAGTGGCTGATGAAAACAGACCCAAGTCTATTTTTGACATGGAATGATATGGTCAATATGTTTGTGAGACGGTTTACACAGGTTACCGACATTTAATTCACCCGCAAACATTTGGAGGCAGTCAAACAAGGACCTAATGAGTCATTTACATAATTATTTTCACGTTGGAGGACCAATGTGTTAGAGCTCGAGATGGTAGATATTATAATGAACTGTTTGAACTATGAATATTTGAACCGGTTGAGCTCGTCTTACTACTCAACATTACTCTTTTTACGGAAAGCGGGTTCATAAATTGAAAATGCATTGGAAATGAACAAAATGACAAGGTTAACCAATCAGTGGACCTCTAATGGGAAGAATAATTGAGGGTCCACATCTATGGTCGAAGATCAAGTGAATATTACAACAGTTGCATCAGCAATTGTAGTACCCACAAGATTATACCAGGGGCAGATTCAGAAATGGAATCAATGAAGATATAGACATTCACTGAGTTGGAGCATCCAATGAGCAAAATGCTACCAGGGTTAATCAAAAAATGGTTAGTTAAACTACCATTTATGAGACCACCTTTGCCAAACCCACCAAACTGGTTTAATATGAATGCGAGATGTGAATACCATAATGAAGATGGACACTGGATCGATAGATGTACTACTCTTAGGCATACAATTCAGGATCTTATCGAATAGAAACAGTTGTCCGTTAGCATACAATTCAGGATCTTACCGAATCGAAATAGTTTAGTGGGACCATTGTTTGGTCACTAATAATCCCACTAAACTTGAGTGGTCTCTAACTTGCATGAATGGTACCCCATATCCTAATCTTAAACCTCCATAATAGAAGTTCATTAGAGATCTTGGAACTGATAACCCTAACTTTCCTTGTGTAGCTTTAGGTGATTTGAACATCACTTTAAATCCGGAAGATAAAAACAGTTATAATACTAGCTCTTCTATGTCTATTAATATTGTGTAGTTAATTGATGATGCATGTTTATGTGATTTGGGTTTCCATGGAAACCAATTCACCTGGACAAGCAATAAACATGGTACTGACAAAATCAATTCAAGATTGGAAAAAAACTCTTGTTAGTGCTTAATGGGTCATCCAATTTCATGACTCACACTTTCTTCATCTCCCTCAACTTGGGCAAGGCCGTTGTACGATACTTCTCAATCTTTCTGCAATAATTACTTATAGAAGCAAAACTTGGAAATTCTTTGAGTGATATCTAACAGATTCCACCTATGAAGAGCAAATTATTTCTATTTGGTATGAGAATATAAGAGGTTCACTAACTTACAAACTTCAAACTAATCTCAAACATACCATAAGAAATATTGCTAACTGGAAGTTCATTTAGAAAATTCAGGATAAACTTACAGAACTTCATCAAAAAATGACATTAGTACTACTATCTTCTAGTTCAGAAGGTAGCAACACTTTTGAAGTTATAAAAATAAAGCAATATATAAAAGAATGAAAGCAAAAGAAGGTCAATATTTGAGGTTGAAATCTGGAGAAATCCGTTCATTTGAAGTAAAGAATAACACTAAGCACTTTCACATGATGGCTAATCACAGAAGAACAAGAAATAAAATAGAATATATCAAAAGAACTCAAGGGGTATGGTGTACTGACATGAATTTAATTGAAGAATTATTAAACAAACATTTCATAGAAGTTATTACTACTACAAATCCTCAAGTTAATTACAATCTCATTACCTTGATTCCTCTTGTTCTCTCCTGAAGACAATGCATTCCTTACAAGAGTGCATGACATGAAGGAAATTCACAAGATCCTAAAATCAATAAAGTCTTGGAAAACACACAGGGCACATATAGCTTCATACTAGGATTTTTTCTGACTAAGTGGGAAACATTTAAAGAGGATGTAACCTCCATGATTCATAAATTTTTTATTACAAGGAATGTCTCTAAAAGCATCAACAAGATTAATCTTAGTTTAATCCCAAAGATTAAGTTACCACAACAACCAACTGACTATATGTCTATAGCATTGTGTAACACCACTTACAATATAATCTCCAAGATTTTGGCTCCTTGGATGAAAAAGTTTATGATATAAAATTATCCCCCCTATGTGGTCTGTTTATGTGTCAGGTAGTCAAATTTCTAACAACGTGACACTAGACTAATTAATTATCTATTACATGAAGAAGAGGAAATGCAAGAAAGGATATATGGCAGTAAAATTGGACATTTCAAAAGCATTTTTCTCAAGAAAATTATGCAAAAGATGGGTTTTGATGAAAATTGGTGCTCTTTGGTGCATCAGTGTATCAATACTACATAAATTCAAATTTAGTTGAATGGTGCAACTTATAATTCTTTTGAGCCAAGAGGATTGAGGCAGGGGACCCTCTATCCTCATACCCTTTCTTCTTGCTATAGAGGTTTTCACCAGGGATTTATCTCATTAAAAACAATCTAAGCAGATTCAAGGCATTAAAATAGCTAGGAATGCTCCTTAAGTAACTCACCTTTTATTTGTAGATGATTGTTTGCTTTTTAGTAAAGCAAATAACGACAATGTAAATAACCTTCTTGATTATTCATGCTTTTATGAGAATTTTATGGGCAACAAGTTAATTTCTAAAAATCCTCAATATTCTTCTCAATGAACTTACATCCAAGAGATTGCAAAATCATGACCAAGAGGTTTATAATTGAAAAATGAGCATTTATGAGAAATACTAGGTATTCCTTTATTTCTTAATAGGAAGAAAACCACTTTATTCTCAAGTCTGGTGAATAATTAGAGAGGAAATTCATTAACCAAGTTAGAAAATCTACTTTAGTGAAGATTATCCTCAATGCAATGTGACTTCGTCATATGAGCATTTCAAAATACCCGATTCAATTACTGAAGAGATGAATAAAATTCAGAGGCAACTTTGGTGGAACAAAGGTGAAAGTAAAGGGGTCTATACTACATCTTGGTTGAAGCTTTACAAGAGTAAACATAAGATAGGTTTGAGATTCAGAGACTTAATTAGGATGTTTTATAATGCTATGCTTGCAAAAAAAGCTTAGAGACTATGTAGTAGGTCTGATCAACTTTGGGATAATAATTTAAAACTTAAGTACTAATAAAATTCCACTTCAAGCAATTAAAAACAAAGATGCAGCCTGGGCTTGGAAGATCTTATTCATAAATGTGGATTTCATAAATCAATTCACTTTGTGGCAGTTAGGAAATGTTAAGAAAATAAGGATCTGTGATGATAAAAGATTCCCTAGTTTGGAAAATCTTTAAATTCCAAGATAAATTTCTATTATGGAGATTCATAACTACGCTATGGTTGCTCAGTTGATTAATGGAGATTCTAAATCTTGGAAGAAAATTGAGGTAAATGATCTGTTAGAAAAGGATGTTGCAAATAAGATTTTGGCATCAGGATCCAAAGAAAATCTAATGACAAATTGATAATGGACCCTGACTAACAATGAAATCTTTACCTTCAAGTCAGTTTATTATAAACTATTGGAACTGAAGACAGTTAACCAAAATCCTAGTACCCATCAAGAAAAGTCTAGAAGAAGCTGTGGAATCTAAAAATTATATCAAAAATTAAGCATTTTATTTGAAAGTGCATGTCTGATAATATCCCTTCTAGTGAAATATTTAGGAGGAATATATGTGGAGAAGTATTATCTAGCTTGTATACGGAGACCACTTGGAAAGTACTTAACATATTCTCATGTATTGATCTTTCAACAGTGTTGTGCGCCGACTTTAATCCCTGGCATTAGAAGATTGATGCATGTCGTAAGTGAAAAAATTAATTTACTTATCCTCTACTTTACTAATGATAGACACGTTTCCGTGTCTAATTTGATCTCAACTTGTATATTGTTAGAACTCTTTTGCGTACTTATATTGTGATTTTATTGTATTTGTAGGTATTTTTAGAGAATTAATAAATGTGGGAAAAATAGCTCAAAAATGTTAAAGGCACCCAAGAATTGGATAAGGGCACCCCCAGTTTATAAAAGCACCCACTATTTGGTTCAAGACACCCACCACCTCTTCAAAATTCAAAATAGTAATGGCGGGAATTTTTCTATTCTCTCAAATTTTCAACTGTGCAAATTGGACCGAGATTTGGCAAGTATTTTGGGAGTTTAAGACGAGAAATATTCTTGTCTTACTAAAGAAGATTCATATACAACTTGAAAACATCATCAAACATCCCGTGAGATACGATCAAGACTAAAAAAATTCTCGTGAGATATTCTCTCACAAGAAAAATCTCGGGTTTTGATTTGAAATATTTTGTGAACAAAGAAACAATATATTTGAAGAGTAAACAAAATCACAGAGTTGTTTGAGAATTAAGGACCGAAAAAATCATATTTTAATGATCGACGGAGAAGAGAATATTTCATTTCCTGCCAAGAAGCATAAATAAAAAGAAGATACTCTTGAAGATTTGATCGAGTTATTGGTGCTATACTATAAATAGAGATGATTACAGAAGAGTTATGGTGGGTGGGT
>JAJJMC010018249.1:166557-212763 GCA_023531435.1 Papaver californicum | reverse complement strand
TCCGTTGCCATAGGGTTGAAGCTTCCGTGGCCAAAAGTTTGAAGCTTCTGTTGCTAAAGCTTTTAACTTTTGCAACGTTTAGCTTCAGGAAATAGTTATCCCTATGTAACAACGAGTCTGTAACGTTGCAAACTCACTGTTTTCATTTATTTCACTCTTTTTCATTATTTTCAAACACTTTGAGCTATGTACCAAACTTTTGAGGGTGTTTTGAGCAAGATGAGCTACACCCCATATGCTAATGTGACGGAGGAAGCCATTGTTTCAATAAAAGTGGTATATTTCTATTTTAATTAATTTTTGCAATTTCTTTTATGATTATTTGCCTTGATTAATAATTGATTTAATGATTTTTGTTAAGCAAATGTGATTTTCGTTAGATGGTACATGCTTTGGCCTAGGTTTTAGATGTTCCATGGTTTTGTTATACAATTTTTATTTTAAAAATCTACTTATTGCAATATTTTAGAATCAAATTAAATGTAAGAATTGCATGAATATTAATTAGTTTGAAGCACTTTAATCGGTTAATGGTGAAATCCATAACCTCGGTATTTGTTAATATTATTTTCATATCTTGTGTATATTTTAAGTTTAAAATTAATTTATTAAATATAAATTCAATCTTCACAAGTTCGAGCGAACGACACTTTATTTACCATTATTACAAAAAAACATCAACTAATGAATAATATAATAGTACATAAGTAAAATTCGTTTCCAAGAAGAGCGAGAAGTTTTAGATGTTTGAAGTGTCACAAGAGGGGTTTGTTTTAGTTTTTAAAGAAAGTAAACAAAGTAATTGAAAGATTAAGTTGTAAGCAATAAAGAGAGATATCCTTCTTCTTTACTAAATAATCATCAAGTTAGTATACTCATCTATTTATTTTTAATCATAAATTATCACTAATCATAGAACAACATCTAGCTCAGTGTTATCCCCTAAATTCCTTATATCACTGAGTACAAAAGCTCTCAAAAACCAGATTCTATTCGTCTAAACCACCTAGTAGTAGCTCACTCTAGATGTAATTCAGTTGAATGCTTTATCTTTGGTGAATTAATAGATTGATCCTAATAGTTAGACTCTTAACTCAAGGTCTACTTTCTAATGTTGTTTGTACACACAATTGTTCCACAAAACTATATGCAAGGTCTCTTGTTTTCTACTTGTGTAAGAGTCAATAGACGATTACTTATCTCATAGCTCAGTATTAGCATTAGATTAAATCAATAAATTAATTCAGTTATCCACCTAAATAATCTATCAATCAATCATCAACATTTTTTTATAGTATAAACAAACGAAAATCATATGAAGAACTCAAAATAGATTCATATAATAACTCAAATCATGTATAGAACTTAGAATTCATCCCAATCAATTAAGTATTTAGCTACTCATGGGTGTAGTAACACCCATGTTATACATATAAGAAAATAGAGAAGAAATCATTACGAAAATGGAACCGCTCTGAAACCCTAGCCTTTTCTCTTTGTGTTTTTGATATCCTCCAAGACTTGTAAATTTGTGTAAAAGGTATCTTCTTAATGTCTTGGGAGTCTCATTATATAATGCTCATGATATCCAGGGCTTAAAATCTTTTCGGGCCCGTGTTCTTTCCAAAATAGAGTAAAAAACGAGTTAAATTTTCCCAGAATGATGCCAGGTTCGAATGACTTTGGATTATGAATTATCAACCGAACTTCCTCCTAGACACTTTTGATTTTCATCGAAAAAGCACTCCAAAGTTCGGCTCACTTCCTTGTTTTACTAATTAGACGAACATTCTCCTAGATATTTTGTTTAAAAATTATTTTTAGGTTCGGCTTGGACCATATTATAGCCGAATAACCATTTGTATACTTGTGCAGAAACTTGATGTTTAAGCTCCAGGTTCGTCTGACTCGAGCTAAATGATTATCAACCGAACTTCTCTCTGTAGACTCAAGTATTTCAAAACTCGTTTTGCCCATAACTTCTTCGTCCGATGTCGGAATAACTTTATTATTTTTGCCTCGGCTTCATATTTCAATTGTATTTAAGATATAGGTGAAGGATTTTGGGTTTGAATAAATTACAAGTAGTATTCATTTGTAGTCTCCGTTTCATTAGCACTTTTGTAGCAATTTTCTTTGATTTCGGATGATTCACCTTATAAAAGACATAAGATAGAAAAAAAAAACTAATATGCAAGAATTATAGCAAATATTAGTATGGATTTAACGGTAAAATATTATGAATTATGCACTTATCAAATTTTTTGTTTTCACATGTTACTATTCAATATCGGGTCAACAACTAGTTTTTAGAAAATCCTTCTGATTCCCTTCTTAATGAAGATGGGTAAATCATATTTCTTGGGATTTGTGGAAGATATGCATAAGTGCCTTTGGTAAGACTAAACCTATCCATCACTACTACAAGGAAAATTCAGAGTCTACATAATAATGTCTTTAGTCTCAACAGTAATGCAATTTCTAAACACCCAAACATTTCGAATTGCAGGGCCTCAGGATGGATAACTCATTGTTTCCCTTATCTTGTTATTAATTGTGATGCTTCATACAAGTTAAAATTTAAACGTAGTGGGATTTGTCTAATCTTAAGAGATTTTGTCGGTACACATCAATCCTCAAGATGCATCTACAAGCATGGATATCTATGTGCTGAGGAGGCTGAGTGTGATGTTGGTTTTGAAGCAATATATTGGGAAATTACTATGCAAATACATCTAAAGTTGTAGAAAGACTTAAAGAATGTTGTTGCTACTATCAATGGAGTACATACTTGCTTAACTTGGCAAAACCAGGGAATAATTGAGGATATTAAATATTATTTAAGTAGTTTTATTAGTTGGGAATACTAACATATTAGTAGAAATTGTAATAAGCCAGTTAATGCTTTTGGCAAAGCATGTTAGGAAGTTTAGAATTTCTAAAATTTGGCAACAGTCTGTTCCAAATGTCATCTCTAACCAGATTATAAAAGAGATGAATAATGTGGGCCCTGTTTAAGATTCAATAAAATCTTTCTTTTGCATCAAAATAAATAAAATAAATAAAAATATTATAATATCTTAAGTTTAATCTTTTAATTCATTAAAATCATAGAAGAAAAAAGCCTTATGGTTTCAAATAGGCTTTCGAATGAACCCTCAATTAGGGAATACTCTCATAAATTGGGAGATACCAAAACAACAACAACAAAACATTATGAAGTAATTTGAAGAACCTTATCCAAATAATTTTAGTAATTACTAAATTAACCTTGAGTATTGGCTCAATCAAAGTCGTATTGCATTCAACCAACAAACAATACTGACTGTACAGTTGGTATTGCGTTTATCCACAATGCAATACCGACTGTTAAAAATATTAGAAAAACAATAAACATTGACGAAATTGAAACGCATCAAAAAAATTCCAATCCACTTTCTCACTTAACCTCCTCCCGTCTTTCTCTTTTTGTTTCTATTTTTTTCTGAGATTTGGTTTGAGTTTAATACGGGTATTGTGGGTTCAGGTTAGGGTTGGATCATAGATGGTGGAGCTTGATGGGTGAGGGTTTTTCTGGCCATAGAAGAGTTGGTGGTGATGGTTGAAGTTGATAATGAATATGTTGGATGGCTTTTTAGAAATTGAGTTATTTGAAGAATTGATGATTTTTGATTGATCGATTAAGATCACAATAAGATTATAATCGAAATGGAGAAGGAATATTTATTTATTTTTATTTTTTTTGTAATTGAATTTAAAGATCAGAGAAGATTTTGTAAAAAATCTCTCATAATCGTGAATCTTTTTTTTTTTTTGGGGAAAAATGGGGTGTACAAAACTCCTGATCTCGTGTTTTTATTTCCTTTAGAAAAAAAAAATACTTTTAAGGGAAAAATCGGAATAACAGTGAAACTTAAAACAATACCGACAATAACAATCGGTATTGCATTCAAAATTTCACCAATAATTTTAACCTTTTATTAGGGTAAGGGCAGTATGAATATTTCATCAAAAAAAAACCCTTTAGCCGAAATCCAGCCTCATGTAACCGCGAGTATCCCCTAATTGTTAGAGTATTCTCCAATTGAGGTTCTTTCGAATTCTATAATTCCAAAAGCATTTTCCAAAGCCCCGTGAAAGACGTCTTAAAATCCAAAAGAAAACGATAATTATCACTTATAACTCCTTATCAAGTCTAATTATGTGCACACTCCTCTAAAGACTGTATATTTGACATGTTCATTTGATTAGTTGATTAGTTAACTGATGGTCCCGTTACCTTTTATGTTTAGAATCTCAACCCTTGTTATATAACTTTTTTAATTGAATCAATGGTGGAGATTAAAATGTTACGTGCACATTCGTTAAGGAGTATGCACAAAATCAGATTCCTCCTTACTTGACCATTCATATTTTAAATCCCGTGGCTTTAAGATGAAGAGACAAGTTACTTGGAGTCCACTTTCGTATACACTCTTCAATAAATGTGTACGTTATTAATTTAATTTTAAAAATTATATAATGAGGATCGAGATTTTAAATATAGATAGTAATATAGTCCGTTAACTAATCAACCAATCAAATTAATATATCAAATATATATTTTGTATATGAATGTGCACGAAAATGGACTCAATTACTTTGACGTTTTGTAAAGACTCATTAGCTAAATGCTTGCTCCCTCATTCTCCATTCGAAAGTGGAACTTGACACCGTGAGATTTAACCGCCGACGGGGAAACACTACAAATCTGAAATCCTATTGGTCGTATGAATGTGGTGTGGAGCCATCTCCGTCCACCACGTCATATTAAACCGAAGTATCTCGACTCAGTCTCCGCGGCAAAATTTCTCTACTTCCTAGTCTCCCCTTTTCAGAAAAACTTGAAAAACGAAACCCTAATTTCAAAATCCGCAATTAAAAAAATTAAAATAAATTGAATTTTAGGGTTTTCTCGTTCGTAATTCTATTCGTTTCATTCTTCTTCTCTTGTTCCTCACAAACAAAGTCCGCTGATTCATACGAGGTAAAATTTTACTGATTTCTCCAAACCATACTTATCTTTTTCCCACGTACACTCGACTGTTACAACTTCATATGAATTCGAGGGATAGTAAGTAAGAGTGCTCCATTTGAGAGATTCACGTTGAGAACCATCGGTATATCAAATCCACTGTAGGTTTCTCGTTTCATTAACAACTGATAATCAAAACGAGGGTCAGTTAGTTTATCAACTAATTAGTTTAAGGAGTATGTAGAAAAATCTGTATACCCTGGTGACAATGAATGTGGATTAGTAGTTGTTTAGCCAGTCAAGAAAGGTTTTAATTTTGAATAATTTTCAAAAGCCATCAGTTTATTGAACCAACAGTTTGGAACCGTTTTGGTTAATGGTTCTAAGTTCTAACTGTAGTGATGTAGTAGTTGCAGTGTTTGTATTATTTTTTCTCCACGGTGTTTTCCTTAAAAAATCTGTAAAGTCATTGATTTGTGTGGGAATTGAACAAATTCCCCTCCTTCTGATGGGCCTTACTTGAGTGATTTGACCCTGTTGAATGATACTGACACTATGCTTTTCTCTTGGGAAGTAGATATTTAGGTTTACTTCATTATCCGGGAAATTGTTAGTTTGGGAGAAATAGATATTTAGGCTTACTTCAACTTATTAGAAATTCAAACAATCAAGTTATGGATGTTTTGTCCTAGACATTCTGATTTATCGGCATGGAAAGAAGAAATTCATTTAGCTACTATGTACTTTTGGTATGTGTTCAAGATCCCTCTTATCGACTTAAAGCAAAGAGCGGTATATCAGTTCGCCTATATTAGGAATACATATTGTCTGTATTATGTAGCTGTGATTGAATGATTTGTATTTGACTGGAATTAACCATTAGAAATGTGGTGAATATGCAGTGGTGTGGCATTTTGATCAGGCCATTTCTTCGCTGACCCCCCTCCGTGCAACCAGTCACCAGTTTTACGACTTTGAGTATAGTTTATGCTGATTAAATGGATGTCACCCCGTTCAAGCTGGACATTGATGAGTTAATACATGAATTCTCTGATGTAATAGTTTCCACCAAATGCTCTTTGTCTTAATCATTATGTTTCTGTCCCTTTTTTCTTTTTTCTTTTTTCATTAACATTTATTGTATTCCACAGAGAAAATCGACAACTTTGGTTGATATGAAAAAAATATGGCTATCGCGGAAGCTGTCTTTTATTTATGAGGGTAGGCCTAAGAACAACGAGGCCTTTTTCATGCAATCATTATATGCACATTCAATAGGTATGTTCTCGTAGTATAAACCTAATTGATTACCCAAAAAGTAAAATTAGATTTGGTTCTACATCTCTGCAATTCTATGCTGCTGCTGCTGCTGCTGCTTCTGCTTCTGCTTCTGCTTCTGCTTCTGCTTCTCCTACTTCCCTTGCCCAAAAGTATGAATTGTCTAGTTATGAATAATTGACTAGTCAATATCTATACAGTCTGTTGTGAGCTTACTATCTTGGCTAACATTATGTTCCCGTCTCGTAGCCTGTGTAGAGGAAAAAAAAGTTGACGGCAAAATTCTTGGTTTAATGTTGTGCTACTTGAAACGTTTCGTGCTCTTTCTGATGCTATCACACACGGATAAATGTTTTATGCAGGTCACATGTTATCTAAAGATAACTTTTCACAGAGATTGGGTGGATTTTACTGTCTGTATTGCCTTTATGAAACCCAGCCATTCAAGCCTCCTTTTAGGATATACTTGTCTCTAGGTATGTATTCTTAACTAGTTACATAGGCCATTATCTTTTGCTGATGAATGTAATGTCTTTTTGTAAACATCAGATCTTATAGGTTTTTTATTCTATTAGTTTGTAATCTGCATCAGAAAGTTGGGAATGTACTCCTTATGTACATGATATGAATGAAAGTTAGAACAGAATACTCTCTATGATGGCATCTCACTGACTTCGTCACATAGTAGTTCTCAAATCATCTGAACGCTCATGTTATTTGGGGAAAATATTTAAATGGTTTGTTTATCTCAGATTTCAAGTGCTGATAACCTTAATTTTTAATAATCTAATACAATCATTGGGATTTAATTGTTTATATGATGCCATAGATTATGAGAACGTAATAGTTAACACATATGTGGACTGTGGCTAGAAGTTTTTGCATAGACTTGGACTTATTTATTGAAAAATATGCGCAATGCAAGATACAAGAATTTGAAGAACCAAAAGCACTTGGAGAAGCAGCTACCTGCTCCGTTTTGCATAGAGGTTCTGTAGCTCAGCACTTGATGTTCAGAACATGATAACATGCGTTGGAGGAAAAAATTGTGTGCTAGCTTCTTGCTACTTTGTATAGGTCCGAGTCAGACTTCTGTATGACAAGTAGCGATTTAGAGGATGATCAAGAAACACTAGTGCATTTGGAGCCAGGTTAACTGGATCTAAATAGCTGATTTTGTTATTAGGGTGTCATCTAGTAGATATATTGTCCGTTGATTGACATGTATCTGGAAGTGTAAAATGAGTAGCGCAATGTGTTAATGACTGACTCGTTTTTTGCTTTGGTATTTCCTCTAGGAGAGTTGCAGAGCCTCAAAAGCCTCGTGGTTGAAGCAAAAAAACAGGAAATTTTAGTTGTACCTGCTTTGGTCAAAAAGATGCTAGACAAACATATGTTTCTGTTTGGTTTTGTTGACATAAACGAGAGTTCAGTAAATGATAGACTTAATGCAATCAATGATCTTCAGAATACCCGCATGCAAGTTGCATGTAAAACGTATGTCTTCTTCTGAATGATTCTAAAATTTCTGTGCTGCTAACTCTTTTGACTCTTACGTTCTTACCTTCTCTCAATCTCCATCTATCAGGTTATTGACAAATACACGAATCGAACAGTTTCTGCACATGGATTTGGTAAGCGTTTTGCGTTTCATGTGGAAACAATGAAACCTGATCAGATTTTCCTTTAAGATTCCAGATTGCTTTGTAAATTTTAGATCTTTGCATTTCTACCAAGACTAGTTGAATGACCACTTTCATAATCTGTCCTTTTTTCAGGGTATGGAGCTTGACCAGAAAGTGCTGAAGAAAATGTCTACAGAATATTCAGTTGCTAAGGAACTGGCCATCAAAGGTACCTTTTCGTGATCTTTTCTTCTCAGAGTTTCTTGTTACTTTATTAGATACTGATATCAGATGGAAATCCGAAACAATGCTCTTTCTTTCATTTCTTAGTTCACCGTTGTAATCTTGTGGAAAGCTTTGGAAATGATGTGATTATCTTTTAAAAAATTGGAATATACAAGTTCTTGGAAAGCTCTTGCATTTTTGTACCTGAAATATATTTTTTTTATCCTTTCTTGTTGATCTCTGAAGAGGCTGAAAAGACAGTGGATATTGAAAACATAAAGCACATAACAGAAAATAAGAAGCTGATCGGTGACGTAGTGGAGATAATGGCAGAAAACTGGAATGCCCAGAAGGAAGTTTTCTACGAACAGACTGGAATCAACCGCACTGTAAATGAAGGGGAAACGCAAGTCATGTTACAGGGTGAATTCGACAAGTGCTTCAATGAAGAAGGTCAAGATATTGACGAGGACATTGATAACGAGTTCAGACATCTGCTCGGTTAGAACTTGGCCTCCTGAGGTGGACTTTGAGATTTTTGTTGGACTTCTAGCAAAACAATTGTTAGCCTCTTTTTCTTCTATCTTTTTTTCCTTATTTTTTGTGTTCTTCCTGTAATCAAATTTTCGGTCGAGTATAAACATATTATGGAATAAAATGGTTACATTTTTCCATGATCTTTTTTAAGATAAGTAAATAGACGTACACAGAACTCAATATAAATATTAATCTATTCCCCTTCCCAACACCCCCCAACACAGTAAACAGTCTCAGTGAGCTATGCAGATCACATGGAACATGAAAATGAAATGTCTGCTAAGCAAGCCAGTGTAAGTGTTCTCTATCTTACTTTATATGTTAATTTAAATATTTTGCTATGTGTTTAACAAGTGTATTACTCTGTATCAGGTTATAGGGGAATGGAGAGAGCGTAAAGGGACTTGAAATTTGAACATCAATGCAAGAGTTATGCTTGTTTTTGTCTTGGTTTATTTTTCATCTGAATGTTTGAAATTTGTATGAGTACCCTTTATTTATAGTTTGCTTCTCAGAAGATCGACCTTAGACCCAATATAGTGAAACAGCTCAGTTACCCAGATTATTCTGCTTTTTATATCATAGCAATCAAATGAGATATTCCTTCTTATATCTGATATATATAGGCATTTTATCGTTGATGTTTGCTGTCTTCCATGGTGGAGCAAAGCTTTTAAAATCTTTGGTTGCATCTGCAAAGGAAGTAAGTCACTTGTTTGTTTGAAGGTCTAGATCAATGAGTAGGAATTATGACCTGCTGAGGGAATGGCGGTTATGGACCTATGAAACATGCATAATATGAGATATATTAGCACCTATGAAACATGCATAATATGAGATATATTAGCATCACTTTTAGTGCTTACTTGCTGGTAACTAAGACAATGCTGGTGTCAAGCCCTTTTTCCCTGATGGCACCGTTTATGATGCTTCCCTTGGGGGTTTGTCATTGTTTTACCTCGTTGCAGTACACCATCAAGCTTTGTTATTAATTTTCTGTTCTTCTGTTGCTTTTGTTTGAAGATATCTTAGTCACAAACTTAGACTTGCAGTTACCCATAGTGAACTCTGTTTAGTCATTTTCAGAAGGTTATTGAATATCAAGTTCGCCTGCCTTTCTTATCTGTATGCGACTTCGATTTCACCACCTGCTCCACAACAATTTTTATCTTCGACAAGGGTTATTCTCGGGGAAGCTGGTTCTAGCTGAGGTTCAAGGATAGCTTCTTTTTATTCCCTTACTTTCTTTTGCATCGATAAAGATCAATTAAAAAGTCTTCATTTGCTGTGGTATTTTTGCTTCAGCGGGTTTTAAGTTACTTGGCTGGAGGGGCTCAGAATTTACACGTATTCGTGATAACAGGAAATTCTTCCGATCCGGATTTGCTGAAAATGGGATTTGAGGTTCCATGAGACTTCCTCTTTATCCCTGTTGTCCATATTGAATGATTTGATTTTTTCAGGACAATCAAATACACAATTGTTGTCCAATATCTTTTCTTTTCATAGTGAATATTTCAGCTGAGAAACTTGAGTTAGTGAAGAATATATTTGTAGAGAGCGCTACTGATATAAACTTTAGTACTGAATAGTTTTTTTTCAATATCTGAAGGGGCAACTTTGCCGAGGTCATCAATATCTATTTGGTTTCCTCTTTTTCCATGTTGCCTATAAAATTGCTTGACTATATGCTGTGGTATCTGGGGTCATCGATGTTTTGGTGGTTAATCTAGGTGTTTCGTTGTCAGATATTTTTTTGTTAATATACCCAAAATTGTACTGAATGTGTTTATAAGATCTTATGACTTTTTGACAGAGGTGCAACTTTTCCGAGGTCATCGATATCCATTTGATTTCCTCTTTTTCCCTGTTGCCAATCCCTGTTGCCAATATCATTCGTGGCTTTTCTATATAATTTTTGGACAAAACTTATTGTAGATAGTCTGTCTAGTCTTACCTGTTGCAAATATCTTTGTTTATGAACACATAGTTCTGGTTGAGTTTCTGTGATCTGTCGTGATACAGATAGGTGCGCAACTTTGCCGAGGTTATCAATTACATTTGGTTTCCTCTTTTTCCCTGTTGCCGATATTCTAGTGAGGCGGTTAGGTGGGGGACTGGGGACTGGAGAGCCTAGGCGGGGACTAGGCGGGTAAAAATAAATGAACACATGTAACATTAACAAGAGATAGAGGCCCTTTAACACTGCTGCTGTGAACCCTCTTTCTGCTGATAGGTGCACCACTGCTAGTAGTTTGCTGATTATTTGTTGGAGGTTCTTCTTCTAGCTCAATGATTTCAGTAGTTTCATTGATTGAACTACCATCTTGTAGTGCAGTATTTATCCTTCGCTTCTTCGCCTTATTCTTGCTAAAAGCTACCTTTTGATCTCTAACTTTCTTTTGAATCTCCAATGTAACCTTACGACATCCCTTACAATTCCCAGAAATATGTAAAAGATGCTGCTTCAACCTATGAATTCCTCCTGACAACTTCTTGTCACAAAGCATACACCAGACTTTGTCTGGGTTAGTAGGATCTCTTCGCTCCCCCCCATTCCCACGCTATATCTTTTCCACTTTCAGGTACAGGAACTGTGGTTGGGCTACCCTCCATTAATGGAGACAAAGAAGAGAAGAACAAGAAGAGGAGAAGGGAAGAGTGGAGGCGCGATTGGAAAAGAAGAAAACTGTTATGAAAAAAACCCTAAAATTTTTGGGTTAAAAATTATTTTTTTCTAACCAAGCCCAGGCGGCGCCTAAACCTAGTCCGATTTTTCATAAATCGGCCCAGAATCGGCGCCTAGGCCCAAAAAAGCCTAATTTCTAACAGGCCTAAAATTTCAGGCGGCCGCCTGGCGCCGCCTTTTGCTACACACTGATTAGGGGAGCAATCTTGTCTTGGTTGGTACAGTTCTTTCATAGCCAAAATCTATTGTCAAGGACACTTGGGAATCGAGTATATTCCAACCCTTGAGAGAGATTTTACTTTAAGAAAGTGTACCAGTGTTATGTCGTTTGTATTCAAGTAGTACTGTTTTTTTCCTGTTACCTTTCTTTGTTTGCACTCTCAAGAGGTTTTGCTGGACATGATCTATCTAAGCTTTATTTTTGTCATAGTTACACTGATAGAAGGTTATGTTTTTGCCTCAATTTTGTCAAAGATTGATCGATTTTCGCCCTATTTTCATTTTTAACTTTTGTTAGTCAAGTGAACAAGAGTTTTTCTATGCCATGTACCAGTCTTTGTAATTTTTCAAGTATCTTTTTGAATTGTGCCCTAGTGATGAATACTTAACAGAAGCTATGGGTTTAACATCCAAGTGAGGCTCTTTTTTCATAGTTACTCTGACGGGGAAGTTAATATTTAATATGCTTTTGTTAGTACAGAGTAAAGCTCTTTGTTGCCTTGATGTGCGAGTCTTATTTTGCCATAGTTTCTCAGATGGGGCAACTTAGTACTTAATGTGCTTTTGTTGTGCGGGTCTTAAACCTTGATAGTGCCTCGTGGCACAGAAAAGCTTCATGTTTGTTGCAATCTATTCTCGAAATCATATTGTGGTTATTCACGTTCTGCCATTATAATGATTCGTCTATTGATAATTTTTATTTTTTTTGGTGTTGTGGCAGAATAAAGAAGTAACTGAAGCTATTCAGAAGGTTGCTGCTGTCTATGACTGCAAGATTGTTGAAGGTGTACTCAGCCATCAGCTCAAGCAGTTTGTGATAGATGGAAACAAGGTTGTACTCAGTGTTCCAGGTCCCGAAACAGAGTCGACGATGCAGATTTTCTAGAGAATGAAGTTTATGCAATCGATATAGTTGCCAGCACAGGAGAAGGCCAGGTAAGACACATGATGCTTTGAACTTTATTAGTTCATCCAAGTTCATTCTGCTAATTCTAATACAATCTGCAATTATTGAAACATTGCAGCCTAGGCTGTTAGATGAGAGGCAAACTACTGTTTACAAAAGAGCGGTGGGGGAGAGATATCAGTTGAAGATGAAAGCATCTCGGTTCATCTTCAGCGAAATTAACCAGAACTTTCCCATCATGCCATTTTCAGCTAGGTTTGGCTTTCTTATCCCATTTTCTGACAATTTTGTTCTGCATAATTTACTTTTTTAGAGACTCCATTCTCTTTACCCAATGCTAATGTAGTTTTTTTTTGTTTTTTTTAACTTCCTCCTTGTAGGGCATTGGACACGCTCGGCTGGGATTAGTTGAGTGTGTGAATCATGAACTTTTGCAGCCATACCCTGTACTTCATGAGAAGCCTGGTAATCATCTATTTAAGTATAAAGTTGAAATTAGTTCACAATCGTGAGAATCATCTTTTTGTTCACGTTCAATATTGAAATGGTTTGGCGTCCTATCTTGAGGTTCATACTACTGGTTATTTGCAGGGGATTTTGTTGCACATATCAAGTTTACAGTTCTGTTAATGCCCAACGGTTCCGATAGAATCACATCTCATGCTCTTCAAGAGCTGCAGCCAACAAAGTCGTTAGATGAAGAACCTGAAATCAAGGCTTGGTTAGCTTTGGGCACTAAGTCGAAAAAGAAAGGAGGTGGAAAGAAGAAGAAAGGTATGTTCTAAAAGTTCTCTACTGTGGATATATAATCTTATTCCTTCAAAACATTATCTGGTTTTGAATGATATACGCCGTATCTGCAGTGAATGTGAATTAATTCCTGAAAATCTCGTCTGGACTGATGTATCAATGAGCGCTACCATTTTTGTTTTTGCTATGGACACATGTAAGAAGGGTGATAAAGCTGAGGAGTCTACTGAAGCTTTGAATAAAATCATTCTTCCAAGATCACTCTGCTAATTTTAATACTATCTGCAATTGTCAAAAGAATATTGCAGCCTAGGCTATTAGATGAGAGGCAAACTATACAAAAGAGAAGTGGACCAGAGTTATGAAAGCATCTAGGTTCATCTTCAGTGAAATTAGCCAGAAATCCCATCATGCCATTTTTAGCTAGGTTTGGCTTTCTTATCCCATCTTCAGACAACTTCGTTCTGCATAACTTACTCTCAGACACTTAATTTTCTCTCCCCAACACTAACATAGTGTTCTTTTTATTTGCTCCTCCTTGTAGGGATTTGGAAGAGAAGCGTGTCCGACTGGGTTTAGTTGAATGTGTCAATCATGAAATTTTGCAGCCATACCCTGTACTTCATGTGAAACCTGATAATCATCTATTCAAGTATAAAAGTTGGAATTAATACTCAATTGTGAGAATCACTTTTCTGTTCTCGGTGATAATTGAAATGGTTCTGCGTCCTGTCTTGGGGCTCATACTACTAGTGGCTAATGCAGGTGATTTTGTTGCGCGGATCAAGTTTACAGTTCTCTTGTTAACAGCATGGAGTATTTGGAGGATTAGATGTGAATGTGTTTTCCAAAACAAAACACCAGCCCCTAAGATAATAACTACGAAGGCTGTCAATTTCGCAACATATCTCTTCTCTGCAGGTTCAGCAATTAAAGTTTGCGACAACAACAGTATTGCAGACCCTGCATTTTCACCTCCTGCTTGGATACCATCTCCTTCACCTTTCTATACAATAAAGTGTGATTCATCTTTTCTTTCTAGAAATACCCATATTGGAATTGGACCAATACTTCAAGATTTTACAGGTACTTGGAGAGGAAGTTGTGCCAGGTGTAATGCGGGAATAGGAAACTTAGAACAAGCAGAATGTGAGGCCTTTCTGGAAACAGCAAAATGGAGTAAAGTCTTGCAGTTAACTCATGTTATCATTAAAACAGACTTGCAGACTATATCAACAATTCAGAACTGTCAATTGCGGTCGAGAATAAAACTTATCTACTAGATGCATTAAGTATTTTAAATGAGACACTTCAATGGAAATGTAATTTTGTTCCAAGAGTATGTAATAAAGCGGCAAACAGATTTGCAAAATATAGTTGCAGACATAACATATCTAAAATATGGTATGGTAAGCCACCTAGTGTTATCGAGTCATAAATGTCTTTAGGTATTGCTCTAAGAGCTAGTTAATAAATCTATTATTTTGTATCAAAAAAATAATAATGTTGATTTTAGATATCAGAATAGTATTTAAGAGCTAAGAGCATCTCCAATCATCGATCAAAACGTCGATCAAAGATTAAATTTGATCGATGATCGGTGAAATTCAACCACAGCGGTGCGATTAGATTTAGGTTATAATCGTTGAAAATCACTGTTCAGGATTAAAAGAAGTCGCTGATCGACGATCAAAAGTTATAGTCGAGCGAAACTCTACTCCCTCGCTTGTGAACAGACGACGGACCAGCATCTCGTTTAAAAACACGGGCAAAGAGTTGACATTTCGCTCAAAACTTCTGAATACGGACGAGATGCCAATGCCTCGCTTGGAGTTGGGCGAGCTGCTAAGGCATCGCTTGGAGGTGGGCGAGATGCTAAGGCATCGCTTGGAGTTGGGCGATACCCCAAGGCGTCGCTCAGTCCATTTCCCTCAGACCCAGCGAGATTTTGTGCTTCCGCTTGGCGTTGGGCGATACCCCTGCATCTCGCCCGGCTTCAATTTTCACACGAGACGACATCTTGCCCTCGCTTCTAGCGAAATACTGATGTTTCGCTTAGTTAGTGGGCGAAATGTTGGGATGTCGCCTGTCTGTTTTTTTTGTAGGCGGTAGAGCAGAATCTCGCTTGTACAGGCGAACCATTAGTCTGTCGTCCATCTTTTCATGCGATATCTTGCTATTTCGCTTACGTTCAAGCGATGTCCTAGGCCCTCGCTTGATCATACCCCGTTGTTTTTAAGATGGATCAAAGATCGAATTTTTTTATCTTTGATCGATGGTTATCATCACGTGACTGTGGATGCCTAAGAGCAACTACAGCGGTCGATCAGACCAAAGAGCAAAGACCAGGAATGCTCTTTGGTCCGAATTTGTGAGCCGCAACGGACGACTAAATGTGGTATTTGGTCCAGAAATTGAACAGTATTCGATCAGGTTTAGTCAAGAAACTGGACCAAAACAGATATAGTCTGACGCCAATTTAAGACAGCGTTTTGGGAAAACGCCATTGTACGAGGACGTTTATAAACACAAACGTCATTACTGAAAAACGTCTATCAAAACGTTTATTTAGAGTAGCGTTTTTGAAACGTTGTATTAAAACAGCGTAATTTAAACAAACGGCAAGCTAGAAGAGCGTGTGGGATGAACGTTCCTCTTTCAGAGCGTTAATTGCCAAAACGTTTGAGCAGAAGAACGTTAATTGACAAAACGTCGGAGCAGATGAACGTTGACACATTGAAGCTGCTCTAAGAAAGCGTTAAAATTTGAAACGTTTAAGAAGAAAAACGTTTTGGTTGAAAACGGTCTCCTAGTATGCCGTTATGTTGAAATGCTTGACTTTTGACTTTGCTTGACTTTTTTGTAACGCTCGCTCACACTAACGTGACCTTTCTTCACGCTCGTCTACACTAACGTTACCTAAAGTTAACTAAAGTTAACGTTGTTACACAGCAACGTTTAAATGGTAACGCTCCTCTACACCAACGATTTTTTTCCAAACGTTGTTTTATGTTAACGTTTTTTTTTAAATGCTGTTTTAGTCGAGCGTTTTAGTTTTGACGCTTCAGTGCAGTAACGTTTATATTTACGCTTTACTAAAGTGACGTTTTAGTACGTAACGCTTCATTACAGGAGCGTCATTCAAAAACGCTAATGTAGATGAACGTCAAAAACATAACGTTTGTCTAGTTAAACGTCTGTGTAATATATGTTATTGTAGTATAGCGTTTGATAATTAACGCTTATTTACACCAGCGTGTTATCATATTTAGTCAGGTTTGCGTTGCGTTTTTTTTTTTTAACGACCAAACAGATTTGGTCTTTGATCGATGGTCTGATCCAACCGCTGCAGTTGTTCTAAGACCCTATTTTCTTAGAATTCCATCTCCAATGTTCTGGTACGTAAGTTTAGAGTGAACGTGGAATAGAAAATGTCTAAAAGATTTTCCGTAAGAACTTAGACCTCCCATGTCTATTGGAGATGGCCTGTTAACAAAAAGATCTTACTTTTGCCTTCTGCAAAACCTCAAAATGGAATTACTCTCAGTCTCATGGCAATCATAGTTTTTGGCCTCTTGATATCGTATCCGTCTAATTTAGCTCTAATCTAACTTTAACGATGCAGATTTAACCGCCAGCAAAAAAGACACTTAAAATCTGAAATCTTATTGGTCGTATGAATGTGGAGCCATCTCCGTCCGCCACGTCATACTAAACCGAAGTATCTCGAGACTCCGCGGAAATTGTCTTATACCTCTCCCTCCCTCCTTCCCCTCCCCCTCTTTAAGTTTTCAGAAAAACTTTCTTTGAAAAACCAAACCCTAATATCAAAATCCTCAATTCAATCAATCAAGAAAAATATATAAAAAAAAATGAATTTTAGGTTTTTCTTATTCGTAATTCTATTGGTTTCATTCTTCTCTTTATTCTTTACAAGCAAAGTCCGCTGATCCGTACAAGGTAAAATTTTACTTCTTTCTCCAATGAATGAATACTATTTAGGAATTTGATCATGGGGGCTGTTCCCCCTAATCAGGATTTTATTTCGCAAAGATTCAACCTTTCTTTTTTTTTGGTCGGTCTAAACACATGATTAAGAGTTGTGAGTGTTTCATCCAACTATCGCCCATTCTATAGCTCACCCAGAGAAGAATGCATAAGATTCAACCTTTCTTATGATGTGTAATTAGGTTTGCACCAGGATCATCAGGGGTGTTTACCCCTATGTGCCTACTGTCTAGGAAACATGTAAAAGTGGTCTGTAATCCGAATGGGGCAGTTGCCCCTTGTAAGGAAAAATGTAAGAGTAGTGTCCAATGGATGTAGGAAACATTTGGAAAAATAGTGTATTTTGTCGCGTGGGGCAGTTGCCGTCACAGCTGTAGGAAACAAGTTGTTTATGTGTAGAGTCGTATTAATAGTTATTAATTGATGGATTTGTAGGTTCTTGGAGTTGAGCGGGATGCGAATCAGCGACAAATACAAAAAGCTTTTCACAAGTATGGTTTTCTATACACCCAATTTGTGTTGTGATGTTTATGACTTGGTTGTTTTCGTCTGCTTTATGCATTGCTAGTAATAACCACTAATCTTGTCCTTTGATTTTTTTTTTCAGGCTCTCTCTTAAATATCACCCAGATAAGAATAAAAACAAGGGTGCACAAGAAAAGTTTGCTGAGATAAATAACAGTACTAATTTACGGTTTTCGTTATATATTTCTTGGAATAGTGATGCTCTGTAGTTATATTTACAACTGAAGATACTGTTGATTATCTCTCAGATGATTTAATATGTTCTGCATATATGATACCTGTTAACAGCATATGAAATTCTATCTGATGAAGAAATGAGGAAGAACTATGATTTATATGGGGATGAGACGGGGATACCAAGGTTTGACGCTGGTCCTGGAGGTCCTGGTGGATATAGTCATTTCTCTGGTGGCAACCAAGGAAACAGTCACTTTAACTTTAGGCCAGATGAATTTCAAAGGATAAGTAGGCAGGGGAACTCAAAATCATTTTCGTTTTCTTTTGGTGGTAATCCTAGTGGAGGTGGTAATTCGTTTGGGGTGTTTGGTATGGAGGATATGTTTTCCAGGCTTTTTGGTGGTGGCACAAAAGGCGGTGGAATCGTTTTGGTGGTTCAGCTGGATCTCAATCTAGGTCTAGAACTTCCTCTCGTAGCATCCCGACTATCAGTTCAAAGAGTTTCAAGAACGAAATAGCAGAGAAAGGAGTGACTAGGCTTTTATTGTCTTACACTACCACGTCAAAGGGACATCAGGTACTGGAATCTATGGTTGGTGAGGTTGGCAGCTTGTTAGATGGAGCTATAAAGGTAAGTGTTTGTTTTTTTGTAGATTCATCCTTTGTACAGTAATCCATTAGAAAATTCTTATATTATATGTCGCTTTGGCAGGTTGGTAGCATTAATTGCCAAGATGAGAAGTCCTTATGTAAGGAACTTGGTATAACAGCATCACATTCAGCTCGGGTATTTGTTTATTCATACAAAGCGATAGACAAAGCTTCCTTGACGGAGTACAATGGTGATATAGAAGCAAGAAGTCTAAAAGTCTTTTGCCAAAATCATTTGCCAAGGTTTTCAAAACGGGTGGACTTAACCCGTTTTGATTTCTCATCGAGCACTGAAAACCTACCTCATGTTATGTTAATCTCAACTAAGAAGGATACTCCTGTAATCTGGCGTGCTCTCAGTGGCTTGTACCGCAAGCGCTTCACCTTTAATGATGCAGAGGTATCATTGAACTTTCCTCAAACTCATCAAAGTTCTTATGTATTGGCTCACATTGACAATTCCATTGGTTGACTGAATAAACTAATCCAGTTGATCTGGGCAGTGTCAGAACCTCTAAATGATGACGTGTTCTTTAGGTGAGAAATGTCTCAATTAGCTGTTGATGGTACATTTATAGGTGAATTTAGTCTTAGGCCACTTTGATAGTGCCACCTGCCATTGTATTCAAGGGTGTCCTAACTTTCATCACTATGCAGGTGGGTGGCATTTCTGATCCAGCAGTGAAAAAGCTAGGAGTACATGCACTGCCAGCAACCGTAAAGAAGTTAAAAGCTGCAGTTGATGAGCTGAGTTTATTACTTGATAGTTTTGAGGAAAAGAATAAGAAGGCAAGTTCAGCTCGCCAGGGGAAGAACCCACAAGGGAATGATTCAGAAGGGAAACAGCTTCCTTTGCTTACAGCTTCTAATTCGGATTCCTTTTGTGAAGACAATACTCCCTTATGCAATATTGGTGTTTTCCGTTCACCAAAAGCACAGGAGAAGCTAGAATCAGTTCTCTCCAATGTGAGTGTAAAGCTTCTTTAGGAGATTTTTTCCTTTGGTTGTGACATTTGATCCAGAGCTTTGTACTGATTTTTTTGTTTTGTTTTCTTTTTTGCAGCTCTCCAAAAAGTCACTGACGAGGCAACAAAACCAAATCTCTAGTCCCGGCGTTTTCTATATCATACTCGCTGTTGGATGCAAACAAGCAAGCTTCATTTCTGAATTCTTTTGATAAGAAAGGTTTCAAGTCTATGGACAAATTTCTAGTAGCTTACAAGCCTAAGAAACAAAAATTTGCAGCCTTCACGAATGAAATTACTATGGAGGATGGAGAGGTTCATAGATTCGGTTCTTAACGGGGATGCAAAATTTTCCAAGACATTACAGAAGCCTGTCCTCAAGTGAGAATAGGAAGCAGTTAATGTGTATTTAGAGAGATATAGTTACAGTTATGTACAAATTTTGTTAGTCATCAGTTGTTTGTGCGGGTGCTGCTGAATTGGATACTCTCCTTCAGTTCCCTCTCCCAGCTGAGTTTCTCTCCTAACTGTGTATATGAGAGAGTGAGATGTTTTCGTCGAGAATAATGAAATTTCCTAGCCCTTGTTTGTTGAGACAAGGGGTCTGTAGTTATCAGAATTATCAAAACGGAATTATCAAAATTAATCTGAATTATCAGAATAAATCAGACTATCCTTGAAGCTTTTAATAGAAAAGTGAACCCAAGTTGTATGTGAAAACAGAGAAGTGGCAAAATTGAGACCACTAGACTTTGGGGCGTTTTTATCCATCCTAGTAAATGGTCAAGATTGACTGAATTGAAGAGATAGGATGAAACATCAAAGTCTTTGATGGGGTGCTCAAATATGTATAGTGAACTGGAGTAGTGGATTTCCTTATCGTTTAGAATATACTCATCCAGGGACTGTTCTTGTACTTGAGAGTTTGGTGGTCATAAAACACACTGAAGAATTCGTTTCATTTTCTTCATATTATATGGTTGGGTTGAGGGATTTCTAGATGACCATGTCCTTCAATTCAGTTGCTACTGGTTTCAACTCTTCTAAGGTATATATATCTCTCTCTCTCTCGCTCTCTCTTTTTTTTTCATTTTAGTTGTAGAATTTTTATGTTTTTGATATTTGTTTGGGACCATAGGATGCAATCCTCCGAATTCATGTCTTTACTTGTAGAGAATATGTCTCTTATGTGGTTTGGATTACTGGTAGGAGTAAAAACACTACATGACTGTAATCTATTGTTGCTTAGCTGATTAAGCCGGATGTGTGGTTGTATTTCAGTATTCTTCCTTGTACTCTTATCTGTTCGGCAACTTTATGCTGGAGAATGAGGTGTAGATTCAAAATCAAAATTGTTTTGTGCCTACGGTTCACGACTAGTCCTTATAATCTAACACTGGGGAGCACTAGTTTCAAACCCCCATTTGAATTAAAGAACCTGTCTGTTTTTTTTTTTTTGCTTGTTAATGGTTCTTATGCCACTTGCCTGTGTGAGAATGACCATTGGATTCTCTGCAGCACGGTTCGAAAGTTACCAATTCTACTACTTTAGGATCTTGTTCATTACTACGTTGTGTTTTGAACTAACCAACCGTCTTTAATTATCAGTTGCAAGCAAAACACTGGACTCTCGCAAGATCTTATGGAGGAGGGTCTACCTTAAAGACTGAGTATGTCACAGCTTCCTCGGGGCTTTATTTTGGTTCCAGAAAGAGCATAAAGTACGGAAAATTCGGCCTTATTCTTTCGGCTTCCAATAGTAATCAAATTGCTGCTGACACTACAGATAAGGGTTCAAGTAGTTCAGAAAAAGATCTCGCAAATGACCAATTATTAGCAGCCAGTTCTCTTGCTGAGAATATACAACTCAAGTCTAGTGCCAAAGCTGAACAGGGTCCTCAAACGACAGGGTCATCTAATGGCTCAGCAGTTACAACTGATGCAGCAAAGGAGACGCCGCCTTCCGCTAAATCACCAAAAAGATCATCATTGACAGCGAGGGAGAAGCTTAGAGCAGCTCGTGTTTTAAGTCGAAATAGCACACAATCCAAGCCATCAAAAAAATCAGTACTTGGGAGCAAGGTTTTAGATGCTTTGAGGGAAAGTGATCGTGAGAGTGGGAAAACAAGAATGGGTCTTCCTGAAGCTCCTTCAAATATGCTTGACGATAGCAGACGTGGGATGCCAAAGCAAGGACTGACCTGGGATCTTCCCGGGGGTAATGAGCTGTTCTTCATTATATTCTCAGCGACCTTCATTGGTACACTGATGTTTGCCACGGCTTTTGTCGTGTGGAAAGTTGGAGCCATCCATTTTAATGACTAGCTAGTGAATACTAATTCGGCTGCTGGTGAGCTGTATCTTTGTATCCAAACTAGCTGCCTTCAAGCATAGAAGGGGAACAAAAAATCCAAGAACTCTACTTCCTTTCAGGTACTCATGTAAAGCACCATCTTATTACGTCTCCCCAGATTTTATGTAAACTATGCATAAGTCCAACTTTCTGTTTCGGGCAAGACATACGTTTTGAATGTACAGATTTTGCTCCCTCCACATCTGAATTGTGAGTCAAATTTTATTCACTTCAGCAGTACACGATGAGATAACATCAGCATATGTGCTGCCTATTCTTTTTCCGACTCATGCATCTCTTGTTCGAATAACTAATCGGCAAAAAGGCCAAAACACTTGCTAAAGCAGGCAAACGTAACTTTTTGTATCACATTGTTTGTTTATCTGTTTTCTCATTTCTGAATGTGGAGTACTGTAGGGAAATAAACAATGTTAAGGCCTTATCACCGAGCCATTCATTCATTTTTTCTGCTTAACTGAGGGTTTGGCTTTGGATTTTTGTAGTCCAATTTTGATACCAGTCAAACAATAACCTTGTTAGCGTGCTAGCGAGTTACTCCCAAATTTAGGTGAACCCATAGACTCGGATTCTCGGATTATCTATCACCCGTAGGCCTTATATTCTCTGGATGGACAACTCGGTGAGGTGCATGCCGACAAAGATAACTAGCAACCAGCAGGTTAGTAGCTAATGATCGGAGGGTTGTATGGTCTTTCTGTTATTTCTTCTTCTTATCCTTCCAGACAGTTGATAATTTCTCTGGTTTGGACAAAGAAATGGGATGGAGGAAATAAGACACTTGGTAATATACTAGTGCACATGATGACATGAGAAGATTTTGTGCAAACCAATCAGGGTTGTGAAGATATTTAGAATTTGAGTTTCATTTCTTGTGAAGATATTTAGAATTTGAGTTTCATTTCATCCTTTTCCGAGGAGGATTTAAAGAAATTGAAAAAAGAAATATTTTTAAAATATACTAATAACGATTAATATTAAAAAAACTTTTATTAAAAATATTAGATAAATAAATGTCATACGAAGTATATCTTTCCATTTCATAAACTATGTGAAATATCTAAAATCTTTATTTAAATATCAACGGAAAGAACATCATATGTGGTTTGAAATCTATTGAGTACCCATTGGCGTATGGCTTTAGTGACTTAAAAAAGACAAGTGCTTAGTAACAAACGCTTCCAAAAAAAGGTAACAACGAAATGTCTATTTTTTTTTTTATTATTTTCCTAAATTTACTACTCTTTCCGTTTTATAAAAGTGAGTTTTTTTCGTTTTTATTTTTGCTAAAAACAAAAAAAAATGGAAAAAAAAAATGAAAGACTCACTTTTTGTGAAATTTTTTAAAGTAAAAACGTAAAGAAAAAAAAAGACTCACTTTTATAGGACGAAAAGAGTATTATATTAACAAAATCATAAAAACATAGATGGATTATCACAATGTAATCTGAGTACAACGGATACAAGATAACAAAATTAATACGACTTAGCAAACTTTCTAAAGAAAAAATACAAAACCTTGAGATTTTGTTTTTTTTAGCTATTTTGTCTATTTTCTTTTTTTGCTAGGAATTACAGGGTTCAAGGGATGAAATGGGGAGAAAAAACTTCCCCATTCACTTGTTACATCATTCTTTCTACTGTATTTAGCATTTTATCTGCCAAACCATTAAGAACTCGTTTAACATAAATAAACTTGTGATACGAAAAAGAGTTTAGAAAAAAATTGCAATCATCTAAAATAGAGGAACTAGACCATCTAATCTGGTTAGAATAATTATTTAAATAAGACATGACATTTTTGACATCCCCTTTAATAGAAATCATGGTATAATTTAGCATCTTAAGGCATTTGATAGCTTTCAGTACTCCAAGCTTTCAGCTTCTTTAGCATCCCTTGCTACCTCTGAGATGGTTTTGCATACCCTATAGCTCTCTGCTACAATAGTTAAGATCAAACCAATTCCAGACTTATTAGTATTAAAACCAAAAGAGGCATCATAGAACATTACAAAACAATCATGTAGAAGGACTTCCAATGGACCAGGCATATCTTCAGTTATTATAGTATGTTGCTGGTTACCATTGTTATTGTCAGACATCATAGTATTCAAAGTTTCGCTTGACAATCTACAGGAATAACGAGACACACTAATGTGATTAATCTGTTTTTCCTGAAATATTCTACAACACCTATCTTTCCAAATACACCGCGTATAGTGAATATAAAGCAAATCTGCTCTGGACTACAGTTGGTGGTTAACCACTTACTAATCCAATCCAAAATAGAAATGTTTGAATTAGAATATAACAAAACTAGGTTACCATGAGGTACAAAAGACCAAATAGACTTGGAAAAACTGCAATGAAGAATAATATGCTCTGTTGTTTCATTTTGGTTATTATCACACATGCTGCAAAAAGTATTCTGATTAGGGATATAGTTGGCAAGTCTACATTTAGCGGGTAATATATTTTTAATGCATTTCCAAATTATAATCTGGACCTTAGGCATAACAATGAAGCTCCATAGAGCTTTATGAATGGGTGTACGGGGATTGACATAAGTGACACTATTGGGGTAGCTAGCACGAACTCTATACACAAACTTTACATTGATAGAACCACTTTTGGTGTATGGCCATATAATTCCATAACTACCAGTGAAACGAGTTCTAGTGCTTAGTATTTTCTTGCTGTTATCATGGGTGAAAAAAAACTCCACAAGGTTTAAATTCCAATTGTGTATATCTTAATTAATGAAATAAGCTATGGAAAAATTGAGGTTAAGATAAGAGATGCATAAGAGGGCAGATGCACTATGAATCCAAGTACCATTGAAAGCACTAATTTGTTTACTATTTTGACTTCCCATATAGAGTGTTTCTTGATAATATCAAGACCAATACAAATGCTAGTCCACAGTCAAAAAGGATGACTACTTTTTGTATAGTAAAGTGGGTGATAATTACTAAAGTATTTGCACTTTAGTATAATTGCCCAAAGTTTATTAGAGGAATGAATGAGATTCAAAGCAGTTTGATTGAGAAGAGCAATATTCAAATGCTTAAGATTACGGAATCCTAAACCTCCTTGATACTTATGGGTACCGACCCTACTCCAACCTTTTAGGTATACATCTTTATGAGAGTTCTTTCTCAACAAGAAGTCTTTTTGGGTCTTCTCCATTTTTTAAATGGTGGTGTAAGGAAGAACTCCGAAGAAGAAAATAATCCATAGTATAAGTTGGGGTAGCATTTAAAATATGATTAAATAAAATGGATCTTCCAGCTTGGTTGATTTGGTTTCATTTCCATTTAGCTATTCTTTAATCAAACTGTTCTACTAAGGGAGCACAAGTCTCAACTCTATAAATACCATGGAAGAGTGGAATGCCTAGATAGTTCTCATTTAGGTCCACTTTCCTAACATTAAGATCTCTTATGAGAGAAACATAATGATCAGGATGGACATTTTTGCTGAAAAAGCAGGTCGACTTTTGAAATTTATTATCTGACCAAAAATAAAACTAAAATCTTTTATTAAAGAATAAGATTATTAACTTCAATGTACGAAGCCTTAGTGAAAATAAGGCAATCGTCGGCAAATAACAAATAATTTATGTTAAAAGCATCTCTAGTTACCCTTATACCATGTATCATATGGCTTTCTTCAGCATGTAATAGATACCTAGAAAATAATTCCATACATAAAATAAAAAGATATGGAGACAATGAATCTCCTTGTCGCAGGCCTCTAGTAGGCTTAATGGCTGGGCAAAGAGAACTATTGAGCATCACAAAGATAATGATTGTACTGGTAAATAAGCTCACACCGATGATCATAGAAACCAAGTCTTTTAAGCACATTGATAAGAAAGGTCCACTCGACTCTGTCAAATGCTTTTGACATATCGAGTTTCAATTCCATGATTCCAGTTCTATCTTTTTTCTTTTTCATAGAATGTACTAGCTCACGTGTTATAACCATATTATTTTGTATGTTCCTATTTGGAACATAGGCATATTGGTATGGGTTGATCAATTTTGAGAGAAAGGGTTTCATTCTATTAAATAATATTTTTAATAATTATTTTATAACTAGTATTGCATGGAGAGATAGTTCTAAAATCTGTCGCGGTAGCAGGATTATTGACCTTGGAAATAAGAGATACAAAGGTATTATTAATATCCTTAAGCAAATGTTTAGAAATAGAAAAAATTATTAACTGTGTTCCACACATCAGTGTGTACAAGATCATGATAATGCTCATAGAATAATGGTGGGAAACCATCCGTACCAGGGGTATTACAAGAAGTCATTTTCTTAATAGTATCTCTTACTTCTTGGAAGGTAATGAGACTCAAAATATGATCATTGTCCTCTTTGGTTATGTAAGTCTCTATGCAGTTAAGAATAGAACTGTTTTGGAAGGGATTCGTGGTAGTGTTCATGGTTTTAAAATGAGATGTTAATAAGTCCTCAAAAGTTGTGCCCTATCCTCATACCAATTACCATCATTCGATTTCAACACATTAATATGATTGAAATGCTTCATTCTATTCACAAAGGTGCGATAGAAGTTAGTATTTATATCATAACTCTGAATACAGTCAATTCTAGACTTTTGTGCATATAAATATTCTTGCACTTTTTTCCAATGCTCTAGATCTATCTTAACCTGCCTTATGGAATCCATATTATGAGAAGTAATATTTTACTAGACAGAGTATGGAGTTGATTTTCAAGATCTTTCACTTTATGGTCAATGTTACCGAAGTGTGAATATTCCAGTCTTAATAGCATACTTTGCATTTCTAAATCTATTAATTAACTAATTGGTATGGAGTAGAACCTATTATATTATAATTAAAAGAGTTCCCGATGACCACATGGGAAGATGGATCACTAAACCAATACTTTAATATCTATATGACTTTTTGCCTTGGTGAAAACAAGATTAGTCATCAAAATTATTGCAGAATGGTCAGATCCCACAGTAACAACATGAAACAACTTGGCTTTGGTATAATGAGTGAACCACTGGCCATTAACAAGAGCCCTGTCAAGCTGATCTTGTATATTGTCATTACCTATTTTCCTATTAGACCAAGTGAATTGGGAGCCAACGTAACCCAAATCACAAACATCAATAATATTTTCGATAGCAGGAAACTCAATAGTAGTGGGAGAAGAGAAAGTATATCTCTTATAACCATGCTTTGTAATATCCAGATCACCAATAAGAACCCATGGGATTGACCTGAGCTCCTATTTCACTGATATAATCTCATTATTGCAATTTATCTTTATAATACACATAACTATAAAGAAAAGTTTCAATGAATTGTGTTTTGCTAAGATCAACAGAAATAATGGCATTGATTACTTTATCTGAGTTTTGTACTATATCAAGTCGAATTCCAGTTTCCATATAAGTGCAATACCACCTGAAAGTCCAGTAGAGGGGTATATCCAATTTTTAGGATACCTGATCACCTTCTTAGGTATTGACTCATCTTGTTAGAATCATTTTTAGTTTCACATAAAAACAGAACATCAGAGTTTTGGCTTCTAATTAAGTTCCACAGAGCAGTCCTAGTTGCAGGACTGCCGAAGCCCCAAAACAATTCAACGACATGATTCTCAAAGAGAGGTTAAAAGACTAGGAATGATTTATACCAGAAGAACAAAAGAATGACATAATTGTAATCAACTTAGGAAAACAATACACACAACAAACATGATGTGAGTAAGAGTAATAAACGGGAGACTTCTATGATGCAACAGATGGGAGTGAACACACCAAACAAACACCAAAAATAAAGCAAAATAACCAAAATGATACACTTGAACAATATTGTTGAGAATTGCAATATGGAGAGCAAGTAAGCAGATAAGATCAATCAGGAATGAACAGAGTCTAGAGTAATTAGAGTAATTTAGGCTTATGAAAACCTTAATTTTTACACAGAGAAAATAATTTAGTATAATTTCCTAAACTAATAAAGAGATTTGTAACCCTAAACAGTAAATTAAAAAACAAAGAGTTGAGACTTACCGTGTTTGCGCGTTTTCCTTGATTTCCTTAAAATCTCCAAAATCATACATATCCATATCTCTATAGATCATTTCAATATCACCCTCAACCGAATAGTCTGTGTCAGAGATTGTATCTTCAATGTGAATTAAATCAATGAAGGAGTGGGGATCAGAAGGTTGGAAAATTGGGTTTATGGGAATGATATTAGGCTGATGAGAGGTTGCTTGGGTTGACTCGCTTTCTCTCATTCCGTTTATGTTACTGATAGGTTAAAAACCTATGACCGCAATCGCACCATGTCTACAATATAGAAGCAGCAAATACAGGTCGTCCACGGAGATTGATAATACCATTTATAGCTTCTAAACAAATTATGAGCTAAAAATGGACCGAAAAGATTGAGAGGGTGATTGTTTTTCTAAAATTCTAAAAATGCAGAAAATACTAAAAATGATTTTGCATTCAAATAAAGGAAAACCTAGGATTCAATATTCCATCACTACTATGCAAACTAGATTTCTTTAATCGTTTTGTATAATATTCTCTATTAAATTACTCAAGACGCATCTCGGAAAATTTTAAGTTTTAATCAATTTGTATTTCTCAAAATGCTAATAGTTTTCTTCACTATAAGATGCTAGTCTCTGAAAAGAATATGTAACTCATTAAATTAAGCATTATGGCACATCAAAAAATTATTATCGCGATTAAGCAAGAAAATAGGACTAAAGAGATTAATTATAGAAAATGATTACAATATATTAGTAAATATAGTAGAATTTCCTCTTAAATCCCAGAACAAAAATTTAGCTAGTCATAACAATTGAGGCACAAGAAAATAGAGAAAAAACCATTGTATTCATAAACTTAGAAATGCTTACAAAAAAGATTTGACCAACTGTTTCGCTAACAGGATAGAATTGTCGAATCGAAGACATATCTCGTGTAAGTAAAATCAGAACTGTCGCTATAGCTGTTGAGAAGAATTGTCGATGTAACAGTTGAAAAGGAAAGAAACGACCACAGTATCCAACGACAGTTCATACGCGTGGTTTCTTCATCTTCCTCGTCTGTAATTCAGAAATAACTTAGAACTTTTTCTAATTTTTTTTTTCTCGACTGGCTCTCTCCAGCCTCTCCTGAACTTTTTCTTGATCTCTTATTTATTATAAAACATCGATATCACCCCAAATCTCGTCATAGATTTCTTCTTAATTAAAAATATTTCTTAGGATTATTTTCTTCCTTAACGACTCTTCGTGATTTATTTTTTTCTCATTCTTGGTTTATTATACACACTGTTGCTTTGTTTGTCTCACAGAATCTCGAACAATATGGAAACAACATCACTAGGAAAGACTATCCAAGTTTTCCTGAGATAGTTTTCTAATTTGATAAACAAATATTTGTCGTGAGATTTTATCTGATTTTCAAATTTAGAACTTGTGTACAAATCCCTTTTAACAAGGCCAAAAAATATTTGTGTCTTAACCCCTTGAATATCTCCGAAAAATCAATTTCCAAATCACACAGTTAAGAGAAGAAGATTCTCGCCAATTTTGTATCTTAATAGGAAGAAGGTCGTGCCCGAAACCAAAGTATTGGGGGTGCCTTTATCACTTTCTCGGGGTTGCCTTTAACACTTGTTAAGCCAAGTTCCCCACAATAGCTAATTCAACAAAAGTACCTAAAAACATACAAAATAATAATATTAGTACAAAAATTGAGTACTATAAATATAAATATGAGATCCAATAAGACACATAAATATGTCTATCAGTTACTATATTCTTCCGGTTCAGAAGCAACACCAATTTTTAAAGGATTAGGTTTATCCTTATTAAGGCACCTATCTTCTTCTTCAAGGAAGCCACAAGTGCCTTCCCCTCTGGATCATTCTGGAACCAATTCCAAAAATTCTTCAGGATTATAAGCCACAACCTATGTGGTCAATATCAGCCGTTACGGCCGCGATAACGGCGATATTCAAGGTATCGCTTCAAGAGCGCGACGAATCTTCAAATATCACCTTATCGGCCGATACGGCCGATATTCGCCCGATGTTCAAGGTATATGCTTGTTGTTTAATCTAGATTTTTGGAACTTTGAACTTAGAATTGTAATATACTAATATGATCTCTTCTTAAAGTATGGTTGTTAAGATTCTTGGTAATAAATCAACAAAAATATAGTTAATTCTTGGCATTCACATGTATAAAATTTGGATATAAGATTTGGGACTCCCGATATTTCATCGATAATTTCCCCGAGATATTGTTATCAAGGTGTCAAGGTCTCTGCCGAGACGAGACCGAGATCCGAGATTAACTACATCGGCCACAACCTTTAAATTATTTGTAATAGCAGCACAAACTTCATCATCATGATCAACCACCCAAAACTTTTTTACATATTTTATAAGATTGTTTTTCGAAGTGGTATCTCACCCAATATATTTGGTTATACCTTTAGTGAAAAGCCAACCTCCTTTTTTTAATGGTTTATTAAGATCAACCTCAACCCATATAGTTATCACCTCAGTAATACTAGGGTGGCAATTCTTTAGTACCACCTCAATTCTTTCCTATGTTGTTACATATATCATCCACTACTTGTGTATTGAGATGTTCCAGCAGCAGATTGCGAAGTTGAGTACACCACTTCTGGGAAATAAACTTGTGGTCATTGAGCTCTATCTTTTTGTTGTATTTCTGGACTGCTAACATGTATCCAGTCAGACCAAGGTCCCTTTTTAATTATAGTTTCACACGCCTCTTCATTGTTTGGTTTGAATATAAACAAGTTAAAATCCTTAGAGTTTATCTGCATTGGCCAAAATCTCCTCTACATCTTGTTGACTTCAGTTTTAATGACATTGAAATTAATAGGTTTTTTTGTAATGAGTTTACCTAGTAAACTAGCTGGCCAATCCTCTGCAACAGAGTTAACAACTTGGGATGATGTGATAGCTCTACCCAAAACACCTTCAGGGATTGAGCCAATATTAGCTTGCTTTATTCTTGAAATAATATTAGAAACATAATCATTCTGGTTGGTAGCTAACTTGTCTATTAAGCATAAAAAAAGTCTTCAAACATACTTAATTACAATGACAGTTTGACCAGAACGTTGGGAAAAACAACACTGAAAGGTGTTATGCCCCACTTCATGACAGACTTAAGATGTGCCATTACAAGTTGCAATTTGTATGAGTAACTGCACAACAATAAAAATTAAAAATTATTCAGAAGAAGAGAATCCTCTAACCATTCACGATTTATCATTCTTGATTTAATTGGGGTATATTCCTTCCAAAAAGGGCCGTAAATTTTGGTCTCATCCATGGTAGGTTGCTAAGGGGTGTTTACATATGATAAAAAAACTAGATTGTAACTATATATAATTATTATTATTAGATTTTGTTATCTTTTTAATACATGTTTTTTTTTATAATGTTTTTTTTTCATATATTTTTATACTTTTTTATTATTTATGCTAATTTTCATTACCTTCCTTATAAGTTCAGAATAGATAAGACCTTCATTCCGTTAACTTTAATGTGATTATCCAGTTAATTGTGCACGTACAGTTCACGTGTACAATATTAAAATATAAATTTTAAAAACTCAATATACACTTATAGTCTTCCTTTCCAAATCTCCACTCTTTAAGATTGCAACCAAAGAATAAATGTATAAACTTAACCAACTATTCAACCAAACATAAATTTTTCTTTATCTTGCTGATTAAAAAAAATTATTCATCTTCTTCAACACAAGTAATATTATTAATAATTAAGTATTCAATACAGCTTTGGGAAATAACATAAAAAGAGAATCATCCCAATAAACAATACAATTAGAAGGTACATAAGAAATAAATAATTTAGTTGGTTTAAAATTTAGACTAAAAACGCAAACATCTCAACAAATCATCCATGAAATCATTGGTCACAACACCTCTTGTAACTTGCTTAAAACTTGAGTTTAAAATAAACCCAACTTTCATAATCTATCACATATTCAAACCCCAATCTCAATCTCCAACGTATTTCATCGAAAATCTACGATCAATTACCTCACTTCTTAACTGTTTTTTGGGATTGATACTTTGTCCCTTTGTTACCTAATCGACTTTGAAACAAACCCACTTCTCCTAGTCCTTCACTGAATCCAAATGCCCGTCAATCTCAATCAACAAGCATCAGTTTTCCTTCCATGTATTAGATCTTACTTGAGATAAAAAGATTAAAGATTAGATTAGCAACACATGTCTATTTTATATTATGTACTAAATGGTAATTTGGGTTTTTAATTTCTTTAAAATTATTTTAGACACATATTGCACGTACCATAGTTAATTGGATAATCACAGTAGAGTTAACATAAGGAAAGTCTTACCTATTTTAAATTAATAGGGAAGATAATATAAATTAACATATTATCCAGGAACGAATGTAAAAAAACCGCTACTTATTTGTTTTAAAAAAATCTAATATTTTTTATAAATTATAATTTTATTTTTATAAAAAATACCACAATCGTCATGGTCGATAGCTTGGACCATGACGATTACCAATAGTCGTCATAGTAAATAAAATAAAACCACGATGATTCAAAATAACCCTTAATTTTTATAAAAGTCGTGATGGATTTAAATTTCAAACTTGACTACTCTTTCCAATTCTGAAACGAAAATGGACTTATGCAATATTCCATCACCGTAATCATCGTATTAAATTTCAATCATGATGACTTTAGTAATTTTTAAAACATAAATTTATCTTGAATAATCCTCACTATTCAAATTTATTGACATTGATAACTGATTTAAGTCGTCCTGTTACAAATTTATAAACTGGACTACTTTTTATAAAAACATTCAATATTATTGACTTCATGATAAGTCGTTATGGCCGCCATCGAGTATCTTGACGAATTTTCATGAAAACAGTGGTAAAACTTTTTGTAGCCAATGACGATGACCTTTTTAAGTCGTTATGGTACAAATTTATCGACCATGACGATTTTTGTAATTAAAAAAAATTATATAAAATTGACCTTTTTAATCATTATGTTCAAATTTATCAGCCATGACAACTTATATAAATCATCCTGATTTAAATTTATAAATAATGACGAGTTTTCATGTAAATATTTAATATTGTTGACTTAATGAAAAATCGTCACGATCGTTATGAAAGATCTTGATGACCTTTATGAAAATATGGGTTAATTTTTTTTAATATACATAAATAAAATATACCTATTTTTTAAAATATTGTTTAAAAAAGATAAAAAATAATTAATTTTTAATTAAGTAAAATTAACCCTAAATAAATGAGAATAATCCTAATTAAGGAAAAAAATATTTGGTTAAGGGGTTATTAAAATTACTTCAAGATGACCCTATTTTGTTTTATCCACTGGCCCTCCTTTTTGGTATGCAGTGGACCCAATTAAATGAATGTTTAAATGGGGATACTTTTACTTGGCCCAACCTAGAAATCCTGCTAAGGGATTTTAGAAGATATTTTGTTGTGGTGATATTACTATGTTACCCTTTGTCCATAATCCTTAATAATAACCCTAATCAAGTATCCCCCAATTTGTGGGATAAAATCAAAACACTTTTATAATAACTCCTCCCTTTATTCTCTCCACATTCTCCTCCCTTTTCTCTTTCACATTAACTTTTCCATTACCGTTTTATTTTCACCGTCGATTAATCATCGAATTCAAGAAAAATTAGTCGATCAATTACATCTATAAATAGAAAATGGCTAGATCGAAACAATGTGTGCTACAGGGGCTAGACCTAATCCTGAAGTTGCTGCGGCGGCTCAACGAAAAGCGAAACAATTACATCAAGATAAACTATCCTCAATTGCCACTCAATTGGAAGAAGAAGAAGAAGAAGAAGACAGTCAAACTCTTTCTCAAATGACTTCAATGAGAAGGTAAGTGGTTCTCAATGTTTTATCTAGTGTTTTTTTTATTTGAACTTGTTAAAATAGGTTAGAATTGAAAATAAGATCTTAAATTTTAGTTTTAGAGTGTCTGTCGGCATAGATCTTTAGATGAATACCATACCGACTGAGTATGTTGGCACTGAATTGTTGAATCTTTAGTTTGAATACCATACCGACAGAACAATTATACTTCCATAAAAATGTACATGTCAAATGTCGGTATTGATTAGTGAAAATTTAGTTTGAAGACCATACCGACTGATAGAGGAATAGATACAGTGAAGTTTTGCATGTCTTTTATCGGTATTGTTTACAAATTTTATAACCATGCATATTATATCATTGTAAACCTCTGTATAAAAAGAATACTCTGCAATGCCGACTGAGATAACTATGTGTAAACGAACTACCTATTCAGTCGGTATGGTTTATAGGCTTCCTATTTCATACCGACTGAAAGTGAATATAATTTTTTCCTCAGTCGACATGATCGATTTGTAAATAATGTTGACTGACTCGATTTGTGAAACATAAAATTCCTAATTAGTTTCTTTTTAATGGATTGTTAGATCAAAAGGTACATCCAGAGAAAAGGAAAATGAACATGTTTGTACCTAAAATTTGCTCATAAGCAAAACAATGTACTGTTGAAGTACTTTTTGTAGGTTCGAGGATCAAAATCGTATATAACAAATCCAAACAATTAAAATATATGTATTTGTTCTGCTTCGTTTATAAAGAGAGAAGATGGGTTAATCTTAGGGGAGGGAAACAAAGGAAGGTGAAGGAATTATGTGTAGAATTGATTTTTGTGGTAGAAAATTAGCAGAGCTTGAGAATGATTTTTTATCTCTTCTCCATCTGTGGCTTATTTTCTTGTTATTGTTTTGTCCCTTAGAATTGGCTAAGAAGCCTATTTATAATGTTTGGTACCACAAACTTTCCTTGTAAAGTAATGGTAGTTGTGGGGAGATGGAGAAGTGGAGGTTTTGGAATAACCGCCCACCTCGTCCTAGGAAGTTTACGGAATCTTCCAGATTATCACTCCACTATCTCTAAAACCGCTCCAACTTACCACTCACTCTATAACTTCCTTGTTATAGGGTGTTTGCTACGCCCATATTGCTGTAAACCGCCATACCAAACCCCATGTTTTATCCCCCTATATAATATGATTTTGATATCTCGTAAGAATTGGTGGAGTCGTGGACTCAAAGCCACGGGTCTTGTTGTAAAATATTGTCTGCCATGGACTTTATGTCAACTTTATCGTAGTAATGGCTTAAATAATTATGCTAGCTTGAGAGAGAGAAAAAAAGGGTGCTATCTTGAGCAAATAATGCATGGCAGCAGCAAGGTACGACAACAACAATGAAGCGTGGGTGGTAGCGCAAAACTTGGCGCAACAGCGACACAGAGCTGGGAAGGGCGCGGTAGTGGCGCGGGCGCTATTGCCAGCCTCGTCTCACTTCCCTTTATTGCTTTGGTTTTGGTACTCCTCCATGGCTTTGTTGCTTCGTGACTTTGGCTGATTTCATTGTTTTTGGTTGACTTTGTCTCTTTCATTATTTTGACAGACTTGTGTCGGAGACATGACTAGGGATTACTAAAGCCTGTGTTTTTTATTGCCAGGGATATAGACTATATGCTATTTTTATTGACATTAACTAATGCCATGGCCATGACTATGGCTTATTTAGGATTTCTCAATCTTGTGAGATCTAATTGTTGATATTTATGCCTAACTTTTGTGTAGTGCATATAAAACACCTTCAAGAGATTCAGCCGTGGAAGTTTACAATCTTGAAATTATGCTTGATGCGACTCTGCAATCAGATGGTATAAATCTACTTAGTGCTTTTATTCTGATATGGTGTTTCCTTTATCCAGAATGTTTACGATTTTGTATATTCAGTATGTTCTGTTTTATACAAGTATGTTTTTACAAGTGCACATTAAATAACGAGTATCTGACTGAGTATAACTCTAAAATTTTACGGGTGCATGTAAAAGGGGCTACAGGGTTTCTGTAGATATAAGACGAATATGTGTTCTTAATTATCTTGCGGAATGTACAAAAATATTTCATATTCATAATTCTGATCTTGGGACAGTATATATTATGTTTGTGCGGTTGAGTAGAGATAATATTACGATTCTCTCCTTTGTCAAAAACCCACCATCAACATTAAGTCCCCTGCTTAGCTAGGAGAGTAATATTTCATGGTAAGCACTAGATGGTGGTATCTACATTAAGAGAGTTTCAAATAAATATAATTCATAAAATTAGGAATTATTACTGATCATTCCCACGAGATTGAAATTGACTTGTTACATCAATCTGAGCCTGTCAAGAAGAAATTGTCTTGCTAATTTCCATGATACCAATGATTCTTGGTTACAACTGCATGTGGTTCTGGCAAAGATGACTGTCTGTATAAGTGAACCTAGCAGAGGAGCTACAACCGTGAGTCTCACTGCTTTGAAGCGCGTACGGATTGCATGGGCTGAAAATATTTGAGATGGGCATCTGGTGGGTCCCGTCCTTCCTTCTTGACAACAGTTGGTCTTGGAGTCTTGGTCATTAGTCGTACTCAGATCCATTCTCCTCGGGATAAACTTTAGATAATTCAAAATATTTGAATTTTAGGGTTTCCCACTTCTACCTATTTAAATAATTAGACGACCTTAACTCTTTTTCCTTAATTCTTCTATGAAACTTAGAATAATATTACCCTGTAACTGCATCATGTCTGAATGCGACTGTAGTTTAAATCAGAACAGCTCCCGCGTTAAGCGCACTACCTGGATTGATAATCCAGTGAGTTTCTCTTGACTTCTGATTTTTTCATATATGTATACTTAATACGAAGTAGATTTGAAAGGTGACATGATTGTTGTTGTTTCCTCCCAGGTTTCTCGGGTTAAGAAGGTACCACTACGACGTGTGGAGATCAGGAGTCTCAAAGCAATGGTGAGCAAATATTTTCTTTTATCTCAAATCCGTTCACTTTCTCTTTTGAACGTTATTAATTGTGTAATTGTAACAGGAGATCGAGATCGGACAGGTAGGGATTAAGGAGAATGAAGAAATCATACCAATGAATAATGAAGCGAATGCTACTGATTTCAAGTGTTTTCATGGTATCATGGCTTCTCTTGCTGAGTTGGGTTTTCCTGCTCCTAACTATCCCAACGTCGGACTTCATTTTACGTTGGAAATGAAGTCGTCTTCTCGGAAATATGAAGCAGTGGGAGGGTTTGTTGTGCCGAAATATCATGTGGATCTCTATACGAGAATACAGAGGAAGTACGCGCAAACCTGCTACGACTGAGTTGATTAAGATTTATATCCCCATACATGTGATAGTTGTTGCAGGGATCCTCTTAGTTATTTTTGAGATGAATGATACGCCTCCATATAGTATTACAGACTCATAGATTCTGGAATGGGATGGGAGGATGACTACTTATGAGGGACTTCGTTCAATGTAGGCTGGCTGTGTCAGTATCTAGAGAGTGTCAGAAAGGCTCATGCAGCGGCTCTAGCAGAAGGGAAAGCCTTGAAGGAACATTCGTCCAATATTGATGAAATGGTCCTAGATTTGCAAACTCGTTCAGAGAAATAGGATGAAAGGTTGGAAAATTTTCACCATCGCAGTTATCCTTTGCCCAAAGATCTGTTTTGAGTTGTAAGAGGGGCAGTGAAATATTCTCGTTTTTTTTTTGTTTTTTTTTTTTTTTGAGTAGTTTGAATAAAGAATGTTTCAGATGAATGTGATAGGTTTTCAATTTGAAAGTTCACATATATGTTTTGAAATTATGCTGAACTTATGGTGGAGTGATGAAAAGTGTTTTAGTCATAATATGCCTTGATCCACTTACCATTAATGACCGTCCCTACAACTTCTCAGTTATATTAACGAGCTTGTAATATCCGCTTGGCAGGGCCTTTGAAATTACGTAAGGCCCTTCCTATTTTGGAGCGAATTTTGGTGCATACATATCTTGTCGAATATGCTTAGATGTTCTAATCACCAAACCTCCTACTTGAAACACCCGTGGTTGCACTGCATTGTCGTATGCCCTGGTGACTCTCTTAACAACGTCTAGTATTGGAGTCTTGGTCATTAGTCATACTTAGATCCATTCTCCTCGGGACAAACTTTAGAAAATTCAAAATATTTGAATATTAGGGTTTCCCACTTTTACCTATTTAAATAAGTGGATGACTTTAACCCTTTTCACTTCCATTCTTATGTGAAGCTTAGAATAACATTACTCTGTAATTGCATCATGTCTAACTGTGACTGTAGCTCGAACCAGAACAGCTCTCACGTTAAACGTTCTACCTGGCTTGCTAATCCAGTGAGTTTCTATTGATTTAGGATTATTCACATATGTATGACTGTTATTAAGATTCGAGAAAATGATGTGATTGTTATGGTTTTCTTATAGGTTTCTCGAGTTAAGAAGGTACCACCTCGACGTATGAAGACTAGAAGTCTCGAAGCAATGGTTAGCAAATGTCTCCCTTCGAAACTGTCCACTTTCTCTTTTCGACTATTACTGATTCTGTGATTGTAACAGGGGATCGAGATTGGGCATATAAGAATTAAGGAGAATAAAGAAATCATACCAGTGAATAATGAATTGAATATTGATGCTGGCTTCAAGTGTTTTCCTAGTATCATGGCTTCTCTTGCTGAATTGTTTTTTTTTCCGTTCCTAACAATACCAACGTCGAGCTCCCTTTTACGTTGGAAATTGAGTCGTCTTCTAGGAAGTATGAAGCAGTAGGAGGGTTCGTTGTGCCGAAATATTATGTGGACCTGTGTACGAAGATATGGAAGAAGTACGGTCATATTGCTACAACTGAGTTGATTAAGAGTTATACCTTCTTACATGTGATGGCTGGCGCAGGACTCCTCCATATTATTGTTGAGATGGATGAGACACCTCCGTATGCAATTAATGACTTGAAAATCCAGGAATGGAATGAGATGTTGACTACTTGCGAGAACCTCCGTTTCAACATAAACTGGTTGCGTCAGTATTTGGAGAATATGAGATAGGCTCATATGGCAGCTTTGGCGTAAGGGAAATCCTTGAAGGAAGAATCGACCAAGATTAATGAAATGGCCCGAGATTTGCAAACTCGTTCAGAGAAATATGATGAAAGGTTGGGAAAATTGCACCACCGTAGTTATTCTTTGCTCAAAAATTTATTTTGAGTTGTAGGAGGGGCAGTAGAGTATTCTCATTATTTTTCTTTTTTTTTAAGGTTTTGAGTAGTTTGAATAAAGAATGTTTCAGATGAATGTGATAGGTTTTGAATTTGAAAGTTCAAATATATGTTTTGGAATTATACTGAACTTATGGGTGGAGTGATGAAAAGTGTTTTAAGCATAGTATTCCTTGAGCCACTTACAATTAATGACCGTCCCTTCAGCTTCTCCATTCATATTAACGAGCTTGTAATATCCGCTTGGCATGGCCTTTGAGATTACGTAAGTCCCTTCCCTTTTTGGAGCGAATTTTGGTGCATACATATCTTGTCGAATATGCTTAGATGTTCTAAGCACCAAATCTCTTACTTGAAACACACGTGGTTGTACTGCCTTGTCGTGTGGTGATTCTTTGTCTATAGATATCCATATATTTTTATGCTTTAGCTCATCTGGATTTGAGTACATCAAAATTTGCTACTTAAGAATTAGGTATTTCTGATTCGTCCCAGTAGACTCCACTTGCTGCTGCGATTCTAGATGATGGGACTTTAATCTTTATTGGTAGGATTACATCAACTCCATATACAAGAGAATACGGTGAAATCCCCGTAGCACTTTTCGAAGAAGTCCGATATACCCATAAGGCCATAGAAAATTGCTCTGCCATGTTCTCGGATGATCATACACACTACGACTCAAAGGTCTGATAAGAGTCTTGTTGGTACTTTCAACTTGCCCATTTCTTTGAGGATAATACGACGTAGAGAATACCTGCTTGATGACATAGCTTCTGAGTAACTTCTGCACATATTTATTTGCAAATAGAGTTCCATTTTCGGTTACGTTGTGCTTTGGTATTTCGAATCTGCATATGATGTGTTCTTTGATGAAGGATGCAATGGTTGCTCCGGTCATGCTCCTGAGTGGTATAGCTTCAACCCATTCAGTGAAGTACTCTGTGGCAGTGATTATGTTCTCATGTTTCTTTGATGAATACAGATTGATTTTGCCGATGAGATCCAGTCCCCAGCTATAGATGGCCAAGGGCTGCTTACTGAATGAAGAGGAAGGCAAGGTGTATGAATGAGGTTACCGTGACTTTGACATTGGTTACATTTCTGAACAAATGAAGCCGTATCATCCTCTATGGTTGGCCAGTAGTATTTCTCATGAACTTGGAGAAATAATTTTCCTCTTGCCCTGGTGTTCCGCTTCATGCGCTTCTTTCAGGATGAACTGGATATCTTCTTCTGCTATGCATCACAACAAATTTCCATTAAAGTTCTCCCGGTAGAGTATTCCTTCATGAAAGAAAAATCTCTTGGCTTTTCGGATTAGACGTGCCGCCTCACGTTTTTCTTGGGGTACAATATTATCCCGAAGGTATTTGATATACGGGTCCCCAACATTGTGTATGGTTAATACTTCTGACTGTTGTGGCGGGATCTGAAAATTGGAGCAACACCCTTACAATGATCGGGATTGGGCTTCCATGGTGAGCCAATAGTATCCCAGACGTTGGAGACGTCTGTACAGGGTTACTACTAGCGTTTGACCACACATCTCCCGGTATACTTGATTAAGTCTCCCTTGTGCTTCATCGTATCCCAGACATCTTGACAGGGATCCATCTGAATTTCTATGATATAACATTCCATGTAACAGAAAGAAATGTTTTAATTTTTTAAGACTGACCTTCCCCTGACTGTGCGAGTTGCTGAGCTCCTAAATGATAGGTATTCTCTAGTCGTTGAATTGCTCATTTTTAGGTTTGCTCTTCTAGGTTGAGGGCATGGTTCGTCTCCGCACAGTGGGAGTTGCTTCCGAGTCTTCGAATTGGAGTTTCGAGGCTAGAGTTGCCAAACAATTATCATGTCTGTTATTGGTGCACCCCGTATATACGATTGTTACCTCAGTGAAATGAGTTAAGAGCTCCTGTGCCTCATCCCTGTATGGGTCCAGTGTTTCTTCCGTAAGAGTATATACACCATTCATCCGATTCACCAATAGCTTTGAATTTCCCCGTATTTCAAGATGTGTCGCTCCAGCTTGCTGGGCGAGCGATAGTCCCAACAGGAAGGCTTCATACTCGGTAGAATTGTTAGTGCACTTGTAGTCCATCTTTAACGAATACGAGAATACCTTGCCTGTTGGTGAAACTATTACAATGCCGACTTCTCCAGTATTGGTGCTTGGGGTAGCGGAGCCGTTGAAGTATAACAACCATTCTTCAGTGAGTGAGATGTTTGGGAATTCTCCAGGTACGTCCTAATGAGTTGTTGTATCGTCTTCTCCCAGAAAAGATACAAGTAGATATGCGACTTCTTATCCCTTTATTGCTTTTGGTGATACGCATGATATGTCGAACTCTGACATCTGTAGTAACCATTTTTTTGTTTGTCCTATTAGAGCAAGTTTTGATAGTAAAAACTTTATTGGGTTGTCCTTAGCCATCAATACTGCTTTATTTGCCAGTAGATACTGTCGAAACTTCTGGAAAACGTGTACTAAGGATAGGCACGCTCTTTCGACCTTTGGATATCTCAGTTCTGCATCTCTTAGTGTTCGGCAGAGTATATGGGACATTCAGTCCCCATGTCATCTTCTTGATCCAATAAGACTCCTATGGCCACTTCACTGGAGGTTGTGTAAAGGAGTAACGGTTTCCCCGGAGCTGGGGGCTTCATAACGGATGGTGATAGCATCAACTGTTGAATTTGATGAAATGCCTTTTGTTGTATGGGCGACCAGACAAAACTCGCCTCTTTCTTCAGCAAAGGTGTAAATGAAGCGACAAATTGAACCAATCCAGGAATAAAGCGTTGAATATATGGTACCTTTCCCATGAAGCTCTTAAGCTCCCTTATAGTGTGTGGCGGTGGCATGGTGGTGATAGCCGGTGTCTTGGTCGGTCCACCTTGATTCCTTCCGCTGTTACTTGAAATCCCAGAAATTTCCCAGAGGATACACCAAAAGCACACTTCAGAGGATTCATCTTTAGATGGTATTCACGACATCTCTCGCAGACCTGATGTAAGATATATATATATATAAGATATTCTGGTCTTGGAATTTACTACTATGTAATCTACATAGTCCCCCACTTGTTTGTGCATCATGTCGTGGAAAATTGTCGTCATGGCTCTTTGATAAGTAGCACCGACATTGTTCAATCCAAAGGGCATTATTGTGTAGGAAAAATTCCCAATAGGAGCTCGAAACATAGTTTTCTCAGCATCATATTCGTACATCTTCATTTGGTTGTAGCCGCTATAACCATCCATGAATAAAAACATGCCATTTCCGCTAATAGCGTCTATGAGCATGTCGATGTTTGGGATAGGAAAGTTATCCTTGGGACAGGACTTGTCCAGGTTCCTAAAATTCATCCATTTTTCTTCTTGACGGGGACAACATTAGCTAACCATGTGGGGTGATGAATATGTTTGATGAATCCTGCTGACAATATTTTCTGGTTTTCATTTTTGATTTGCTCCTCAACTTCATATCTGAATTATCTCGGCTGCTGCTTGATAGGTTTGGCGTCAGGGTCGATGTGTAAGTGATGAATGAGAAATTTGTAGTCTAACCCTGATATTTCTTTGTAAGTCCAGCGAAAACATCTTGGTGTTCTTTGAGTAGGTCGACGAGTCCGTTTTTTCTTCTGGTGAAACTGCTGAGCTGACTGAAACTGGTTTTGGATTCTCTTTTGTTCCTAGATTGATAGTTTCGAGTGTGTCGGTTGTGGCGTCTGTACCATCTTGTAATTGTCGCGGTGCGTCCTAGACCTCTGTATTGTATGGCTCCTCGTTGTGACTGCATATCTGTGGGCGGGGAGATTCTTCGAATGTCTCCCATGTTAATTACTAACATCGTTTGCGAAGGTAGACTATTCTTCCTTCGCTGTCGTAACCAGTCACAAAACCATGACCTTTCTTGACAGGTTGAGGGTGTGCGGTGCTGGAGGTGCCGTGGTAGTATCCGAAAGTTGCTCTCGGCGTCCCGTCCTTTATAGAAAAAGTTGATGGATCGTCTGCTATCGATGCCCAGTTATGTAATGGTGTGTTGTGGACCTTGTTGAACATCCTCTTCTGATTTGAAGAACTCATCATCATAGATTGGAGGATAAGGCGACAGTGATACTGTTACGCGTATGATCATCTCGTTCAGCACTGCTTTCACGCATTAGTGGTAGGTGGGCGTCCCAGTATCATATGGTCCTTAGGTTCTTTCATAATAATGTGGAATTTCACCTTGGATACGATGGGACTGACTTATAAATTTAAATAAATATGACTATAGGAATTAGTGCCGTTACCTTCGAAATCTTTCATTATTATGGGATATTGTATGATCTGATTCTGAGGAACTTGTGCAACCTTGAGCATAATAATATTATCAGATGCTCTTGTGTCGATAAGCGCCCTCTTAAACTCGATCTCCTTGACGTGAGCGGTAACGTACATGGCTCGGTTGTGTCTTTCCTCGGATATCATGTCTTCCTCAGTGAATGTGACGCTATTTATAGTTGGGTTGTCTAACGTGGATGTCTCTATTTCCATCGGGGATGGCGTCAAATGCGCGTCCACAACTATTCGGTTGAGAAAAACAAAGGTATCGGCACGTTAATCCTCGAAAAAATGGAGAAGTTCGTACAAGTTCTCGATCAGAAATGTGGCTTCTTGGTCCACAAGTTTTTCTGTAGTAGTGAAACTCCCAATATTACGTGGTGGAGAATCACCAATCAATAAATCTATTCCTGATTCTATGGAACCTGGGCCTCGTTCAAAAGCGCTACGACACCCTACTTCTTCTATTAATTTGACAAGGGAGGAGAATAAAGCCTTTACCATATCTTCAAGTCTTGTTAAGGTTCTTGCCTGAGATTCTTGTCTTCGCATTAGTTCATCTAGGGTGACTGGAGTTTAAGCTATTTCGGTGATGCCGGTAGCGAGATATGCGTTAGTGGTGCCATTGACTTCTTGAGAGGAGTTGTGAGCATCACCGTTGGTATTGACAGGAGAAATATTAGAATTGACATTAGTTGAATTTGACCTAAGACCAACCATTTTGATTAACGAGGGAAATTGACTTTTGTTACCGAGAGGTTGATCTCCGTCTATGGTCGCCAATTGTTTGTACCTAAAATTTTCTCCTAGGAAAAACAATGTACTGTTGAAGTAATTTTTTTAATTTGGGGATCAAAATCGTACAAAACAAATCCAAACAAGTAGAATGTATGTATTTGTTCTGCTTCGGTTACAACGAGAGGAGATGGTTTGATGTTAGGGGAGGGAAGCAAAAGAAGTTGAAGGAATTGTGTGTAGAATTGTGTATTGTGGTAGAAAAATAGCAGATCTTGAGAATGATATTGTATCTCTTCTCCATCTGTGGCATATTTTCTTGTTGTTGTTCTGTCCTTTAGAATTGGCTAAGAAGCCTATTTATTTTTTTGGTACCACACACTTTTCTTGTAAATTAATGGTAGTTGTGGGGAGATGGCGAAGTGGAGGTTGTGGAATAACCGCCCACCTTGTCCTAGGAAGTTTCTGGAATCTTCCAGATTATTACTCCACTATCTCTACAACCGATCCAACTTACCACTCACTCTATAACTTCCTTGTCATGGGGTATTTGCCACGCCCATGTTGATGTAAACCACCAGAACAAACCTCATGTTTTATCCCTCCATGTAATATGATTTTGATATCTCACAAGAATTGGTGGACTCGTGGCTTCAAAGCCACGAGTCTTGATGTAAAATAATGTCTTCAGTGGAATTTATGTCAACTTTGTCGTAGTAATGGCTTAAATAGTTATGCTAGCTTGAGCGAGAGAGAAAAAAGGAGCTAGTTTGAACAAATAATGCATGGCAGCAGCACGACATCAACAAGGCATGACAGCAGCAATGGAGCGTGGGTGGTAGAGCAAAACTTGGCGCAGCAGCAACACGGACACAGAGCGTGGCAGCAGCAAGGCATAGAGCTAGGGGAGCAAGGAACGAAGCTGGGGAGGGCGCGGCAGCAGCACAGGCGCTAGTGCTAGCGCTGGTGCCATCCGCTTCTCACTCCCCTTCATTGCTTTGGTTTTGGTACTCCTCCATGGCTTTGTTGCTTCGTGACTTTGGTTGATTTTATTTTTTTGGTTGACTTTGTCTTTTTCATTATTTTGACAGACTTGTGTCGGAGACATGGCTAGGGCTTACTAAAGCATGTGTTTGTTGTTGCCAGGGATATAGCTTGTATGCTATTTTTATTGACATTAACTAATGCCATGGCCATGACTATGGCTTATTTAGGATTTTTCATTCTTGTGAGATTTAATTGTTGGTATTTATGTCTAACTTTTGTGTAATGCATACAAAACACCTTCAAGAGATTCAGCTGTGGAAGTTTGCTATCTTGAAATTATGCTTGATACATCTCTGCAATCAGATGGTATATATCTACTTAGCATTTTTATTCAGATATGGTGTTTCCTTTATCCTGAATGTTTGCGATTTTGTATAATAAGTATGTTCTGTTTTATACAAGTATCTTTTTAAAGGTGCACATTAAATAACGAGTATCTGATTGAGTATAACTCTGAACTTTTGCGGGTGCATGTAAAAGGGACTACAAGGTTTCTGTAGCTATAAGACGAACATGTGTTCTTAATTATCTTGCGGAATGTACGACAATATTTCATATTCATAATTCTGATCTTGGGCCAGAATATATATATTATGTTTTTGCAGTTGAATAGAGATAATATTATGATTCTCTCTTTTGTCAAAAACCCACCATGAATATAACCTCTTGCTCCTAAGAAAACATCAAAGAAGATTACCAAGGAAGTTGGTGCTTAAAAAGGAAATAATCCTCTTGCCTCTCCTGATTCTATTCCTCCTCGTCATGGGGGTAACATTTGGGTGTTGTCAAGAGGGGCACTGATCATGTCCCGAGGGAGAAGAGTAAATTAATAATCTGGGAACTGATAGACACATTTTAGTGTCTAAATTGCACCTTAATTTCTAGTGAG
>JAJJMC010018249.1:0-143636 GCA_023531435.1 Papaver californicum | reverse complement strand
GAAAAAATCAACAGTCTTCTTCTTCTATAAAAGAAAAACAAAAATCAGATTTACACTTACCCCAGTCGCAGCCACTGACCTGACGACTTTTCCCCTCTTCCTGCTTTATATGCGCACTAGTTTATTTTTCATCTTCTTCTACTGTTAAGTTCACAACGGGCCAACGAGTTTTGCTAACTGGGTTGTATCAGGTGGTTTTATCCTGGATTCGATTTGTCATCTCTAAAGGTATAGCAACACTTTTCTAAAGGTGTACCTGAGAAATATCGAGTTAAGGGCAGTCTGTTGAACAGGCGACTCCATCTCTCTGTGCTTGTGTGATTGTCTGAAGTGTGCTATCTGTTCTAACCCTTAACTACTTTCAAGCTTCTGTTTGGTTTGTTCACTGTTACAGGAATTTTCTCCAACACTAATAACTAATTAATACCTAATTAATGAAGGTAGATTATATATTACAAAAATATTATGAATAAGGGATTTTTAGAATTATTTTAAAATGACCATATTTTGTTTTACATATCCTCCAATAAAACCAGGTTAGCACGGTTGCTTGTCCTTTCATTTTTGTTTTTTGGCTTCTATGGATGTCTTAATGTGCCCTGTATTTTAACATGCAGTAGAGAAAGAATATGCAACATATGTTTCTATGGTAGAACAATCGGTCTATATTATTTTTTATCGACAAGATAAAAATACAAAATATTTTGTTTATTAAGTAAATTAATAATGATATTGAGGCGTTGTTTATGTTAATTATGTTTATATTATCTAATTAAGAGTTATGATCAATCATATATTTATTTATATCTGACGGTAGAAGATTTAATAAAAAAGCAAGTTAAATTTTTAAGTCAAAAGATATTTCCATCAAAACAAAAAAGAAAATATATGTATAGTGAGATGATATATCAGCGAGTGATTGGATTGAGATTGGATGGTGCACGGTTGTTATAAATGAAACTTGTGTTTTTATTGTATGTTCCTACTGATAGCCTACCTAACTTAATCATCCAAAGATCCTCAGCCCACCACTTTGAATTTTTCTTCCCAGGTCTAATCATACAATCATCCCCTCGATGCACTGCATCAGTCGATTCAATCCATCCATCCCATAATTATTTGTACGGTTGCTGCCTCTCAATGATAAACAGACAAAATCCCGAAGATCATATCTTAGAAATAAAATATTTTTTTTTGTAAAAGGAACTTCTTTTTATATAAAAAAAAATAAAAAATTATAAAATATAAAAGGGTGTTTTAATATTAGCAAGGTTGTACCATACCGGATTTCGGTTCGTACCGGTCGAGAGTGATACACTGGTACGCTGGTATACCGGGGAAATTTTGGTTTAAATATCGGTGGAATATCGGTGCATATATTTTATACCTATAATTTTATGAAAAAAATACTAGTTCACATTTTATAACTATAAATATATTTTAACACGTTATAACAAACATTTTTTCACAAAGATTAAAAAGATAAACTAGTATTCATCCAAAATATATAGATCCATAGATTTCATACAAAGTTCAAACTGGAAATACAAAAGAAACAAGAACAACTTCAAAGTTTATCGTCTAAAATACTAATTAAACAAAGATATTACAATTTTAAGATCATTAGATTAATAATAGATATTATCATATGCATATATAATTCTAAAATATCATAAAAATATGAGTAACAATTTAAAACCCTAAAACAAGAATAAATTATTTTTTTATTATTTTTTTAAAATAAATAATAAAAAAGCGACTGTACCGGTCAATACCGGCCAATACCGGTCAATACCGGCCGTACCGGCCAAACCGGTACAGTCCATACCGGCCGATATTTTCAGTCAAATACCGTTTACAGGTATACCGGATTTCGTCTCGCTTTTCGGCCGAAACCGGTAAAACCGGCGGTATACCGACTGCACCGGCCGGTATGGACTATACTGGATAGTACTTACCTCGTTTCAATAAAATAGGTTGGATTCTTCTTTTGGATATGTCATAAAAATAGATTGGTTTTTTTAAATGGAAAGTCAAATATTATAACTTTAATATTTTGTCCATAATAGAGACCACATATCTCTTTTTTAATAAGTTAGGAATCATTTCTCTCTCCTGTTTTTCTCTTTAAAATATCAAGATGACCACTTTTTTTATGGATAAAATTAAGAAAAAACATGAACAAAGAGTTCAAATGATTGATTTTCTTATTTTGTGCTAAACCACACAAGCCTATTTTTCTGAAATAGAGAGAGTATATTTCAAAAGCTAGTTTGGGAAAATTGCCTCTGGAAGACTTTTAGAAGCTAAAAAGAGTCTACTCCCTCCGTCCCTTATATATAGGCGGAGAAAGTGAAATCTCTTAGTTTAAGAAATCTTTTGGTTTTTATAAATATATTTTTTTCTTTCTGTTTTCACCCTTTGTCTTATTCTTAATACAATTTTCTATACATCATAAATAAGGGTATATATGTCAAAAGGTATCTTGGAATTGGAATTCTGTCTATTTAATGGGACTAAGAAAATTCAATAATTCACCTTTATAAAAGGGACAGAGGGAGTGCTTTTCTAGAATATTTCTATTCCAAGGAAGAACATGATTATATAGGTTGTTTGATGAAGATGGAGGTATTATAGCAGGTTGTTTATTTATACTCTATAAAAGATCTCTAAACTATCTAGTAATTAAAGATACAATAGTATCAAGATCTTCATCTGATTCTTCTAAGTCATGGGCGGTGAACAAAGATTTCTAATTTTCCAACAAGAGCACTTCTTGTTAATATAGAAAGATCGTTGGCTTTTGTGATGGCATATTTTTTCGGACTCATATATAGATGTTAGAGACATAAGAATTTTACACACAAATAATTGTTTTTCTTAACGATTGTGAGGCATTCACTAGTTTAGAAAGTTTACGGTGAAAATCCTCAAAGGTGTCTAATCAGATATAGGAAGGTTTTCCTAGTCAAAAGTTAGGGTTTGAAGCCTAGTATCCTTATTTGAAGAGTTTCCTTCGAATACGGTTTCCAAGATATCTCAAGCTTCCTTTGAAGTCTCACATGTTGAAACATGATGTTGAAGATCTTGGCTTATGGCGTTAATCCCATTTGAATTCTGCTTTGCTGCACAATCTCATTGTTGTCATAGTCTTTAAGTTTCTTGAACTTGTATTCAGTTTGTGAAACTTATACTAAGACTTTAGGGAGTGTATATCCCTTGGCAACCAATACCCAAGTTTTTAAATCCCGAGATTGTAAAAAAGATTGCATAGCAGTTTTCCACCATAAGTAATTAGTGTCATCAAATCCTAGTGGTATGTTAATAGAGCATGAACTCTTGTCCATAGGTTGGATCGATTACAAACACAGACTGTTAGGTATTTTTGGTACTTGACTACACTGATAACAACTGAAAAAGGGAGGATACCAAGTACATCACCAATTTTTTGTTATGAAACCTATTGATTATTCCTTGCATGAACTTGAATAAATCTTAAAGCAGACAAGAAATATCCTTAGATTATCTCAACTAGATATTCTTAAATCACAAGGATTAATTAACGTACAACTTACTTGTACTTTTAGTTATAAATATAAAATCAATATATCACAGAAATTAAAATTAAAGCAACACACCAGTGCGAATTTGCAAGACTGATATTTTCATAAAAACTTGTGCTTTATCTCAAGCTTAGTTTCAAATTCTAGACAAGCAAGTGCTTGGAAGTCAAAACATCACTAGACTTAGCAAGAGTCTAATCCATGATATGATCTTCTTTGAATATGATAATTTACCAAAGTCCTCGATTTTTATTACGATAGATAAATAGATAGGTGAAAAAGAGTTCGAAAAGAAAGACAAATCTTCGTTACTTACCTCGATGACGTTCTTTAAATAAATGTCTTCGTGTGATCTTCAGTTCTTCATCCGTCTTGAGTAACTCAAAAAATCCTAATACTATACTACGTAATATATTCTCAAAAAATCCTAATACTATACTACTAATATATTCTACACCGAAGCTGACTTTAGTAACTAGATCAATAAATAGTTTTGACTACTAAAATATGACAACATACTTGACATTCCAAGATATGTAGGTTCAACCGAGCATTCTCTCTTACAATACCGATTAAAACCATGACTACAAGTACTGGGATCAAGACACAATCACTGATTGTTGTATCCAGTTAGAAAAATCTAAGAACGGTTAATTCATTTTTAGTACTTGTATTTTGTCCAAAGTTAATGTTTGGTCTAACTTTTGTCCAACTTAGAGATTGGAACTTGGAAATAAAGTTGACCCGTGTTGACTTGGTTACATCTTGACTTATGTTAATTAATTAAAGTTTGGTCAATGATAGTCAAAAAGGGTCAACGTCATTTCCAAATACCAACTCCTAAGTTGGAAAAAAAATTAGATCAAACCCTTAGAAAAAAATGTAAATACCAAAAATCAATTAACACAATTACTAAAAAAAATTAGAAGGAAAGATTATAAACCTATTTTGCTTTTCTTATATATAAGATTTGCCTGTAGCTTTTTATACTAGGTCATTTGTGAATTATTCTTATTCTCAATAAATTTTTTGTTGTTATAGTAACATAACAAACGAGACGAAGAAGAAGAAACCATCTTTGCTCGCTCTATCTCCCTCTTTCGCTAAGCAAACTTCAAAAAAATATCAAAATTCACAAAAACAACAACCTAGTATAACTTGCGTTCAGGTTAACGATGATTAAATTTATTGGTCAATTAAGGGTTAGTTTTGGCCCACGCCGTGATATAATTCATATCGTCCCAAAAAAAAAGAACGACCATTCAGTTATATCTCATTGACGGACCACCGATTATATATCCAACAAAACAAACGATCACGATCACGATCGAAAGGTGACCAAAATCAAAGGTCGGCTTTGTCCATAGACATATATCCTTCTTCTTTATAATATACTGTTTTTGCTCATGACTCATAAGATTCACTTCTGCTCTGGAAAAGCGGAAGCACTTTTAATCTTGGTATCCAAACACTCACTAAGTGCATTAGGCATATGGTGAGGTGATGCTAGCCACTTACCTTATTGATGTGGTGAGCTGAATTATCTTCTCTCCCATCTTATCTTCATTCAAACCTTAATATCTAGTTCATTTTTAGTTAGTTTGGATCGATAATAGATAAAGTATTTTATTATTGATTGATCTTTTTAACTACCAACACAACTAAAAAATTGTATGCTTACAAATTCTTTTAAAAAAATTGCTTTTTTAAATGTGCTGGTTGCCTTGCTCAAGATATAGTACGATACATAGCACCTATTTTGGTTGGTGACAAACATTAAGGAACTTGATTATAAATATTGAAAAATGGTGGCAAGAATTGAGGGTGGAGTCTCATGGTATTCCAATGAGAACAAAAAAAAAAAAGGGCAACTCACTTAGTTTTTTAGTGTACATCATATGCAAAGTGCAAATCTCTTTATGTTTGGCTCAAAAAACCACTTTCACGCTTAGAAGCAACAACGAATACATCAACTGGCACTAACAAATTTCCCAAATATCTTAAGAATTTGCAGATTTCCTTTAACGTATTGTTGACCAATGTATGTTTTAACGTATTACACGACTGTACTTTTTCTTTTGTTGTTGTTAAATCAAATCAAATCAACCTTCTTCTTTCACACCTCAAGAATGTAATTGTTTAGTTTTCGCTTCAGAAAAAAAATTATCATTTCACTAAAAGATATTCTTCAAAGGTATTTTTCACTCTGAAAAAAAAAAGGTAATGACGTAATGCTTCAAAAATAAAAATCATCATTGACGTTATCGACATTTCATTTAATTTAATCTTTTTTTCATTAAATATTGAAAAAATAATTTTATAGCCGAATTATGGGATGGCCTGGCTGCGGTGCTCCAGCCAACCCCAAAATTTTAAATCGCCCTTAAAAGTTGTTTTTCAAAGGTAATTTTAGGAAAGAAATTTTTCCCCCTTAAACTTTGATTTTTTTTAAAGTAAATTCAAAATTTAATCTTTAGGCCATACACTCTTTTAGCCCAACTGGGTTCTTAATCCTGCTTGGGTCGCTGATTACTTTTTGATACTTGGCAATTATCAACTCATTCATTGGCCTTAAAATGGACCCAATGGATACAAAAAAAAACCAATCATTCATATTTAAACTTTAGTAGCAATAATAGGAGTCACAGTCATGTTTATGGATGGATTAGTTTCTTTCAGCCATAAATGATTAAAATTGATAGATGGATGGTGAAATATATGAATAGTTACTTTCTTCAAATTATTTCTCCAATCACTGCACGTGTATAGTTTTTGTCCCTGCACATTATTACTAGATAATCATATCACAATTAGTAAGACACTTCTAGTACTCTTTATTATCAAAATTATATCACAAAAAAAAATAATAATAAATAAATTGCATGTGATTTAAGAGGTGTGGATAATTTTTCAGTATTTCTATACAAACCGTTTAGAGAACAATCTCATAGAAAATGTACAATAAATAGTAATAAAGGTAAACCCATTAAATAGTAATAAAGGTAAACCCAAAACGCTAAATCATTAGTAAAGTAGAGTGGGTCGCATAAAAAATTATGCATTCTAGACAAAAACGGTTTTGAAGTATATTTTTATATATGGCTCATAATTTTTTTTTCGTTTTTTAGGCGCGATAACCTTTCTGGTTGTATAATTGTAGCAGATACTTTGAATAAGGTAAGAGCCAAATGTCATATTACCAATGATTATAAGTGAATCTAGTAAAAATGGGTTAATCCATCTATCTCAAGTAATCGTGAAAAATTATCAGAGATGTGTATGCCGCTAAAGATAAATTTTTGAACCGATGTCGATGTAGTATAATGGAAAAGTCAATTGGTGATGATATCAACGGTCGGAGTTCGAAATTCGTCAGCACCAAATTCTTTACCGATTAAAAAATAAAAAGTGATGTCTTTGCGGTGAAAACCAAGAAACCTTAATCATATCTTTTGGTGTAGCAATTTTAATTTCATTTAAACTAGTTTTCTGCCAGTGCTTTGCACGGGCCTGATTCAACTTGTATGGGAATGATTCAACTTGTAATTATTAGAAATCATGGTTGCTAATAATTAAAAATCAGAATTTAACTAATAATAATTAACTGAATTACTTAAAAGTTGTTCAAAATAAATCTAATACTTAAAATCAAAATAATTTATACTTTTAATAATCCTAAGAATCAAATTAAAAACAAATGTTTGATATTCCTACTAAAATCATATGCATAGTAATACAAAATATGAAATCCTAATAATTATATTCTTTAGTTTCTTTTTTATCTTCACCATCCTCTGAAATTACTATCTTTCTCATCTTTTTCTTCTGTGTTGTTGTATCATCCAAAGACACGTCATCTTCCAAAGTAGAATTATCTTGATGTGTTTTTGGCTTCTTTTTTTGGGGTGTTTTTGGCTGCAATTGCCCGACTTCCTTTGTTGTCTTTCTTTTTGTTGTTACATTATAAACCTTCAAAACTTTGTAACTGTCAGATTTTTTTTAAATATTCTATTCAGTTATCTTCATCTTAAACCCAAAATTTTGGCCAACCAATCTGTCGAATAATTTCAAAGCCTTCTCTGGTTCACCTAGCTGCAAATTGTGTTGTATATTTTAACATGGGTATTGTCATTGGTTTTCAGAAAATAAATTATGTTATTCATATTATAATAATTAACATGAGTATTAAAATTATTTCATACCTTTTCACAATGCTCAGCATACCTAACATGTTCTTCTTCTTTTTGTTTTGTCATCTTTGCAACATTATGTCCCATAACGGATAGTTTTGTAGTATCAGTAGAATCCTTGATTTTAATGTTTATTCGATACATGTATTGATCAATAATGATTATTAGTATATGTTCTATTATATATTAGACAATTGACATGTTATTTTTTCTTACCATGGTACCACTTCTACATCAAAATTCTTAAGACACTTGGGGCAAGAAGGATCTTCATATTTTTATTCAACCTTGTTCTTGTTTTTTAAGCAAGCTATGTAATACCAATCCTTGCCCTCGATGTAACGAACAACTGATGCTTCGCAAAAAAATTCCTCGTCCTATTTTGAATAATTATTAGTGCATTATATTGATTTAATTAGAATAATAATGCATACTGCTTGAGTTAATTGTTAAATAAAGTTACCTTGTTTTTGTCATCTAGGAGTAGCTCACTTGCTTCAAATAGGCTAATCTTTTCTTCAAATGGGTATTTTCCTATTCTAAATGTACTTCTTGGATTTCTGTAGTTTCTTCGCAAGCCTGTCTTAAATAAAAAAGATTAGAGTAATGTATTTAATGTGTATTTGTATGTAAAAATTGTTGGCCTACTTACAGTTATCGAAATTCTTGTACTTGTTCAATATTCGAGTCGACGAATACTCTTGATGCAACAGAAGTAGAAAAGCTTATTGTTCCTATATGGTATTTGACAAAGGTTCTGGTAACTATGATAATGACTGGTATTTGGTTGTTACTTTCTTATATCTCATCACTTACAATATCTGCCAAATCACCCCATAGAGTTATTTTGACTGTCTCTCCCCTGTCAAAGGCAATGTATAATATTAGTTTTTGTTGATTAAACAAATAAAACACCTATAAATATATATTGTATATTACCTTTCATTTTCTATATAAATTTCTCTCATTTGAACATTTTTGGTTCCGTCATATTCATCAATTGATTTGATTACTATGTTTGATATAGAGCTCAATTTTTCAATGACATCTGCAAGAGAAACCAATATTACAGTTCATTAATCTCTTCTAGTTAATGCTAACTTCATGTCAAAAGTAAAAATATAAAGGTAAATTTACTTGTATAATATGTATTAGAGTTTTTTCTTGCAGGTACACTTTCTAGTGGTAAGAATGTGAAATTTTCAACAGGAAAAGTGGATGGATCTACTTCGAGTTGTTGCATCTTAGCAAATTTGTTAATCCACATTATAAATCTGAAAGACACTATTCTATATCCACCTGTAGGTACTTGGAGAGTGAATCTCTGAATGGAGTATACACGTCCATCTACTATTTTTCCTTTGAACAAATTAATGTGATCTTTATGAACTTTCAGCTGCATCTGGGTTCCCTGCAATTTGCAATAGTTATAAGCAGAAATTTTAAACAGTAATAATGTAATATTACTTGTTCATGTTATTATGCCAATAAGTTAAGAATTATTAAATCTTACACCTGTATCTATTACGTGAGCTTCAAGGCTCCATACTTGCCCAAATTTTTGGTTTTCCGATATCCACACCTTGAGCACTTTCACCTTTACAGTCTTGTTGGTATTTTGGTTCATGTTAAGAGCATTCAATGGGGTATAGTTTACCTTTGCTGCAGATTTGTCTATATAGTTTAGTGTAATAAACAACATAACTAATGAATATGCGGTGAAAAAAAGGATGTGTACAGTAATGGTAAGGATTCATGATACCTTACTCTTAGTTTGCATAGGCAAGCTACAATGAATGTGATGTGATAAACATGATACAAAGAAGGATTTATCATACCTTGGATTTCATTCTTGGTAGTCTTTGATAACTCCTTCATGGTAAATTCTCTTTTTTATGTGTATTGTTAGCTTAAACGATGGATGAATTGTGCAAGTATAGGTTTTTTATTTATAGAAAATTCTAGGGTCGGTGTTCATAGAATTTCATACATACGAAACTCTTAAGATATGGTAGTTTTCTCTCCAAGCTATATTTGGATATAGGTAAATATAGAATTTAGATAGATACAAATTATGTATAAGATTTTACTAAATAAGGTTATTTTTTTTAGGTATTTGTTAACGGGTTTTTTTATGGATGTTTGTTTTCTTTTTATCTGGTCCGGGTTATATATATGGATTTTATTTGGGATGGTTACCAATCCCTTTGTCACTCGGCTAGACCTAGTTTATTGGGGATGGTCTGACTTGAAATGAAAAGAGAATGGTTTTGGAGATTTTATCAATCTGGGTTTTGAAATTCTATGATGGAAAATGCAGATTGTAAGGTAAATGGGTGTTTATTTTTGATTTCTATTACATATTTGTGTTTTTCTTTTTCTGTTTTTCGAATTAAGATTACAAATTTATGTTAGTTCATATTTGTTTGTAATTTCTGTAAAATCAGTGATTGAGTTTTAAATTTTTCATGTAAGGATTGTGGACTGATTTTTGGGTTGGATTTCATTTTTTGTATTAAATCCTAATTCCATTGCATGAATTAATTTTTGATTCAATCTGTTTTTGAACTTTAATGAAAACAAATGTGATGTTCTAATAGCATTTCATCATTGCAGTTGAATGATGTCTGAAGATTCGAACTCCATCATCTGATTCAATTTATGCTTTCTGTGGAATCTCGAATCAGGTATGCATTTCAATCATTTATTTTCTTGTTAATTGATTTTGGTTATTTGTTTTTTCTATTTATTAAATTGAATTATTTTCTTCTTGAATTATAAGTAGGAAAAAAATAGATATTGGAATAGATTTTGAAATAAATTAGATTTTATCCTATGACACTTGTTTATCCTTGAAGAGAGGCAATGCACCTCTCTTGAACTCTATTGATAAAAGTACACATGTTAAGGCTTCAGTAGAGTCAATGCACACATGTTAATGCGTCAAGAGAGGCAACTCCCACCTACACATATTTATAGCATATTTATTATCATATATAAGAGAAGTTAACCCTCTCATTTGATACAACATTCTTTTGGAAATGTGGTTCTTCTTTAATTTGTTCATTTCATTATTAAATATATTGATGGTATTATGTTTAGTATATCTGAGCTTGTAGTAGTCAGAGCAGCATGATGATATTTCCCTCTCAAAATCATAGTTTGGTTCTTTTTTGTAACCTTCATTTCAATGTTAAACAACCCACTGGAATAATCATCTTTTCCCGAGTTGTCATTAGTATGTGTTTTCACTGCACTAGAATAATCATATTTTGCTGAGTTGTAAAAGTGTGTTTAGACTAATGTAAAAACTCCTAATTCTGGGTGTATGTTGTAATTTTATTGTAATCATGTTTATGTACTTATGACACATTCTGTTGGTAATTGAGATCTAAATTTGTGTTCTTTTTTGATTGAGATGTAAATATGTGTTCAGAAATAAAGTTTGTGTTAGTTGAAAACTCAATTTTCTGATCCTTGAAGATTCTAGTTGTTTTTTACTTGGGGATAGTTCCTTCTTTTATCTGCAGTTTGTTCATTTGATCTTTTTACTGCCAATTGGAACTCTTTTGGTTTGTTGGTTTCATTTAAGATTTAAAACTTAAAGTCACTACATAATTTATTCTTAAGCAATACTACAGACTTAGTTTACTGATGTAACATATAAACTATTTGGTATTGGAGTTTAATCCTCTTAAGTATTTGTTAAACGTAGAATCACTTTAACATGTGAGTCTTGTGACACAATAATGAGTGTATAAACTTCCATCATATCTTGGAATATGCCTTCTAGCTTATCTCACTTGTCTTGGAATCATACCTGGTTTATCTTGGGATTTTAGTGGTTTACTTGTTAAACTTGCTTGTGACTGTTGAAAAAGGTAGAAATTGTCATCTTTGATTGTTGATGATAATTACAACTAATATGAGCATGTTGAGGAAGCTCAACTCAAGTATATTATGGTAATTCCATTTAGTTGTGCAATGCAATTGGACAAAGGCATGAATAGTTTGATGAATGCACGCATATTTGTTCTCTGTTGTAACCTTTCCCTTGTTGTCTAGTAAGTACTCTACTTTGTACTGCACAGTTTCATAATTATTGTTTTCCTAATTCTGGAAAATTGTTAAAGATAAAAATAGTTCTTTTATGGATGCTTACCATATTTCGTTCTTTGATGTTCGTGAATGCAGTACTGTAGTCTTGTTCTAATGTCACACCTAGTTCTCGTTTCCAGTCCGTGGCCTTTATTGTGCTTTTTCTATTAGATTTTTCTGTTCTATGGATTTGATCGCGCTAATAACTTTGCGTCTTTCATTTTAGTTCTAGGTTGTTGGAGAATAGTTTATAATATATTTGTAGAAGGATGGAGATAACCAATGTTTCCGAGCATGAAGCCGTAGCCAAGGAGAAGCTACCTAAGATGATTTTTGACTAATATGCATCAAGTGCTGAGGATCAATGGACCCTCAAGGAAAACAAAAATACATTTTCAAGGATCTTGTAAGCTTTATCACTCTTGTCTTTTACCATCTTTGGTGTTCTAACCTGAGTAATTTGTCTAATTGAGAATAATAGATGGTAAGTTCCCTACTATCGCAACCATTTTTCAGATTGGGAAACCCATGATTCTTGGTAGACTGCCAATGGAAACATGGCCTTGCCTGTGAGAATATGTAATTTGCATATCCATGTAGAATTTATTAAACACCTCTGCCATGATTCTATATGCTTGATAGGCCTCTACCTGGTTTACTTTTACTTGTTAACTATTCCAGTGCTGATTACTGTTTGTTAAATACTTTGAAAAGATATGTTGAAAAATAATTTGATTAATATCTTAAATTATATTAATAAATTGATAATTAATAAATAAACTAGTAATAAAAATCTAAAATAAGTTAAAAAACTCCCACCAAAAAACAACTTGCAAATTACAAATTAAGAAATAATCTAGTAATAGTAACTTAAATAGATAAATTCTTAAAAATTGTCAAATTTATTCTGTATCAGATAGCACCAGCTTGAGATTCCTTTCTTTGATCTTGTTGTTGCAGAAAACTCTTCTTCTTCAGTATCAGATCTCACTACCTTGTGATTTCTTTTTTTTGTTGGTGTTGTTGGTGCAATTTCATCTTCTTTGTGATTAGTAGATTTTGGAACACAAATTTGATAGATTTTTTTTACTTCAAAACATTTTTTTCCCACATCATCTTTGTAACATATAACTGAAATTGGTATTGGATCCTTTTAAATTTTCTGATACTTGAGCCGTGAATCCAAGTTTTTGTGCTTGTATAACATATGTATCTGTATTAGTCTAGTCATGTAAGAAGGATTAGATATTAAGTATAGCTATAAATTAGATTTATTACCTTATCTCCATCTGCAATATTCTTGACTTCACCAAGGTTCATTTGAATAATTTTTTCTATTGTCTCTCCATGAATAATAAATAATGCACTTTCAGTTTTATCACTTACTTTTAGCTTCAATATTAACCTGATTTCTAAACAATCAATTTCTTCTTCGCAGGCATAACACTAGTTTAATTTGTGTTTTGTTCCGTGTCTGCCACTGCATCTTGGGCAAGCGAAGTAGTACCATTCTGTTGATTCTTCCAAGCCTTCAATTATTGCTTTGCAGTTGAATGAATATCCTTATTTATTTGACAGGTTGGTGAATATATTTATAAAATCAAATAAGATAACGCAGTTTGAAACTTGAAATAAAGAAAAACTTACATATTTTTCCCTTGTGACCTAAATGTTTCATACTTTTTCTGGAACTGTGTTGCTTGATATATAGTTTTAAGCCTTGGAATATTCTTCATCTTTGATCTTTTTGCTGCAGAGAAATAAATAAATATGAGTTTTGTATTATTTATGTTAAATCTTGAACACATAATGAAAAAAATGTTACCTGAGATTAGTATATTTTGCAAAAGTATTGAATTGAAATATCTGGTGTGATGTTTTAGAGTGTTATAGGTTTGATTTATATAGGTTTAAAATATGGTTTACAAGATAAGTATTTGAGGATATATTGATCTAAGATATTCCTTGAATATTTTAAAGAATATTGTTTTATTTTTTAAAAGAATATTTATTTACCTGTTTCTAAGTAATTTTAAAACTGAATATATTTTTACTTTTTTAAATTGATTTTGGTGTTTTTTTTAATTGTTTAAAATATTATATAATATTTTTGAAAGTCTTTTAGATTTGATATATATAAGTAGTACTAAATAAGTATTTAAGGATATCTTGATTCTAAGATAAGTCTTGAATCTTCTAAAAAAGTATTTTAACTTTTTAAATTGTTTTTTCCATAAAATTTTTTTTTTGTTCGAGAAAATTGTTTTTAGGGTTAACTGTCCACACTTTGGATTTTGGGCAGCGCCTTGGTTATAACATGTCAGGAAGGAACAAATGTATCTAGACTACTCTGATTCACCAGATAATGGAGCCACTCAACCCTTATTTTGTTGGGACAATAAGTATGTTGGCTTGTTTGTGCTAATGGTTAAGGTACTAATATAACGCTCTTATCAAACATATTCAAACTGTAGACTGTAAATTTTGTTGTAAATTGTGATTATGTTAGGAAAGCTATAGTAACCATATTCTTGTCACACAAAATAAACATAAAAATGCATGTACAAAATCAACATAGATATACTTGTTAATTGACCCAATGTATAGAATGAACATACACACTTAATAAAAAGTGTAAATTTTTGTAGAAACCATGAATTTGCATAGGTAAAATGAAATATGATTTTATCAATGGAACAAATATCTTTTTAAAAACTAAAAATAGCTAAATATTATAAAAATTATCATTTCTCATGGACCTTGGTGTCCATTATCTGTGCTTTGATCACTATTCATCGTCATCACTATCCTCGTATCTGTATTCATCATCACTCTCTTCGGCAATTTGTTCATCATCTTCATGTTCTATCAAAGGTGGCATATCATGATCAGTTTGTTCACCTTCATCTCCATTCTGTTTGATGTCGACAAATGATAGTTCTTCATAATCATTTTTCTGATCGTTTTCAGAGTGTTCGTCACCTGTTGTCTTTTCTTGCATCAAATATATTCCTTGTTTCTGCATTTAAAACACTTAGATCATAATCATTTCCCTAAAGGGATAATAGCAATAGTAGTCTGTCAATCAGTGTAAGAAATTTCTTACATGGTGTATGTTTGATAATATCTCCTTGTACACCATATTCTGAGTATAACCTTCCAGCATAATATTATTTGTTTTATCAATCAGAATTTTCAACCCACTTTGTCTTGTTGTTCTAGAGACCGCAACATATAGTTTCCCATGATAGAAAATTGGATTTGCAAGGTAGATTCCTACATTGTGGATACTATGTCCTTGACTCTTATTATTGTCATTGAAAAAAATACCATATTAGGAAACTGCACCCTTCTTGGGATGAAAGGTAGGTGTGTTTCCGTGGGTTGCATTACTATCCTTGGAATAACAACACTTTTTCCAGCACCAATACCTGTCAAAATCTTAACTAAAATACTCCTAAACAATATTTTAGTAACGATGAGCCTTGTACCATTGCAAAGGCTAGCACTTGGATTTATATTCCTTGTAATCATTATTGGTACATAGAGCTTTAATCGAAGTACATGGTTAGGTACTCCTGAAAGTTTTTGAGCATTCAGATATTCCTGGTTGTATATCAGTGCTGCATGTTCATAATCGTATCATTCTGTACTAATCAAATCTGAGCTTAAAAAAACATGTTCTTCACATGTAAGCAATGAGACCACATAGTCATTTATTGTGTTCACAATATCATTCTTTGGTGTTAAGATGCATCTTTCTCTAAGGTAATACTCATCTCCAAGTTTATCAAATAGTTCAGGATAGATGATCTGAATTATTGTTTCAATAGGATTGTCGCCACCTTTAATAAATAGATCAGTAGGTATCTCAATACATGTAGCTTCTTCTTCTTCACCCTGAATTGCCTTTGCTGGTAGTTTTCCATCTTCAAGATCCAATATCCATTTCCTGAAGTCTGATATTAACTGATGTTCTTTTGGATCACATTTTCCACTCAACAACCTCATATTTTCAGTCAATTCAAATAATGTAAATGTTTCTACCTCGAACAACATGCAATATTTGTTTAAAATCACCCCCAAACAAGCATGTTTTTCCTCCAAACACTTTTTCTTCTGTATTTTCATTGTCTTTTGTCATTAGATCCTTGACTGTTCGCTCTAGTGCTTCGAAAGCATGCCTGTGAATCATGGTTGCTTCATCCAAAATGATTATTTCTTCCTTACATATTAACTTAGATAACTGAGTTCCTTGACTGACATTGCAAGTTGAAGTATCGTCCAGAGTTATTGGGATCTTAAATCGAGAACGCGCAGTCCTACTTCCGGGGAGAAACAATGATGTTATCCAAGATGATGCAACAACTAAACAAATTTGGATTTAGCTCGTAAACCAGTTATTATAATGTTCCAAAGATATTTTTTCCCAATACCTCCACAACCATAAACAAAGAACAATCCCCCGTTACCCTTCTCAATTGATTGGTTAACAGAATCGAATATTTCTCTTTGAACTGAATTCAAACCATCTTTAGCTTCTCTGTATCATAATCAAGTTCTTCATCTATTAACTTATTTCTATATTGTTTCACCTTTTTTGGGAAAGGTATGCTTGGAAATTCGGCAAGAGCTCTGCAATTTCTTTTCATTAACTCTTCAATGTCAATCTAAATGAGGTTTTTCATTTCAGCTTCATCAAGTCACGAGATTGAATATCTTCGGATAACAGATCCCAATTCTTTTCCCATATTTTTTTTGGATCAGTCACTTCATAAAAGATCAACATCACAACAAACATTTGGCGTAGACCGTCGCCTGTAAGGTATGTTGAGCCATCTTTTAGTCCCTCATTCCATTCATTATCATCTGATAATAATCCAAGAGCCATGCATGTATATCTGAAATTGGTATAAATGATCCTATTGACGGTTCTTAACTCTTCATAGATGCGTTCTCCTTTGCATACATTCAATAGGATACGCAGAAAGTATCTCTCCCCTGATCGGATGTGCGTTGTACAGTCTACCAAATATGTTTACCTTATTTCTTATTCTCCACTCCTTTGTAACATTTTCCAACACAAATTTAGTGGGAAAATATGCATATGTCATGTTCCTTGCCTCCTCATATTTTATATTTACTTCGAACCATTCCAAAATTTTGGTGATATTTACTCTTGTCCTGTTTAAGATATCTTCTACATCTTTACCATCATGACATATCACCATGTGTTTACCCTCCAAATGGTAAGGAAGTCTCACCAGGGATGGATCTCGATACCGAATATCGAAATCAAAAATCCTCCAACATGCCTCTAACTTAGATACATAACGACAATCCAAATAGTTATTAATTTCACCAATCACTTCATCCTTTTCTCCTCCATCTACATTGTGTTGTTGATTTTTTTCGATTACAATTATTACCCGGTCCTTACCCTTGCATATGTATTTAAATAAGTATTTATGTATGTAACAACCCAATATTTATATGTGCATCAAACTTAACAATTAGATCCATGTTGTAAGGAACAACCCATATGTTATCCATATCAATACCATCTTTAGTTTCAATCCTAACATTATCACGTCTTATGTAGACTGGATAACCATTTTTATCAATAGTAGTATTGTGGCTGAAATCTTTTGGATATTGTTTAGAACAAATACCATCTTTCATACATGGCGAACCATCCCTTAATAGACCACAGGGTCCATGTAGCATGTAGTTGACAATAACATTGTATCCATCAGGATCCTTCTCCTTATCGGGTATATCTTCCATGACAATTCTATTAATATCAGATGGAGTTTCTGGTTTATCCTCCTTGTCCAGAAATAATAGAATGTGTGCATGTGGTAAACCTATTTTTTGAAATTCTATTGTATAGATGGATGTACAAACAATAAAAACAAAAAGATTAGAACGAAGTAAGCGACATGATATACCAATACTTATAAGTATATTAGAAAATACCTCCTTTGACTTTTCCAAAATGTTTTCCTTTCCTTAGAACCTCAATTAAATGCTTTAGATTTATTTTAAATACTCTAGCTACAATGTCAGGTCTATCTTCTGGAGGTTGACCTAGGATCATCTATAAAGCCTTTGAAATTTCCTTCAATTTGGGATTACATATGAAAGTTATAAATAGATATGGAACACCGATACGCCGACAAATTACAATAGCATCCTGATAATGTTGCATCATATATCTTGGACCCCCAGTATATGAAGATGGTAACACAATTCTTTTTCCTTTCTTTATAGATGAATCTCCTTTAAAAATGCATCCTTCAATCCAGAATATAATTCTGCCCTTATCTGGTCTTGATTTTTTCTGACCCATTTAAGTCGGCATTCTTCAATACATGCATAGGAATCAACACAATACTGCTGGCACAAACGACCACAACGGATTAAAGTCTGACCCTCATTGTCTCGTTGTTGAATTCGAAATGCATAGTACTCTCTCATTGTAAGTTGTTATCGTTTTCTTAACACTCCATCCTTAGTTAACTTCACATTTCTATATGCAGTTGTCTTGGTATAACCATCTTCACCATAAGGGAACAAAAGAGGAAATTGCATTGGCATATAACATGGATGTATTTGTTTGATCCTGGTATAACCCCCTTTCTTATGCTCAACTATAATATCCCTGTATACATCTCCATCCGTAAGAATCTCGACTTTAGGGATGCTACTTCAAAGTTGTTAGTAAATTGTACCTGCATCTTTCTGTCTTTTGCTTATTATTCGTAAGTGCAGTTCTATGGTGGGTTCCTCCAACATTCGATCTCTAGCTTTCCGAAATGTCTTTACATATGGATTGTTTTCATCCAGCATAAATATCAGATTATTGATCACTTCCAAGTCCAATTCATCATCATTCTTCTTTTGTGAATTGGTTTTCTTCTCGACCACATTCACATTCTTTGTACCTGAATTATCCTTTGGTTGCTCTTTAAAAAATATGTCTTTACGACGATTGGCTTCTTGCACCAAATCATTGTCGCATATGTAAAGTTGATTATATCCTGGGTCTTTGTCCTTAGGTGGTACCACACAGCCGATTTTATGCTTTGACCCTGTATTATATATGCATATGGCCCTTTTCCCTTTGTGTTGACCTTATTTTTCACCATAGCCACTGTTGATGTAAAAGCGAGCATAAAATTGTATGCCCTGATTTTTTTCCTAAAGTTCCTTGATTGCTGTGAACCATTATACTTCAACAATCTCTTTAGATATTCAGGACAATCTCTAAGAAGAGGAAGTGCAACATTACCCTTTGAACAACATATGTTGAATTCATAATCAAGCACACTCTGATATTTTTTAGCTCTTTTTTGGTACCACAGTATTGCACCATAGAACTTGCAGGTATGAGCTGGCTCACCAAAATCTGATTTCCAGATACCCAATCCTGTGAGAATGATAAAGATATTGTTAGTTCAATAATGATGATGATAATCTATATAGGATTACATACTAAACAAAATAGAAAGAAACGTAATGACTTTGTATTATCAATTTGCCAAACTTTATGAGAATACAGTTGCATCTATGCATATTTCATGTCTCTTTTAAACATACATAGATGCACCTATTCTCTTTTAAACATAATATCTTTGCATGATGCTGGAAGAATGGAGTATTTAGATGCACATATTAATTTATAAAATCTGATTCTTCCCTTTACTTTTCTATGCAGGATTAAAGCTTTAAATAACTGCAAAAGTGAAGAACAAAACACAAATGGTTCTCTATCTTACTTATGGAATGCTCTACTTCGGGATATTCTTTTATCTCATCATCACTTGATCTTCTAGCAGAATTGGTATCCATAGAGATAGCATCATCATCATACAGTAATAGTTGTATCTGTGATGCTCTTATAGCATCTAAGTTTTATTTGCGAAGCCTTCTGTTTTCGCGAGCTTGAAGTTGTGTATTGTTTAAAACTTGAACTTGAAGTTGTGCATTGTGTAAAACTTGGAATAACCCTTGACTGATTGATACTAAATGTTGTCGCAGTGGATTTTTAAGCCTGATTTTGTTTGCACGTTAATATTTGGTATGCCTTGCTTGAATGGGAGTTACATATGGAGTAGCTTATATGGTTTCACATTTTCTCCTCACCATTTTATGTGGCTAATACTTGATGTCGAAGGATTAAGGATTAACAAATTTAGGGTTTTAGATTTGAGGAAGAAGGGTAATTGAAGAGATCGAGGGTTTTGTAAGTCAAAATGGTGCGTATGCATGACCTCAGGTGTAGGCTAAATCGTGGATAAGAATATAAACCCACAAATGTTATTGGTTAGAATAAGCTTGGTGGGGCCAAAAACTCTAGAATTCGAGCTTTTGTTTAACTTTTAACCACATGCCTTAAAAATGTCCTTAAATATATGCAGTTCTTTGGAATTGACTTGGTGAAATTTTTCATTGTTTGAGTTCTATTTCTTTTGAAGACTTGACTATACAAATTTAAAATTCAATTGGGTCAAAAAAAAAAGTAAGAAGAAGTAAGAAAAGAAAAAGAATGAACATAATTGAAATCCGTTTGAGTACAAGAAAGTGATGAATATTGATGAAATGAAATATGTAATGCACGGATTCAGGATAAACAACTCTTTTTCTTGTAGGGACCTTCTTTACACATCCATCCAACAATAATATATGACGAGGAAGTATTATGCTAGTAGGGAGCTGTTTTGTTCTCTTACTTCTCATACCCATAAATTCAAGAAATTAGGATTTTGTATTAGTATTTGTACAAAATCCTTAAGTCTTCGTTTAGGTTGAATACTGTTTCAACCTAACAATGATATCTCACTATCTTTGACTTGAACCTATATTCTATTTTGGTTTTATGGTTAGATTAAAATCAAATTAAATAACAATGAAAAATTAGATCATTTTGGGAGATCTTTATCTTTAATGTAAAACCATCTACTTAAATGAAGTCTTCATAAAAAACTGTTAGCAGTATCACCAAACTAAGTGGACCTCTTTTTAGAAAAAGACATCAAAAATATATACAAAAAAGCCTTTGCCAAACTCATTAAATTAAACATTCCATTATCTTTTTTTGATTAGCTAATAATCTAAAACCTTTTTCATCTTTTATGTATATACTTTTATTATTTTTTTTAAATTTTTTGCCCGGAGACCTAGTTTGGATCTACCTTTTGACCGTACAGACACGTTATCACATTGTTTTGATCCTAAGTATATTACTTTTTTGCGGATTCAGATCTAAGTTTTTAGAATTATAATGCTTTCTATTGAATTTTGGTTTGAGTCAGACAAAATATCTGATACATAATTACTCAATTAATCGATGTCACTGTTGTACAATATTTTTAAGTAATTATACTAATGACTTGAGTTTAAAACTCATCGCACAAAATCCTTAATCGATGAGAAAAAAAAAATTATTCAGGCAAGCTTAAAATTACCATCAAACTCAGGCCCTCAAACATATTATTTTCCTGCCGATTCGGATCTATATTCTTAGAACTGTGGATCCGAACGAATTTGGGCTTGCGTCAGATAAAATGTCTGATGCACAATTACTCAGACAAGGGCTTGAAAATGGAATTTTGACTTGATGAAGTCATATTCAAATGCCAGCCAGGTAAGTGTGGATGAGTCTGGAACATGTATATTGCTACTGCAGGACCAACTAAATGGTCCACCAATATTAATACTATGGGACCATATTTTATTTTAAGGTGCAAAAGCACAAAATACATGTAAAAAAAATACAATTTTTTCTTTTTTGGGTTTTGGGTTTTGGGTTTCCCTATAAAAACTCCTGATGCATTTATTTGATAAGCTTCTGTTTTAAACACATACACTTTCCCTGCTCACTACTTGACTACTACTTGAACTAGTTACTACCCACTTCCAATATTCTCTCTTCTTAACAAACAATCTTTATAAATGAAACCCATAAATAATAAACAATACTCTGTCTGATACACTACTTAGAACGAAAAAAAAAAAAGACTCATTCTTTTTTTTCTCTTTACAGTTTTCTACATTTCTTCTTCTTCTTCTTCTTTGCTGATTTAAAACTTCCAGCAGCCATGAATGCTAGAGCTTCTTCTGTAGAAACAGTAGAACATGGGTCTATTGAACAGGTACTTTTTTTTTTTTTTTTCAATTATTACTTTTGCTAATGGGTTTTGCTGCTCTCTTTTCTGGATGAAATGTTTGTTGTGTATCAGATGAAAAGTGTTAGATTTAGATTTGAGTATCTAGTTTTGTTTGGGTCATTACACTTTTTTGCAGTTCTATGTTCTTATCCTAGCTAGTTTTGTTTCTGCATTGATGTGGTTGATTTCTTATTTGTGGTTGGTTTCTGAAGAATTTTTAATTTTATCAACATGAATGTGAGATTTGTTGTTATTAGTTAAATTGAAGGATTGAGCTTAGAAATGAAAACTGTATTGAGTGAATATGATTTGGTTGGCACTGAGTATTTTGTGTGCATTTGGAAGAGCTCATTTCATTCAATTCTTTTTTATCCATGCTAAGATTTGGTGTCTTGAACCAGAACTTGAAGAGTGTTCCAATCAAAAAGGTGCTCACACTCGCTTACCAGAGTCTTGGAGTGGTTTATGGGGATCTCAGTACATCTCCTCTCTATGTGTACAAAACCACTTTCTCTGGGAAATTGAGCCTACATGAGAATGATGAGGAGGTTTATGGAGTATTATCATTTATTTTTTGGACCTTAACTCTCATACCTCTTTTCAAGTACATATTCTTTGTGCTATCAGCCGATGACAATGGAGAAGGTAAAATTTTGTCCTTTCCCTGATTGTTAATTTTGTTGAACTAAGTTGTTAGTAACTTGGTTGTATTTTTAGCTGGAACTTGGGTGAAAATTCAAAGATATATATCAAATTCATGAAAACCGTTGCTTAACTTAGGAGATTATGAGTACCAGACATAGCAAATTAAGGAAGAAAACAAAAATGGCCTTGTCAACTAATTGATCATAGTGCAGGTGGTACCTTCGCGTTGTACTCCCTCCTCTGCAGACATGGGAGACTTGGGATTCTACCCAACCAACAAGAAGCAGATGAGAGATTGGCATCATATGGGATGGATGGTTCAGCTGACACATGGCAGAGTGCTATGCTGAAATCGTTCTTTGCAAAGCATCCAAAGTTTCATAATGTACTCTTAATCTTTGTACTCCTGGGGACCTGTATGGCAATTGGTGATGGTGTACTTACACCAGCAATCTCAGGTGATTTTTGATTCTATGTATTAGCATATTATCATATTTGTTCTTGTCTATTTCTCATCTCTATCAGTACTAGAGCTAAACAGACCTGTTCATGCTGAAACTGGGATTTGCCAAAAAAATATAGGTGCTTCAAACGCAATTGAGCGAAATCGAAATTCCCCTTTTGGAATTTCCATTTCATGGTGTAGTTAGATTTTAACGTTAATTTTATCGATGACGTATTATTCTAAAATGACTTGCATGGGCTTCTTTTCAGTTCTCTCGGCTGTTTCAGGAATTTCAGTTAAAGCGACAAAACTTCAGGAGAGTAAGTGCCTTACAATTGAATACTACCTTTATGGTTCAACCTAATGAATCCTACTTAATTTGTTCAATCTAACTTCTTCAATTTCTTCTTCGCCAGATTACATTGTGGTGATCTCTTGTGTGATTTTAGTGGTTCTTTTCTCTCTTCAGCATCATGGAACACACAAAGTTTCTTTCATATTTGCACCCGTTGTTACTGCATGGCTTCTATGTATTAGTGGTATTGGTATATATAATATTTACCGGTGGAACCCAAAAATATACCGTGCACTTTCTCCAGTTTACATGTTTAGATTCCTCAGAACCACTGGAATTGAAGGGTGGGTGTCGCTAGGGGGAGTTGTTCTCTCTATTACAGGTAAGCCTTTCACGCTTATATGTTTTTCATCTTGTTGTGCAATTCTTTGCAAATAACCGCATCTGTTAATAGTACTAATCTGACATCTAGAGAACTCGTTCCCCACTCTTCAGGTTCTGAGACCATGTTTGCTGATTTAGGACATTTTTCCCCTCTAGCTGTCAAGGTAAATCAAATTTTATTTCAAATCGACAAGCCAGCAAGTAAAAGAAAGCAAACTAATGTCCTATACTTTTATCTAAAATGCTAGGTTGCTTTCACATTTCTAGTGTATCCCTGCTTGGTTCTTGCTTATATGGGCGAAGCCGCATTTCTTTCCAGAAACCATGATGATATTCAGAGAAGTTTCTATAAAGCAATACCAGGTAATGATAATTAAACACTTCATATGATCCAGACCTTCTGCTCCAACACTGTTGTTTAAACTTTTAACATTATTCTTCAATACTGCTCCCTCATGTTATTTTCACTCTTCAATCTGCAGAGCCAGTGTTTTGGCCAGTCTTCATAGTGGCCACATTTGCAGCTATAGTGGGAAGTCAGGCTGTTATATCTGCTACATTCTCCATGGTTAGCCAGTGCTGTGCACTAAATTGCTTTCCTCGGGTGAAGATCGTTCATACTTCAAGTACGATACATGGGCAGATATATATTCCAGAGGTCAACTGGATTCTAATGTGCCTGTGTTTAGCGGTCACTATTGGATTAAGGGACACAAACATGATGGGTCACGCTTATGGTACGCCCTGTATCTGTTTCTTAAGTGTGCTGTGTTTCTCGTTTTTCCTCTTCGTTTTATACTCATGAAACATTTTTTACTTCTTTTGATGATTTTGTAGGCCTTGCTGTGACGACTGTGATGTTTGTGACTACTTGTTTGATGTGTTTGGTTATAATAATCGTATGGAAGCAGCGGATAACCACTGCTATCGCGTTTCTGATATTCTTCGGTTCTATTGAGCTCTTATACATCTCATCATGCATCGTTAAAGTCCCAGAAGGTGGGTGGATCCCAGTCTCTCTATCTTTCGTCTGTATGGGCATAATGTATGTTTGGAACTATGGAACGTTGAAGAAACATCAATTCGACATGGAGAACAAGGTTTCGATGAAAAGAATCGTGGCTTTAGGACCTAGCCTTGGAATGGTCCGAGTTCCAGGCATTGGGCTTGTTTACACCGATCTCGCAACTGGGGTACCGGCCTTTTTTGGACATTTTGTGACAAATTTGCCTGCTTTCCATCAGGTGTTAGTATTTGTGTGTGTTAAATCAGTACAAGTTCCATATGTTAGTGAAAGGGAACGTTTTGTTGTAGACAGGGTAGGCATAAAAGAGCATGGCATGTTCCAGTGCATTGTCAGGTATGGGTACAAAGATTTACAACAAGAGAACTATGATTTCGAGAATAGGCTAGTATCTGTTATAATACAGTTTGTAGAGATGGAAGATGAAGAATGTACGTCAGCTCCAATGGGAAAATCATATGTCAACAATGCAATCTCCAGTATTGATTCCTGCGATGTTTCGAAGCTCATGTTATCTCATCAAAATCGCGAAGAGAATATGGTGCAGTCTTTATCCGATATTCAAGTGGTCAGAAATGAAGATGATCTTTCAGAGAATTCTTTCTTCAAGGAGGAATCACTGCAGATAATGAGAGCTAAGGAATCTGGAGTAGCTTATATCCTTGGTCATTCTTATGCAAAGGCAAAGAAATCATCATCATTTTTCAAGAGATTTTCGATCAATTTTGTCTTTGCTTTCCTAAGCAAGAATTGCAGGGGACCGGATGTTGTTCTGAATGTGCCTTATACATCACTACTTGAAGTTGGCATGATCTATTACGTGTGAAGACCGTTTGCGAATGCACTAGCTCAATCTTACTTCATCCCAAGGTCTCTGCTATACATTTTCTCATCCGAGGAGCTAATAAGTGATGACTTACTATCCCCAAAAACGATGGCGAGATTTCTCGGAATTGTGAATGCATTTTTCACTTTCGCCATTCACAAGCAAGCTCTAAACAGTTGACAGTTGAAATATCTTAGATATATACTACTGCCTTTGGTGGAATAACCCAACATGTAAAAAGACTCTTTCTAGGATCAAAAAGATTCCTACTGTTATAGTGGTGAATAGTGCCCTGTAATTAAGTAGATAAAGAAACTTAATTCCATTCCATTTTTTATGGTTTATACATCAACACTTTCTTCTTCCTTTTTCCAAGTGCAAAGTGATATTTCCATGTTACATGAGATGTGCTGCCCTTACTGTTCATCATATCTTTTGTGGTTCATTGTCAGTCAAATACTAATAATATGCCAAATACGAGCAGTGTAGTGCAATACACGTTGCTTGCCCTCCAACTGTCTTCGGCTTGGACTATCAATAACTTTGTGATCCTGGTTCAAAAATTGATTTATACGAGTCGGAGTGTTATTTGTAAGTTGCATGTTGCAGCGGAAGTACTAGATCTTCAAAGACGAGGAGTTTCAAAAAGTTTCATGGCTGAATTTGAAGCAACGATATGTATCCAGCATCGAAATCTCGTGAAGATGCTGATTTCTTGTTCTAGTATATTGATTTTAAAGGAAATCAATTTAGAACTCTCTAGTCTCCGAGTTCATGCCAAACAGAAATCTTGAGAATTTGGTTGCACCCAACAGCAATTGAAGACCAACTTCAAAGGTCAGTGAGTTTTATGGAGAGACTAAATGTAGCCATTGATGTTGCTTCTGCACTGTATTATCTTCATCAGGATTGCCAAACTTCAGTTGTTCATCGTGATTTCGGATTTGTAAAGTTTCTTGGTGGAGTCATCAAGAATGCTGAATCTTACCACCATAGAAACAGTACTTCAGACGGGATTAGAGGATCGATTAATTATGCTGCTCCAGGTAGAAACTTTTCTATCACATTAGGAATCAAACTCATAGACGAAGTTTTCACTTTAATAATTTTCCTTACTGATATGCAGAGTATGGAATGGGTAGTTGAAAGAGCAACACATTAAAGTTGTAGAAATAGATGTCTGCAGCTGATACTTGTTTCAAGGGATTCTAATCGATAACAACACAGTAATGATCCATTCCATTGCACAAGTATATTTGCGTTATACTTGCCTATTGTCTTGACAAGCAGGAAAAGCAAAAATTTCTGCTCATACGACAGTGCACAATAGTCTGACATCTTTCTTTGAATGAACATAAATTAGGTAAAGTCTAGAGAAAAGTTACTGAATAAAGAGAGATATGTGTTCTACAGACTTCAGATAAGCAAGCAAGCATCCAGATTTCTACAATGCGGCAGTGTATTAACTTTGAAAACCAATTAAAGCCTAAATCTTCTTTGAAAACCAATTAAAGCCTAATCTCTCAACCTGATTACATTAACACAATGGAAATTTTAGAGCTTAGTGTTATACCAATAGGAATCTATAGGAATTGATTGGTTTTGACAAGAAGAATATGGTGAGCTTGATAACTTAATCACACGATCTGTTGAAGCCACATTATACTTCAATAACTGCTCCATAAACTCCTTAGTGAAATCTTCTATATCCTGTATGGTATATTTCATATCTGAGTTTATATAAGAAAAAGTATTTGATGGAATTTTAGTAACCACTTTCCGAAGAACCCGACCCTGCATTCTGATAAAGGGGGCCTGTCCAGTTCAAAGTAGATAAGCTCTGGGTATTTCCAGTTAGCTCCAACTGTTAAATTAAGACAGACACAACAATCAAAACACTTGGGATTGAACTTAAACAGTCTCTTTATTTTACGATGAGTAAATCCCATCCAATTTTACCCATAGAAACCAAATTATGAGCTCCAGTATAATTTGATTGAAGAAAAATGACATCAGTAATCCTGAGGTTTTGGAATTCAAATATCTAATTAGCCAAATTATCCTGTACCCTATAGAAATCAGATTCAAAGTTAATATTAAGACCAAGATTTAGAAATCAAGAAAAAAAGATACTTGACTGAAAATTATAACAAAAAAACAACCCAACTTCTTATAACAGTAATCACAATTTGGCATCAAAGTTTTAAGATTCAAAAAGAAAACAGATACTTACTAAAGAACATTGAATGCATGAGCAACTTGTCGAGTTCGACACTTCACATAAGTATCAACTATCAAAATCATCAAGGTCCCTGAACAAAGCAAGAAAAGTTGTGCCAAAAGAGAAGGCAGGGATGGAGGGAGGGAGGGCAAGAAAAATTGCGTCAAAAGAGAAGATGATTGATGAAGAAAAGATTGTCTCTGTGTATCCTAACCAGGTTAGAGAGTAACCTTGTGAAAGTGTCAAGTAGCAAGCATTTTAAAAAATAGTTGCCTTGATACATAACCAAGTTACTCAAATCATGTTTAAACATAACGTCATTATGGTTCAGGGCTGGTTTTCTAAAATACATACCCAGGTTACTCAAAAAATCATCACAAAGTTATGAGACAAACCTTGCAGGTGACATGTGCTAAACTGCCTGCGAAACTGGCAACCATAGGTTTGTTTACGACTAGCTCGTATCTTGATTGCTAGCCGTAAGTGAAATCTGAAATTTAGAAGCAGTTTACGGCTAGGAAATCATGGACTCCTATCCCTAAGCGAAATCTGATATTTAAAAGTAGGTTACGGCTGGGAGTTCATGAGTTCCCAGCCGTACAAGCAGTTTACGGATAGGAATTCATAAGTTCCTAGTCGTAAAAATAGTTTACGACTAGGAAATGATTAATTCTTAGACGTAAGTGATTCTGAAAATGAAAAAAATAAGAGGGGCATATGCCCTATTTGTTAAATTTAAAAGTTAAACAATTTTTTTTATATTTTTTTATATTATCCAATCATTAATCTTAGTTAGTTAAACTAATTAAGTTCATTAACACTATTTATTAGAAGATATTTTAGTCATCATTAAAATTAGTAGGATAAGAAATTTTTGGGTTTATTTGTTGATGATCCTATTTTATCATCTTGTAAGCCCCTAGAAAAAAACCTGCAGCCCCAATAATAGATTTCTTTCAAAATGGATGAGAAATTATATGAAGGAGTGAAAAAACTACCATGGAATAGAGTGTAAAAGTCTATAAACATACAATTAGCCGTGCAAAAAAAAAGAAGGCACACAATTAGCCGTTCAAAAAAAACTGGTTCACACAGCGTATGCCTTCCAATATTTTTAAAAAGATAAACAAAAATATGAGACTCTTCCTCCAACTCTCATTTTTAAAAATCAATGGAAAACTATCTAAATACAAATCCAAACCCAAATCCAGATTTTATTTTGATTAATAGACCAAACCCAGACTTTAGATTTTGAAAATCTTTTGAAAAACAGAGGAAGACAAAAAGGGAATACAAAGAAGCCGGATTAACAGAAAAGGCGGAAAGTGGGGGGAAATCGATAACCTGTAGTAACTCAATTGCAAATTTTGTTTGAACGAAAATGAAAATTTGGTTTGATTTGATCACTCAAAACCTCACCTTTTTTTAATTTTATGGACACTCCGAAGAAGTTAGGCCAAAATTTCATCCCTATAGATACAGTTTTCTGTTACAAAATTCTCTCTCTGAATCTAAACCATTGAATTTTAGATTAGCTTTCTACCCCACACGGTCGATTTCGTTGCACCCAATGTAGTTAATATCGGATTTCGGTTTGTACCGGTCGAGAGCGATACAATGGTACACCTTTGTATCGGGGAGATTTCGGTTCAAAATATCGACAACTATCGATCCACACATTTTATACCTATAATTATTATATCAAACGTTTTTTCTATATTAGACCTATTAAGATATAAAATAGTACTCATTTTTCTAAAATATCATAAATAACATGAGTAATAATTGAAAACCCTAGAACAAGGGTAAGGAAATTCATTTTTTTTTTAATTGAAACCCCTAATTTCGGTCGTACCGATCCATCTCGGCCATTTCGGTCAACCCGTACCGGTCCATCTCGGCCAATATTTTCGGGCAAATACCGTATCGACGATATAGGTTGTTTTGTACTGAGTGAGTCCCAATACCGGTAATACTGAAGAAATTTCGGCCATATCGGCCGAAATCGACTACACTGGTTGCACCCAATATGATTTTATCTTTAGGCAATTAGATTTTGACATGTACATAGTTTGATTTATCTACAAAAGATCACATATATCTATTCCGCAAACTAAAATCCGTTTAAAGGAAAAACAAATCACACGACAAATTGTTTGCCTTAATTTTTCGTTTCAATTTTAAAAGGCAAACGGTTTGCCGTTTTTTCTCTCTATATTTCAAACGTCAAAATTTTTAGCCGTGTAGTGAAGACTTTCATTCACTCTATCACCTGAACGAGACTCTAATTGAGTTTTGGGTGAAAGAGGGTTCCTTTCTATCCATAGTAGGACCAAATTTGCTCAAATTTGCTCAAGTCTTTCGTTTTGGATGAAACTCTCAAGCCACATAGCCCTTGCTCTTAGCAAACACATGGTCATCAGTCATTATCTGGAAGAGATGGACAAATTTGCTTTCATATTTTGTACAAGGCGAGTAGTAATAATAATGGGGACTTGCAAAATGAATATATGGTCATGTGATGTCTAGTCCAAGACACTTTTCCATTCTTTCGCAGTTTTTTTTTTTAAAGAGGAATTTATTTATGTAGGAACAATTAGTCAAGTGTTACACAGTTTAGGAATGTAGCATTCCCAATCTTTACGATTGGGTAAAAAGAAATTAGCCGAACTAACTCCCAATTATAAGCATTAACCACTGACCGACTTGTTCGATGAGACCTTATCCCCTTGATAGTGTAGATATTCATGTGAGTTTTGATTTCTGTTTTGATTCCTGTTACCTGCATAGTTTCATCACCATGTTGGTTATTTCTTGATCCCAGTGTCTTAGTCCACATTCGGTGTATCTCACAACAGCGAAAGCTAGCCCAACGTTTGTTGTTGGTGTGATGTTGATAGATCTGGAGTGTGAATGTTGTTAAATCTTCTTTGATGACTATCCACAAGAATAACTTAATTTTTATAGTCGTATTGATATGATACGGAAAACAAAAAGACGTGGCATGATAAACAAAGGGGAATTAATAATTAATTCGTTAGTTTGCTCAACCCACTTATTCGGTATAAACCGAATCAAAATAAAATATTCTTGTTTTAGGACAACAAGAATAAGGTTCCAATAATGTAAAATTGAAAGCAAAAAAATATAATATTTACCCAAAATAAAAAATTTAGAGGATTTCCTTTATTCTTTCTTTTTTACTTTTTAAGCATGTGAGGATGTATTCATTAAGCTTTCATAAAACAACCATCCTTTTTTTATTATCGGGTTGCAAGGAAACCTAGCTTTTACTTTCTATATATTTTTGCTGAATTCATGCAACTAATAAAAATAATTCTTAAATTACCTCAATAATAGAAAACTTTTCAAAATAGAGAATTAGAAATATTGAATTCTGATATTCAGAGTCATTTAACAAAGAGATTTGTAGTTGTAAGAAAACCTACAACACATCCAAATGATTATCCTAAACTGCACTCTATAGCTTCAGTTAATATTTGAGGTCCAAGTTCACAATAGTAAGCAAAATGAAGAACACGAGAGACTTACGTGGTTCTGTGTTAAAACCCACGTCCACGGGAGGGATTTCACTATGATATGATGAAGATTACAAGCTCTCAGATTTAGTACAAGTATACTCTGAGCTACTCTCACTCTCTATTCCTTACACAGAATGTTCAACCCATGTTAAATTATTTACAAATATATTTATAGACAAATAATAAAAATGGATGGCATTTACTTTTACTTCGCCAGGTACCTCGTAGGAGCACTCATCGTCATATTTTCTTGGAAAAGAATCTACCTTCGCTAACCTGCTCACTAAATTTCCCTCGATACTATGATCTTCGTTGCGTTGTTCTTCTTCTAATTATAGCTCGCCACCTATCCCGACAAACTCAGACTGTTGATCTTCCCGTTCTGTTCGCGCATTAAATGCCCAACTACCCAATTCAAACTCGGTCATTGATCTTCTAGTAGTGTTTTCCACGTGTCTGATCCTTATGAAGCGGACGGAGATCTCTTTGTTAATTGAGAGTAACTTCAATACTCGCCTTGAATACATCTCTCTCGTGTTTACGCTTTGAGATGCGAACACGTGGCGAATTGATTTTATGTACCCACATTTTGCCTCTTCTCTTGCCATCCGAACAGGGGTAGGATGGGAAGAGAATTCGAAGAGTTTTCAACCGTCGCCACGTCTCCGGATTTCTCGCGTAACCGCTGCCATGACTTCAATTCCTCTTTTTACGACTGACACGTCCCACTAATTACTGTTTTTCCACCTTTTCAGCTGGTTTCCGAGGTATAAATACATCCCTTTATTAATTCTTTCCCCTCTTAATTTTTATTCTCTCATTAACTTTTTCTTCTTTATTGTAATTCTCTTCAACTATATCCCCTTCCTTCATTAACTCCATCTCTTTTTTCTCCGACATTCCCTATGCAACTTTGCCTTGCCTCTTATTCTCTGTTTCTTCTCCTCGTTAGACTCAAAAGTAAGTTTTCTAACCCTGATTGTCTTGATCATCAGAATTTGATTAGACTCTTTTTCTGCTATTGATTTTTATTGCTACGAGTCTTGACTGAATCTCTGTAACTTTTGATTTTCAGAATCTCTCCCTTAAAGAAACATTCCTCAAGGAGATTCCAAACTTCACCGCCGACCTTAAACGATTGCGTATTAAAATCATAGTTCCCGAAGGATCTTACAAAGGTATAAGCTTATACTTGGGGTGGATTGAGAAAGAGGTTTGGAATCCGAACATGGTTATAGTCACTTTAGGACAATTGAAGGATGGTCTTCCCATTCCCTTATATAACCCCAAGAGTCTTATTTTCTACGAAGTGCTGTCTCGCCTAAACCCTCAACGCGGCGTGTTTCAGCTTAGTGGGAACGTAATTCACTTACTGAACGAATTCGTATGTCGTGTGCAAGGCTTCTCCACCCTTCCTGACGATTCGCATCCCTTCGAAGCTTCGGACTACACTTTCATTTCTTTTCAGTCATATCATACTCAAAATTTCCTTGAGCGCAAAGAGAGATGGGTTGTTCACTTCAACTGGTCAGCAACTGTAACTGACGAATGCAAACTCCTTGTTTGCAATCTTGATCCAAGAGGAAACAGGAGTTCGAATGAAGGTTCCTTTAATTCTTGAAGGCCATTGGCTCTGGAGATGGAATGATGATGATACCCATCTTCAGGGTCCCACAGAAGATCCTCAAAGATTTGTTAATTTTGTACGTCTTGGGCCATGGGTTGGCCTGAGAAGACTGCAGAGGTAGTTTCCTTTCTTTCCTCACCAACTAAATTTATTTCGCTGACTATTTAACGCTTAAATCTTTCGCAGGATGTTCTTGATTGCTCCGAAGTGAAACGTCGTTCTCGCAAGCGTGCGCCTTCGGAGACTAGGAAGGTAAAGAGCATACTTCTCTTATGTTGCTCTTTTCTTTGTTGCTCTGTTCTTTATCTGACGCTGGCAAGTTTTTTGTGTAAAAGAGTATGCGAGTGACATATAGGTTTTTTCCCCGGAAAAAAAAAATTCACCACATTATGAAGGCTAGTGCAAAACTCATGGTACTTTCAAGAGACTCTAAGCCCTCACCTTCGCAGCAAATCTGACCAATACTGAAGAAAGCATTCATGTTGCGAAGGATGCCGAGATACAAATCTCTGAAGAGATCAATAAGGAGATCTTGGAAGAAAAAGATGATTCAGCCGTGCCTCCTTTTCGGGAATAAGTTAGTCCTGCAAAGCCTACTGCTGAAGCTCCTGCAGATCGGTTCTTTTAAGTCTAATGTTGAAGTTAGTCCTAAAGTTTCGAAGCTATCCGAGACTGAGAAGGAGGTCAAGAACCAAATGGATGTAGCCATCTAGGATAACATTGAAGAAACGTGTTCACATCAAATGTATTCCTGGATATAAAAGTTCAAGGCTATTAAGGAAGGATTAGTGGTGGAATCCTCCTCAAGTATGCAGCGCCATGATGATGCTCTGTTCCGAGTCCTTTTCTTCGTTGGATGCAGGATTAAAGGTTAAGATATCTTCGGCGCTGAATCGAGATAAGCATGCTGGGTTGCTGACGCTGGTAAGTGTAATATATGTTCTTGGTCTCTTTAAATATTCGCGTCTTCTTTGTTGAATGCATATTTTCGTTAGGAATACAGTCGCCATCTTGCTTTTTCTGGAAGAGTCTCGCCAGACAGAGATGACTTGTATTAGGATGGAGAAATAGAATTTTCGACTAAAGGAAAACAAAGCGGCACTGCAGGCAGAGTTGGACTCAGAGAAAGAAGCAGCAAACTCATAAATAAAGCGAAATGAAAAACTTCACGGTAAAATTCCCGACTCTTTCCTTGGTACCTTTATTATTTTATTTTTTCCTTTTCATTAGTTGATACTTAGGTATATTCTACTCCAAAAACCGTTGCCAAACTCGAGTGAAGGCTGCCGAACAGAGCAAGGTAGAGATTGAGATTATGCGCAAGCAATAGAAGGAATACAAGCAACATCTTGGCCATTTGTCATGGGAGTTAGGGAATGTGAATGAATTAAGCCAACATATAGATCGGTTGATTCACGAGTTTCAAAATACAGATGAGATGAACATCCATCTTGAGAGGGGTAAAGTGAAATTGACTCGCCAAAATGATGAACTTCAGAGTGAACTCGAGATCTTACGAGTTGAAAAGAAAAAGTTGTTCTCAAGGAAGGATACCACTGGAGAAAAGCTTCGTACTACCGAAACTCAACAAACTTCGCGTAACACGAATCAAACTCAACAAACTCCAAATAGATCACGAACAAATATGAAAAAACCTTGAAAAGGCTAAGTTAGATCTTCGCACGGTTCATATGGACAAGGATGAGATCCTAGAGGCCAATAAATTGCTACTAAAATATAGTCAGGTCACCGAGGATCGTATGAAGGAAATGGACAAAACCATTACTCTTTACAAAGGACAATTCGGGAATATCTCTGGTAAGGCATTGGACCAAATGGCCAATACTCAGTGTAAGATAGCTGAGTTGGAGAAAAAAAAGAGGATATTGAAGAGACCCTGAGAGAAGTCATCTCGCAAAAAGAAGGCTATTAGGAGGACGCTTTTACTTCGTCATGCTCTCACCTGTTTGAGTTATTTGACTAATTATTCTTTTGTTTTCCTTGTAGAGTCAGAAAGAAAGAAGGGAGAAGAACTGGACAGAACCATTACTCTTTACAAAGGACAATTTGGGAATATCTCTGATAAGGCACTGGACCAACTGGCCAATACTCAGTGTAAGATGGCTGAGTTGGCGAGAAAAAAATAGGATATTGAAGAGACCCTGAGAGAAGTCATCTCGCAAAAATAAGTTTATTAGGAGGCCCTTTTACTTCGTCATGCTCTCACCTGTTTGAGTTATTTGACTAATCATTCTTTTGTTTTCCTTGCAGAGTCAGAGAGAAAGAAGGGATAAGAACTGGAGCAGGTTCGCAGGGATTTGGAACAGGCTCGTAAAGATCTGGAAAAGGCTCATGCTGATAAACATACCGAGACCAAGAGATTGAGAAACATGGCGAAAAATATGAGAAGCTCGACAAGGAATTTGACCAATTCGAAGCTCGTAACAAACCTGTCTTTAAGCAACTGAAGAAGGATTATCAGGTATCTTACGATGAGGATAGTGAAGAATAAGGTGGATGCGGAGAAATCGATGGCGAAGGTAATGACGAGGATACTCCCAAAGAGCTCGTCACCGAAGGTCAGTCGCAAGAAGAGCCTCCACCCAAGGGAAATTCCATTGAAGAGCAAAAACAAAGAAAGTCTTCAGAGAAAGAAATTGACGAAACTTGAGCCTACTTTGTAAATATTATGTGTTTCTTCCTTTTTATTTTTATATTTGTGTCCTCCTTTTTGTAAATGATGATTCCTTCGAGATGATGATATGTTAACTTTGCTGCCTGTTTAAATGACGAATATAAGTTAATTAATAAATTCACACCTTTTTGTTGAATCGTGTCTTTATTTTTTATTCGCATGAAAGTATCATTTAGCATTTTCCTTCATCTATGTGTTTGAATGTTGCCTTAATCAAAACTTAATTATAACCAAAATGATATATTTCTAGCATGCCTTATTCTCTTATACTTCGACGATAAGGTCAAAGGCCCAAATAATCTTACGAACCCTAAATATTGACTATGACTTATTATTTTATGTGAAGCAGTGCATTTTTAATGGCCACTTGCTTCGTGGCAAAGTTACGAGCCTAAATACTCCCGCGAGCAATAGTCTTTCAAACCTCGCCTTATCTGGCTACTTCAGCTCCTAGCGGAGGGTGCCATTTTTTTATGTTCCGCCTGGCTGCCTGTTCAAGGAAGCAAACATCGTGTAGGTGTACCTTGTGCCTCCCATCCCGTTCTGCAACAACCAGTTGTTTTTTGTGGACCACTTATTCCTTCGCCTGTGTGGCTTAGGGTATGAGGTCCACACCTTAGCAGGGGTGTCTTGGGGACCAGGCATAAAACATCAAGGACTTGGCCATATGGAAATACATGGTAATGCTTCAAACGTCCTGAGTACCCATGCCTCAACCGTGTACCTCAGCGCCTCTTGCTTAGTCTATACCTCATGCCGAATGTCTTTCGCCAGGTTATGATGCGACGAATCATAATCCGATGATATTCAACAAATGTAGGTCTTAAATGCCTCTTTCCTTTAGGAGAATAAGTCTTATATGCCTCATAGTGAGGTCTTAGATGCCCCTTGTAGGTCTTGCTCAATGTTCTTCTTGCCTTTTAGGCGAATGATTCTAGGGTTTCTCACATAATGTGTCATATGTCTTATAAGTTTTCCTCTTTCCTCTTGGACGAATGGTAGGTCTCATGTATTGACTACCCTCGCCTCGTGGATGGATTTTGGATCACATTACATGGGGCTCTAGCCTGTAGTCCAGGTTTTATTAATTATTAATGGAATTATTTAGAGATACTATCGTACCTTCCCCGAGAGTCCTCGCCTGCCACTTCGGCTTCATGGATTTTTTTTTTTTGATGTATCTGGGATTCCACGAATGATCCACATGGTTTATTATATGTTCCACTTCCAACAATTCGCTTTATAATTTATGGTCCTTCCCATGTTGGCTCCAACTTTCCTCTAGGTCCTTTTTGATATGATGATATTTCGCACAAGACCATCTCGCCAGGTTCATAATATCGCATCCTGACCTTTTTGTTATACTCCCTTGCCAGCCTCCGATGATAGTTTTCCATGTGTTGCATTGCTCTTTCACGATTCTCTTCCAAATTATCCAACTTGGATAGTATGGGATCTGAAGTTAGATTCTTGATCCAAGCCTCCCTCTTTGTTGTTGGTATCATCACTTTTGCGGGAAATACCGCTTCTACTCCATATGTTAAATGAAATGGATACATTCCTGACACTTCGTCGAGTTGCTCTGTATTCCCATAACACATTGTGCAACTCTTCGCACTACTCTAACTTTTTCTTTAGATTGTCAGCGATGGTTTTATTTGTTGCCTCGACTTTCCCATTACTTTCTGGATATATGGGAGTCGACTTTCCTTGCTGAATTTTGAACGCATTGAATAACATAGCGATGCTTTCCCCTTCGAATTGCTTCCCATTGTCTGAAACGATCTTTCCTGGTATGCCGAAACTGCAAATAATATGCTCAAATAGAAAATCAAACACGTTTTTTCCTCCAATTTTTTTCAGTGGCTTCGCCTCCACCCAATTTTTGAAGTAATCGGTGGCTACAATCAAGTATTTCCTTTGCTTTGATTTGGAATCAACGGCCCGACGATGTCAACTCCCCACTTGGCGAAAGTCCATGGACTGAGTACTGAATGTAAACTTATTGTTGGAGCATGAATCTTTTTGTTGAATCTTTGACATTCTTCGCATCTCTGAGATACCTCCTTTGTTTCTTCGTGCATGTAAGGCCAGGAATATCCTTGAGCTTTTGCCTTTTGTACCAATCATCTTGTCCCACCGTGATTCCCCGCATATCCATATTATATGGCCTTCAAAATTTCCATCCCTTCTTCTTTAGATAAGCATCGTAGCAACGTTCCTTGAAAATATTGACGATATAAAATGCCTTCGTGCAACTGGTAGTTCGTAGACTTGTTTTTAATCTTGTTAGCCTACAGCCTGTCTCTAGGCAACTTTCCTTCGCTTAGGTATTCACAAATTGGGACTCCCCAATCATCGGTTTGCTCATCTTCGCCCAGGTTAATCACCAATACCTCCATACCTGGAACCATTTGTTCTTACGAAGGGTATTGTAAACATTCTATTTGCACCGTAATGGTCTCCGGATCACTCATCATTGAAGATACAAAGGCCAAGGCATCGACTAATCTATTATCATTTCACAGATGTGCCGCAATTTGATATTTTGGATTTGTGATGCGTAATGCCTCACAACCTTCTGATACCTTTGTAATGATGGATCAAACGTTTGGTATCTTCCTTCTATCTGCTGAACCACCAACTGAGAATCGGTTGTAAGCCTGACGTCATCGATATTCATTTTAATTGCTAATCTGAATGTTTGTATTACCGTTTCGTATTCAGTTTCATTATTGGTTGCTGAAAATTCTAGTCGGAATGAGTGGAAAATTCTTGCACCTCCTTGTGAAGTGAAGACAATGTCGATTCCCCTTGCTTCACTATTTGATGATCCATCTAAAAATATCTCCCACCTTCTGGGGTGATTTTCTTTGAGTAGGTCTTTGGGATCTGTGAGATCTTCTTCCGGATTCGTCATTGCAGATGTTAAAAAAACATATTCTACTCCAAATTGTTCTATTTGTGCATTCCACTTTGAAACTATTCCCACTCGCTGAGAGCTTTTTAACACTGACTCAATGGGTGTCTTCGTCATTACTCTAATGGGGTGAGCCTGGAAGTAGGTTCGCAGCTTCTGAGTTGCATAAACCAGTGTCGATATCAACTGCTCAATCTTCGTGTAGTTTTTTTCTGCAGAACCAAGAGTTTTGCTAATTTAGTTGTAGATGATAGGTTTTTGACAAGGATAAAATAGTAAATTTTATCTCTCAATACTCGGGTCTGAGAAATACTAAACTTTAAAATTCTGCAACAGAATTCTTAAGTAGGTGCTCATCCCTAATCTTTCTCAGGTGTTTATCCCTTCTTCTCTAACAACCCATAGCTTCTACTAGCTAACAACTCAACCTCAATCACATTAATCATTTGCTTAAAGACACAACTAATGCGAATGAGTGAAAATAATTCAATTTAGGGTTTTGAAACGCTTCACAACACTTACAAACGTGTCAAAAGTATTTTCAAACCCTAATTAGGGTTTGAAACAGTTTTGCAACATGCATATCAATAGCGTGTCAAAAGGTATCTTCAAACCCTTATTTCGGAAAAGGGAATTTAACCCTAATTTTTCAAACACACCTTACCTTTGCTTGTGCGTCTTGCTTCTCAGGCCAGACTTGCTCGCCTACTCAAAAGCCAAGCGTGGACATCGTGTTTCTCTCCAATAATTTGGTATTTTACTATTTTTCCCTCAACATATGAGGCTGAGCACAAGTGTGACACTCTAAAATTTTGTCCGAATTTAACTAAACCCGATATGTGTACTAAATAGGCTATCCCTTAACAGTACTGGTGTATAGTTAGTAGATTTTATAAAGATTATGATATTTTTAGCATGCTTGACACGTGTTTAGAAGAGGAACAAATCAATTTTCACTGATCACCTCCGGTTTTCATTCTTTTTCTGCTCTCTTCGTCTGTGATTCGTTCTTGGGGAAACCCAAAAAATTAGAGATGATTGATTATTAGTTAAGGGGGAAGCAAAAATAGCTAGAGAAATTAGATTAGCTATTGAATCTGAGGAAGAGAGAATTAATAGATATTGATGAGAGAATATGGTAGTGGAAGGAATGGTGTTGCTGTCACGTCCTTGCCGGAGGATGGTGGGTATTACAGAGTTTTATTGGGTTTAGGAAAGATGAGTTCTTCTTGAATTTGAGCTTGAATCGAGATTTGAAGAGTTTCTTGCCAGAAAATTTAGTGGATGAGAAGGAGTTTGCTCTCTATTTCACTACCTTCTTAATTTACTTCTAATTTTAATGTTTGTGTTCTATAATTTCTGATATATATGTATATATAGATTATGATAGAAGTAACATTGTGTGCATGCAACTTTTTTTGGTTATACCGTCTGTATCAAGATGAATCGATATTGATTTCAATTTCTTAAATCCTCACGTATTCTCATTCTTCAATTTCTTAATTCCTCACATATTCTCATTCTACAGGTTAAATCTAGTATTGGGTTAGTGTAAATTTAAGTTTATTGTATACTATTAAGGAATTTGTTTATGCATATAACATGCTTGTAATATTGCATCTATTGGAATTCACATATTCTTATTAATACTTTCAACTAACCTTAAAGTCTTTGTAGAGCTTTTTCAAATTAATGAATTTAATATATTACATTGATAATATGAGATACTGTAATAAGAAAACAGTAGGCGTTCTGGATTTGGTATCATTAGCTTGTTAATATGTATTGATGGCAGAAGTATATCTCGTTCGTTTGCGAAGAATGCATGAGCTGTTAGATTGGAACCAAGAAGAATGCATGAGCTGTTAGATTGGAACCAAGAAGGCTATCTTCGTACATTTCTCAACGATTATGTATGATTTCTTGTGATGTATAGATGGGTGAAGCATCAGTAAAGGCAAGTTACTCTTGTTCCATCATTTATTGTTGTTAGTAATTATAACTACTTGGAAACTTAGTTTAATTAGGTGATGAAACCTTAACTTGAATTTCGAAATTCATTTTTCTGACATCTAAAAACATATGCACTGTTTGAACTATAATCTGAAATCCAACCGTTAGAACTCAGTGATATTTGGATATGTTGTTCTTGGATATGTTATAAAAACTCTGTTAAATTTTGAGGATGATCATACATGGTCAAGTGGCAGAAACATTTGTATTACAGAGAACCACCCTGTAGAATTTGTACAATATGGCCAAGATTTTACATTAAAATGAGGCAGCTAGAGTGCATGGATTTCTATGAATTTTAGATATGAGGAACCCATTTTTATGATGATTAAACTATAAAAATTTCAAAGGAAATGGATCAGGGTAATTATCCCAAACAATAGAGTTTCTGAAGTTGTGCTGGTAGGAAGTCAGTTTGAGGTACACACATTGAATAATTCATAACTCAACATCTAGCCGTTATTTCTCTGTTAAATTTATACACAATGTTATTGTTATAGTTATGATTGTGTCGTTAAAATTTCGTTTTGGTCCGATCATTATACATTATGATTTTCACGGGTGCAGCAGAGGATATAGATATGTGGTTGCAGGGTAAATTCACTGAATTACGTCGTACGTGTTGGAGTATGAATTTTGATGTGTGTGCTGAACTTCAAGATGATCTAAATGGTGTTCTATGAGCTGAAGTTTAATTAAGAGCTAAATTATGGTGTGATGATTTATACTTTATTTCACCGAATCTATATCATGCCTTGATGGTTCACCTGGTGAAGTAACTATTAGAAAGTGAATGAATTGGTTGCTATATTTTCAAGTTGATAAATACATAATACAAGATATTACTTTAAAGTTATCTCTGAGTTGAAATCATAGCCAAAAGAGACACTTGTAGAGATTATCTAATTGAATGAGCCATGCCATTTTTCTTCAAACTGTTAAGTTTATTTTAGGAATATTTATACCCTATAGATTGGGCTACATTGGGATACATTTACCGAGGGTAGATGAATTTCCTATTTGGCTAGTGGATTCTGATTTGGATTTGATTTTAGAACCATTTTTGTAAATGCGCGTTACATATTATGTTCTCATTAATATATGCTCGCACTGTCCTTATTTAACATCTTTAAATATATATTGGGTTTGTATAATTATCGGAATGAACTCATTTTTGTTCCGCATTAAGAGCTTTCTGAGTTAGGAGTTCTTGTTTGTTCCCATCTTGGAATTCTTTGTTTACAACTCCAATTTTAGTATAGACTTATGTCTTGAAATTATTTTATATGACAATGTTATTTTAAGTTATATACTTGACAGGGATATTCCGGAAGTTTCGAAACTATAAAGGATAGTTGTTACTAGGAAATCCATATTATCCATACCATCTAATAAGAGATAGTTGCTATTAATACAAGTAGTTCATAAACAATTGATGACGAACTACGGTCGTGCTTGATCCCTTCGAGCTACAGAGAGTGTACGTGGGCAATCTTTTTGTGGTTCAGCACAACTGTGCGAGGTTGTTCATATCGTCGGAACAGAGTTGGTTACTGCTTGACAGTTCATACCATCTATTTAGAGATGGTTGCAACTTGGAAGTATATATGTCATTGGTAAGAGGAGTAGTTGCAGTACTGACTGTTCATACTATCCCCTGAGGAGATGATTGCTGCTTTCCAGTTCATAACATCTTTTTGATCAACAAGTGCGATTGAGATGAATGTTACCCTTTGAAGTAATTCATATCATCTGAGAAGGGATGGTTACCGCCTATGGTGACAGTTCATACCATCGATTTGGAAATGATTACTAACTCTTTTGAGTAGTTCATATCATTTGAGAAAGATGGTTTGTTGAGCTTGACCTAGTTCTGTGAGTTTGCCAGAAAATCCGTTTGGAATGGTGGCTGGTATCCCACTACCCTTGGCACTGGGATTGATCACCCCCTCACCCGTGCAGCACGGTGTGCGTTGTCAGAATCCCACTCACGAGTGGAAGACCGTGCGACACGGTAGGCTGGCAAGAGATATTGTGTCCTCAAAGCAAAATGATGAGAATCATACTTAGGATTCGATGACCCTTGAAACGAGAATTATGTTTGTCTGCTTAATAAGTAGTTTGGGACAAACCGATAATCGCTTATATACCATATCGTTGAAAGGTTGGTTATGACGGTTCTTCGAGTGGCGTATCAGGAAGTTGAGTTTCCCAACGGGACGAAACCTGACCCGTTGGAAGTCTCGGTCTGTCACAACAAGAATAAAATGTGAGCTTCTTGCCTTGTTGCCAAACACCTTCAAACCCTAATTTTTGAAGAGGAAGACGTCTCTACTTCTCTTGCTTCCAACATGTGCGACTTAGCCAAGCAGCTAAGCTTGCGTGACTATTCTCAAGGCCAAATTTGCATGCCTTCAACAAAGCCAAGTTCACACGACTTGCTTCTTGTCAAAATTGAAAATTTTACTCTTTTACCCTCAACATGTGAGGCTGAGTACAAAGAGTAAAATATGAACGTCTTGTTTCTTGTTAAAAAATTTTTGACGTCTTGCTTTCGACCAAAAATTGGCGTTTTACTCTTATACCCTCAATGTGTGAGGCCGAGTGCAAAGAGAAAAACGTGAAACTCTTGCAAGACAAAAGTTGGACGTTCTTCCCTCTTCCTTCACGTAAATATCTCGATTTGGCACTTTTCCCTCTTCTTTTCATGTGAATAATTTGGTCTGGCAAATTAGGGTTTTGACAAGTATCAAAATCCTAAGCTATGCTAGGCCTCTCTCACATATATCTTCGTATGCGGCCTCACATATAATTTTTCATGCTCAACAACATTCACTTATTTTTACAAAATAAACATGTCAATGCAAAATTGACTAAGATGGACACACTGCTCCATATATACAAATAAATACATATTTATTCTATTCTAGTCTGCTAGACTCATCAACTAGTCAAGCAAGACATATTTACCTTATTCTAGTATGCTAGACTCATCAGCTAGTCGAGCAAGACCTATTTATCTTATTCTAGTGTGCTAGACTCATCAGCTAATCAAGCAGAACATATTTATTTTAGTCTGCTAGACTTATCAGCTAGTCAAGCAAGACAAGTCTTTAGTCAAGGGACCCATTGAACAGGTTTCAGTTGACTTAATATCAGTAGTGCTTAATACTACAATATTACACGAGACATCAAATGTCACAATGGGGGGATATTCATTAGGGTTTTGTTCTGGCGGTCTACGACATGTGGTGCAGCAATGCACCCACTTAAGATAAAGTCTGGAAAGTTTGATCATCAGTTGAGTAAATAAGTGGTAAGTTGAGTAACTGACTATTCAACCTTAATCGAAGTGGAGAGCATTTGTCAACACCTTTTCCACTTCACTACTACTCAACCATCGACAATTTCTTATAGAAAAGAGGTCGTGTGATTACAATAGCTATGATATAAATAGATTCTCAATCTATTGAACAAAATAAGTTTTTGACACGACAACAAGTTTACAAGATGGAACAAGTCTATATTGAACAACAATTCTACGATAATTTCCAAGTCTAACACAGAACAAAACGAGTTGAACTCGATCATTCAACCTTCTCACAAAGAGAATTTTTCATAGCTATCTAAACCAATTACATCCTACAGAGTTTGATATTCTGACCTCAACTCTTCTCTTGCTTCCCTCCCTAAGACCAACCCTTCTCCTTCTCATTTTGTGACTGAATCAAGACTGGAACGACCATTGCTTGGTTTAGGTCAGGATTGTACAGATTGATCTCCCAATCTAAAGAAAGTACTTCAACAATACAAATATGTTGATGGTGAGTTTTTGACAAGGGAGAAAACTATAATATTCCCCTTTATAATGCTACTTTTTGCTTAGCTGCAAAAAAATAAAATAGATATACAATAATTTCTGAAGAACATCAGAATAATAAACATTATTGGTATCTTAAACTCTGAAAGAGAATTGAGAATGCATATTCAGCACCTGGCTAAACTAGCCCTGTAGATCTTTAGCATATATATGCACCAGAGAAATTTCAGAGCTTTGTGCAATAAAAAACTCGTTATTTCATGTGCATCCATGCAACCTACTTGTATAAAACAGATATACTGATTATACAAAATCGTAAAAATATTCAAAATAAAGGAAACACCATATCTGAATAAAAAGTAGATGTATACCATCTGATTGCAGAGTCGCATCTAGCACAATTTCAAGATTGCAAACTTCCACGGGTGAATCTCTTGAAGGTGTTATGTATGAACTGCATAAAAGTTAGGCATAAATGCCAACAATTAAACCTCACAAGACTGAGAAATCCTAAATAAGCCATAGTTATGGCCATGGCATTAGTTAATGTAAAAAAAGAAGAAGAAACATATATGCAATAGTCCTAACATCAACAAGTGCATGCTTTAGTAAGCCCTAGCCACACTCCTAGCACGAACACGTCAAACAACAAAGGCAATAGAAAGGCAACAAAGTCAAAAGCCACGTAAAATCTACACAGAAGCCAACAACACTAGCACCAGCGCTCTGCTGATGCCGCTGCTGCCACGCTCCACTCTGCGCCAAGCTTTTCTCTGTCGCCACGCCTATGCCTTGCTGCTGCCGCGCCTATGCCTTGTTGTTTCTGCGCCAATCACTTTTTGCTTGTGCTAGCACTACTCACCTCAATTACGACTACAATAGCGCTTACACATGTCCATTATTGTTAGCACAAATTGCTCAATGCAAATATGCTACAAACACTCTACTACCGTACTAAATTCATTAGTATCATTATCTTACGATAGACTCATGGCTTTGAAGCCATGACTCCACTAATTCTTACGAGATATCAAAATCATATTACATGGGAGGATAAAACATGGGGTTCGGTCTGGCGGTTTACATCAACATGGGTGTGGTAAACACCCCATGACAAGGAAGTTATAGAGTTAGTGGTAAGTTGAATAGGTTGTAGACATAGTGGATTAATAATCTGAAAGATTACAAAAACTTCCCAGGACGAGGTGGAAGGTTATTCCCATAACCTCCACTTCTTCATCTCCCCACAACTACCAGTATTTTACAAGGAAAGTGTGTGGTATCAAAGGTTATAAATAGGATGCTTAGCTAATTCCAAATACAGAACACAACGAAAATAACCATAGAATAAGCCAAAGAGAGTCGAGAAGAGATAGAAAATCATTCTCAAGCTCTGATATTTTTCCACCATAACACACAATTCTACACACAATTCCTTCAACTTTCTTTGCTTCCCTCCCCTAAGATCAACCCATATCCTCTATTTGTAACTGAAGCTTAACAAATTCAGACATTCTACTTGTTTGGATTTGTTTTATATGATTTTGATCATCGAACCTAAACAAAGTACTTCTACAGTATATTGTTTTGCCTGAGAGCAATTTTTAGGTACAAACAAAATATTTAAGGATTCACGAACTATCACTTGCTCACCCCACTTTTCCTAAATTATCTCTCAATTTGTTTCCCCCCACAAACAGTGGTATATGGGTTTTTCAATTCCTTTATCCATTCGGACCAACACTGCACTGATGGCATCCGAGGTACACCACGAGAACTTCCCCAGGTTCAGGTCTTTGTAGAACTGAAAAATTCGCCAAGTATTCTTTAATACTTTGAAGTACTTGCTTACATTCCTCCATCCATGTGAATTTGGATCCTTTTTTAAGGTGTAAAAAATGGCTTGCACTTGTCCGAAGACCTAGCGATGAATCTTCCCAAAGCCGCGAGTTGTCCATTGAGCTTTTGTACATCTTTTAACGTCTCTAGGGATGGCATGTCCCTGATTGCCCATACCTTTGATGGATCAACCTCTATCCCATTGTTTGAAACTATATACCCTAAGAATTTTCCCGATGCTACACCAAAAATACATTTTGCTGGACTGATCTTCATCTTAAATTTAGGCATTTGGTCGAAAATCTCCTCAAAATCTCGCACATGGTCCTCATACTTTCTATTCTTTACCAACATATTGTCTACATATACTTCCAATGTGGAATGTACCCACTGAACAAATAACTTTTCCACAATTCGCTGATAGGTTGCACCTGCATTTTTCAGCTCAAAGGGCATTCTAGTGTAACAATATAATCCTCTTGGGGTAAAAAAGGAGGTGTTCTCCTGTTCCTCTTCGGCGAGTGGTATCTGGTTATAACCTGAGTATCCGTCCATGAGAGAGAGAGAGAGTCTCGTAGCCCGTCGCTGATTCAACCATTTGTGGTATGTCTGGCAAAGGAAAACTATCCTTTGGGCACGCCTTGTTCAGATCATTGAACTGATTCCCTTACTTTTCTTCGGAACAATCACCATGTTTGGAATTTATTGTGGGTACTTCGCTGGCCTGATGATTCCTGCTTCGCCTATTCTTTTGAGTTCTGCCTCAATTGCTTAGTGATAGACTATTGCGACTTTCCTAATTCCCTGCTTAAAAGGTTTCACCTTTGGGTCAGTATCTAAGCGATGACAAGCCACCGAGGGATCTATGCCTAGCATATCTTCCATCTTCCACGCGAATACATCCGTATATTCTCGCAACAAATCCTCCAACCTCTTCCCATCATTTTCGCTTAGCTTCGTACCTATCTTGACTATCTTCGACTCGTCCTCGGATCCCAAATTTATGTCCCTGGTAGGCTCAACTGCTGTGAAATTCATGGTTGGTTCTCCGATGGGGGTTGGACTCGTCCTTGCATGGAATTTCATTTCCCTTCACCGTATTCACCTCATACACCTGCATTTCTTGCTCTTTCTTGCTTTCTTTTGCCTGTTTCTTTTTCTCTTTCTTGTCTTCCTTGATATTTTTCACACGCTCCTCGTACTGGCAAACATCCACTTTATTATAATGCTTCGCTTCAACGGGATCTCCATTTACTTTGGATACTCCATCCGGTGTTGGGAAACACAAACACTGGTGATAAGTTGAAGCTATTCCTTTGATCCTGTGGACCCACGGTCTTCCAACGATGACACTATAAGGTGATTCCACATCAACTACACAAAAGGTAGTGATTGTTTCCATATTTCCGAGATATATTACCATAGTGAATTCCCCTTTTGGTCTCGAAGGTGCTCCATTAAACCCGTAGATGTTATAGGTTGATGGAATGAGCACAAAATATGGAAAATCCATTCGCTTGAAAATGTTGTAGAATAAGATATCCACCGAGATTTTCTGTGTCAACCAAAACTTTTTCCACCGCCTATTTACTCATCTTCAAAGTAACCACGATAGGATCAGTGTATGAATTTCCATTCTCCGGTGCTTCTAATGCTGAAAATACGACTGGCTGTGCCATCAATTTCTCCAAGGGCTGGGCTTTTTCAACGGTGAAGATCTTCTTTCCGCTGCGGTCTCGCTTGTGCACTCTGCTCATGATGTTTCTGTGGAAAATTACCTCGGTTCTCGCTGAGTGAATGATGGAATTACATCAAAGATAGTTGGCTCCTCGCTTAATCTCGATCCTGTGCACTCTTGGTACTTCTGGTTCTGCTCGCGGAGGTGGCGGCGGTAGATCTCCTAGGAATTCCCGAATCTTTCCCTGGTATATTAGGCGTATCACTATTTTTTGTATGCTCCTTGAATTGTCAGTAGTATGGCCATGAAATTGATGATATTTACATAATTGGTTACTATACCTAGAAAGGGGTGGCTCCACCTCTCTGTTGTGTGGATATGGGCTAGTTTCGGACTCAGTTTCCTCAATATGCTGCATGATGACTGCCAATGGTGCACTCAAATTTTGTAGCTTTAAGTCCTCGAACCTGGGAGCATTTGGTCTTCGCGCGCCAAATCTTTGGTCATTGAGTCTGCTTCAGCGAGAAGGATGCTCCCACTGTTCCTGGAATCTACTGGCATCATTGCTCGCCCAATTTCTACCTTGATGCATGCCTTGCTGAGGTGCTTGTTGCTTCTCTTCCCTATAGAAATATCTATAGTCCACTCACGGTACATCAGTGATGTGTTTTAGAAATAGTGATAAAAGATTCGATACTCAGACTTGTGAAGATTTGATTTTTAAACCTAATTTTTAATACTAAAAATAAAGAGGATCAAAGTAGAATTGATTTAATATTATGGAAAGAACTGAGAGTAAGGATTCCACCATTAGCCAATTTTTCAAATGATTTAGTATTAATAATCATCTTGCAACTCATACATTCAATTGATTCTAAATATTACAAAAGTTAGATTTTCAAATAATAGTTGTAAATCAAAAGTATGAGACATCAATAGCTCTAAACTAAGCATGACTCATCAAAAGAGAACACAACTAATTGATAAAAATCATTATTTCAAATTTAATTCAAAGCAAATAATCATAAAAGAATTATAAAAAATTAATAAGATAAAAATATACCACTTTATTATTGAAAAAATGACTTCCTCCGTCACCTCAGCAATGGGGTCTAGATCCTCATATTGTAAACACTCTCAAGATGTGTATTCATGGCTCAAAAATTGTTTACAAAGATGAAAAGAGTGAAAATTGTATAAAAAAGAGTTTGCAACGGTGTAATGGCGTTGCAGACAACTGTTTCCACTGTTACAGAAAGAAAGTGCTTCCACTGAAGATAAACGTTACTGTTCTGAAGATATCCGTTGCAGATGGGTTGAAGAAACCGTTGCAGCTGAAGATAAATGTTGCAAAGACGAAGATATCCGTTGATGTTCAGTTGAAGAAATCGTCGCCTATTCATGTTCTTCCCTACAGCAACAACACTTTTTTTTTCTTCCTGTTTTTTTTTTCAATTGAAGCTCTCCCCTTTTCTACTCGATATCTTTGCTTTATATAGGCTCCACAAACCCTAACTAGTCCTCCTGGATCGATAAGGACTCAAAGATCAATCCAAAACAAACTATAATTCCTTGTTTATCCAGATTTTTTTTAACTCGGAAGTAAACTCGATTTCCAGCCTGTTTCTTGGATATAATTGACGTGTGGTTATCCCTTTAGGTTTCTGCTTCAATTTGGAGTAGTAAAAACGCATTTTAATCCCATGAAATCCGTTAACCAAATTCAACAGAATCTCACGCATGAAAATAGGCTTCCCGCCTTTCTCGGATTTGAACGGAAGAGAAGGGTGCCCTTATTCGATGTGCAGGTGCCTATATCCAACTTCTGGGTACCTTTATCAATTTTTCCGGGTGCCTTTAGTAATTTTTCTCGGGTGCTATTAACACTATTTGAGCCGAATTTTTCCACAAGTATTTATTTTTCAAAAATACTACAAAGACATAAAATCACACAATAAGTATAAAATTGAGTACCAACAAAATATGAAATTGAAAACAATTTAGACACAAAAATGTGTCTATCAAATACCCCCAAACTTATTATTTGCTAGTCCTCAAGCAAAATCTAATCTAAAAATAAAATAAAATCCTAACTCACTTTCGCAGGAATCGCGACTACATTTAGCATATGTAATAAGCCTTTAAACCCCTAGGTGTCCCTAGTGGACGAGTTTTGTCTCGTGAGGGTTTACAAGAGGTATACCCACAAAACCTTCTACTCCAAACCCTAGCTACCTGTGACAGCAGCTAATTCAATTCTCACAGCCGAAGAATTGAGGGTAAAATCAAACAAGCTATTGAGTAGGCATATTAAATTCTTCGGCTATGGGAATCATTACCCTATATGAGTCCAACTGTTGTACACGAGTTTGCACTCAACATACTAAAATTCATATATAAGAAAACAAATCTCTACTTATATAGTCGTTCAACTACGATACTCAGAATCTATCAAAGTACAATCATATGAAAAGATTTAGAAGATGGATATTGACAAAATGAAGTTTGCGTGTGTTGACTAAGGTGAACGGTGTTTCCCATATCTGTCTGAAGGTCAGTGCCAGGATGAATCCTAATGGATTGAGATACGCTCCCACTAGTCTTACTCCTTATACTAATATCGACTCAGCTGGTATATACAAGGGTCTCAACGATCGATTTATTAAAAATAAAAAAATTATTTATATTATTAAATATACTGACAACATGATTGGATCAAATGAATCCAAACACATGCTCCTTATCAGCATCTTACATGATAGTTCTCATGTATCATGCGTTCCATGCTTGCTTAGGCGACGAAGACGAGAGAACACACACATATTGCTATCAAGTGTCAATACTCAATTTTTTTTTGTTACGATAAAAATCTAAATAAAATACAATAATGGGGATTGATCTCAAACTCTCTACTCCATCCTGGCGGTGATAACAATTCGTTACTGGTGCCCCACCAAATCACTTAGAGAAATACAAAAATTGCAAAAATAAAAACAAAAGGTGATATGGTCGAGATAGACTCCGAGATATGGTGACGACTATCATGTTATTTCTAACACCTGAACTCTGTCCTTTTATGAATAGACCATTTAACTGGGCACACCAATTCCTATAGAAAAAGAGCTAAGTTTCCATCTACCTAGAATGGTTAGTGTCATCCTGAATTGTTCACAAGTTTCTTAATTTTGGAGTTTTATTATTGCTTTAAAAAGTTTCTCCCTTACCCCCAAACGTAAACCAAAGTGTCCTCAGTGTTTCAAAATAAAAAGCAATACCAATAGATAAGTAAAAAGAGGAATAAAGAGGTAAGTCAGAAAGATAGTACCTGGGCGAAGCGTAACAATCCTTCTATGGAGAATAAGACAGAAAATAAAAACCTAAAAACGAATAATAAAAAAAATCCTACAAAATCTACTAATGTACATAAACAACCTTGATGGTCAATCAAGGTAAATAAGATCCTCCAGAGGGACCTGCTCAACATCACCTGTAGTAAAATGCTTTAAAAATGGTTTAAATCTCTGACCTTTAACCTTGAAAGGACTTCTACCATATTGAGTGTCAATCTCAATAGCACCATGAGGAAAAACAGTAGGAACAACAAAAGGACCGGTCCACCGAGAGTGTAACTTCCCGGGAAATAGATGCAAACGAGTATCATACAGAAGGACTTTTTGACATGGAGAAAAGGGCTTTCTTAAAATATTTCTATCATGCACAAGTTTTATTTTGTTCTTATACTCCCTAGCACTATCATATGCATCTTTTCGAATCTCTTCCAACTCATTGAGCTGGAGCTTCCTGTGAGCTCCTGCCTTGTCAAGTGATGCTCTATGTTCCAACTCGACGGGGAGGTGAAATGCCTTGCCAAAAACTAGACGATAAGGTGACATTCCAATGGGGGTCTTAAACGTAGTACGGTAATCCCATAAGGCATCAGTAAGCCTCAACGACTAGTCTTTCCTATTAGGATTAACTGTTTTCTCTAAAATACATTTTATTTCCCTGTTGGAAACCTCTACTTGACCACTAGTCTGTGAGTCATATGGGGTAGCTACTTTGTGGGTAATACCATATTTCTTCATCAAAAGCTTAAACGATCGATTACAAAAGTGTGACCCCCCATCACTAATTATAGCTCGCGGTGTACCAAAATGTTCAAATATGTTATCATTCAAAAACTGGACCACAACCTTGTGGTCATTTGTTTTACACGAAACCGCCTCTATCCACTTAGATACATAGTCTACAACGACAATGATGTAAAAATAACCACAAGAATTAGGAAAAGGACCCATAAAATCAATGCCCCACACATCAAAGACCTCAATAACTAAAATAAAGTTCAAAGGCATCATATTTCTACGAGAAATGGTTCATAACTTCTGGAAGCGCTCACAAGCAACACGGTAACTGTGGGTGTCCTTAAACATTGAAGGCCAGTAGAATCCATACTGTAATATCTTAGCAACAGTCTTATTAGCATTAAAGTGAACCCCACAATCATGATCATGACAAAAGCAAATAATACTGGACTGGTCACTCTCAGGTATACATCTTCAAATAATCTGTTCTGGACAATACTTAAACAAACAAGGATCGTCCCAAAAGATATGCTTTACCTCGGCTAAAAACCTAGAACGATCTTGTTTACCCTAGTATTGAGGCATTCGACCAATAACAAGATAATTCACTATATTCGCAAACCAAGGTAATTGGGAAACAAAAAATATTTGTTCATCAGGAAAACTATCTCTTACATGAGGAAAATAATCAAGGGAATCCACAACAAGTCTAGACAAGTGGTATGCTACTACATTTTCTACACCCTTTTTGTCTCTAATTTCTAAAGAGAATTCTTGTAGCAAAAGTATTCATTTAATCAATCTAGGTTTAGTATCCTTCTTAGAGAGAAGGTACTTCATAGCATCATGATCAGTAAAGACTATAACCTTAGAACCTAAGAGATAGGATCTAAACTTGTCTAAGGCAAAAACAATGGCTAACTGTTCCTTCTATGTGGTGGTGTAGTTCAGTTGAGCATGTTTTAGAGTTTTGCTGGCGTAGTAAATCACATGAAGTAATTTGTTTTCTCGCTGACCTAACACAACACCAATAGCATAATATCACACATTGTCTCAAAGGGTAAGTTCCAGTTAGGTGCCTGGACTATGGGGGTGGTAGTGAGTAATTTCTTAAGATTCTAAAATCCTCTAAACAAGCATCATCAAAGACAAACTTAACATCTTTTGCAAGCAGATTGCAAAGAGGTCTAGAAATCAAGTTGAAATCCTTAATGAATCGACGATAAAAACCTGCATGCCCTAAGAATGACCTAACATCTCGTACGGTTTTGGGAATCTGTAAATTCTTAATAAGGTTAACTTTGGCTTTATCTACCTCTATACCCTTAGAAGATACGATATGCCCTAAAACAATTCCTGATCGAACCATGAAATGACATTTTTCCCAATTAAGCACTAAATTCTTTTCCTTACATCTAGTCAAAACTAATGTAAAATGATGCAAGCACTCATCAAAAGATGACTCAAATACTGAAAAATCATCCATAAAGACATCTAGAAACCGTTCTACCATGTCAGAAAATATACTCATCATACAACGCTGAAAAGTAGCGGGTGCATTACACAATCCGAAAGGCATGCGTCTATATGCAAAGGTACCAAAGAGACAGGTAAAAGTGGTTTTCTCTTGGTCTTCTGGGGCAATAAAAATCTGATTATAACCAGAAAAACCATCTAGCAAGCAATAATGGCTATGTCCAGCCAATCTCTCAAGCATTTGGTCGATGAAAGGAAGGGGAAAGTGGTCCTTCCTTGTGACCTTTTTCAGTTTTCTATAGTCAATACAAACACGCCACCCGGTGGTCACTCGGGTTGGGATTAACTCATTGTTATCATTCTGGAATACAGTGATACCTGATTTCTTAAAAACAACCTGAACGGGGCTGACCCCACTTACTATCTATAACAACTTAAATACCTCAGTTCGAACTACTTCTTTCATGTTAGGTTTAAGTCGACGGTTGCATCTCCCTAGATGGTTTGGTATCATCCTCTAAATGAATCTGATGCATACAAACAGTAGGACTTATACCCTTAATGTCTGTTATGGTCCACCCTAAAGCTTCCTTATTGTCTTTAAGTACGGTCACTAGCCTACTTTCCTAGTTACTATCCAAGTCGGATGCTACAATCACATGCGAAGTCTCATATGGGCCTAAATACACATACTTCAGAGTATCTGGTAGTTTTTTAAGGTCCAACTTAGGAGGATCTTCTAGAGAAAAAATTAGGGTAGACTTAGAAACTGGTAGTGGTTCGAACTTAGGTTTCCATCCATTACTAGTGTCTATCAAAGGGTTGAATCTAACAAAGAATTCGCCTCATCAATCACACTATCATCATCAAAATCAAACCCAAAGTGGGCTAGGCATTTCTCTAATGGATCTTCTAACAAAGTGTTTGATAATGAATCCTGAACTAATGTTCCTATCATGTTCACCTCTTCAATGCACGTGTCATCTAGCTCAGGTGGTTGCTTACTAATATTGAAGATATTCAGCTCAATAGTCATATTAACAAAAGATAAGTTCATAATACCATTTCGACAGTTAATGATCGCATTGGATGTAGCTAAAAACAGTCGACCTAATATCTCAGGTATATGATTCTCTGGGTCAGGGACAAGTTGGGTATCAAGGAAAACAAAATCCACTGTATAAATAAACTTATCGACCTCAATAAGAACATCCTCTATGACACCACGAAGAATTTTTACAGACTTATCAGCTAATTGCAGTGTTATCTAAGTAGGTTTCAAATCACCAAGACCTAGATGGAGGTACACATGGTGCGGAATTAAGTTCACACTGGATCCTAAGTCAAGTAACGGTTTCTCAACACGGTATTTACCTACTGTGCAAGAAATGGTTAGGGAACCTGGGTCTTTGTACTTAGGAGTTGTATTGTTCTGGATAATTGAATTCACATGACTAGCTAAAAAGGCTTTCTTTTGTACACTAAGCTTTCGCTTTCGCGTACACATATCCTTAATGAACTTGGCATAAGTAGGAATCTTCCTAATTGCATCTAGTAATGGAAGTTTGATAGTGACTTGCTTAAAAACTTCTAATATGTCGTTAAAGTTGGATTCCTTCTTTGTTGGTGCTAACAGTTGTGGGAATGGGGCTCTGGACAAAAAATCTGGCTTTTGAGGATTTGTATCGGGCTCTTTAGAGACTTCGTCAGTCTCTTCAACTACTGGCTCAGAAGGGTGAACTACAATATGTTCACTATCAGGCATGGTTACCTTGTTATCTACCACTTTACCATTTCTAAGGGTTCTATTTGCATTCACATGATTTGATGATTTCTCACCAGAAGATACTTCATGAACTCCTCTAGGATTGGGTTGGGTCTCACTAGGAAACTTACCTTTTTCTCTTTTTTCTCAAAAACTCTCCAATTTGACCAACCTGGGTTTCTAAATTGGAAATAGCCTGACTGTTAGCCTGAACAATCTTTTGATTTTCTTGTAAACTTTGGTTGACTGACTCCTGAAAATCTTTAGTGTCCTGAATTAATAAGGCAAGAGACTCTGCTAAACCATGATCATCTTATCTATCGGATTCTGAAATTATGCTGGTCCTGAAGAATTCTTAATATATCCAAAACCCGTGGGAACCTTAGAATTACTAGACTGACCTTGACTCTGGCCCTTAGATCAAGAAAGGTTAGGATGGTTTCTCCAACCAGGGTTATAGGTTTCTAAATAAGGGTCAAACTTCTGATGATTATCAAATATAGTGTTATTATAAAGGACATGGGCTTGTTCTTCAACATTCCGTCCCTCCAAAATGATTTGGGCTTAATTCCACAACTAGATTGACTCAGTTCTAAAGCTTCTAACCTTTTTGATATAACTGCTATTTTGGCATCTGATTCAAAAGATCTTTCTACCCTATTGACATTTCCTCTACTTAGAAGAATTTTTTTCTGGGGCTCCCTACTATTTTCCCATTGCTGGGGTTTTTTGACGATTTCATTCAAAAATATCATCGCACCATCGACAGTTTTATTTTCAAACCCTCTTGTGCATAAAGACTCAACCATGGTTGTTGTCGAATAATCTAAACCCTCGTAGAGGATCTGAACTATCCCTACTTTTTCTAAACCATGGTGAGGACATTGTGATAATAAGTCATTGAACCTTTCCAAATACTTATATAAAGATTCTCCCTCTTGTTGAGCAAATGTGCAAGTCTGTTGCCTAATAGATGATTTTTTATGCCTAGGGAAAAACTTCTGGAAAAAGGCAGACTTAAGTTGTCCATAGGTTTCAATTGACTCAGAAGTCAAACTATATAGCCAAGATTTGGCTTTGTCTTTTAGTGAAAAAGGAAACAATCTAAGTTTTAATGCTTCGTCATTTAGGTCCTTAATCCTGATGGTACTACATATTTCCTTAAAATCGCTAACATGAAAATAGGGTTTTTTTTCCCCTAAGAAGATTGGGAGCATCTGTATGGTCCTAGGTTTCAATTCATAATTTGCTTCAGTTTCAGCTAACTTGATACGTGATGGATGAGAAGTCCTAGTCGGGTTCAACAAAGCTTTTAAAGTTGCCATTGTTGGCACTATCAAAGGACTAGGAGTAACTTCTTTACACACTGTCAAGTTCTCAAAACTGAAATTTTTAAAAAATGGGCCCTCAAAAGAAGAGTCTCCGAGGTCCTCGTTTCCAGGGACAAAACTACTAGGTTTGTCACTAATCAAACGACCTAGAGTGTCTCTTTTCCAAGATCGCTCAGTGAGATTTCGAGCGATCTTGGCATACACTAAAAAAAATTAAAATTAAATCCTAATTGGAAGCGAATTCTAAATAATCACAAGCAGGGTAGACTCTACCAAATAAAACCTATTGAATCTAGCAGACAAAAAGCATGATGGCTCCACTTAGATTGTTTATAGACCAGCTTTTATTCCTTTGAAAGGCAACTAGTTACAGTTTTAGCAAACCTCTTAGAACGATCCGAATTAGATTAAGTCGAACATAAATAGAATAAGCTCTAAGGAGCTTTGATATCCCTGTCTCTTTGGAAACGTTTCCTTGGGTTACAAGGCGGCTCTAATCAACTTAAAATAATCTTCCTGAACTTTGATTTAGGCTAAAAGAGTAACCAATACAGTCCTTTTGAATGACTTTCCTATAAGCTCGTTACCATATCGGTCTCTTTCTAGTCAAATTTTAAGCTTAGGTTCGCGTTTGATAACGTGTTCCTAAAGCGGGAAAGAAGGAAACGGTGATGAAATCCGAGTCCTTATCTTGTATGGCCAGTTCTTGCCATTTACTAGAAAATAATTCCGTATTCAGTTCCTCAACATATATGCATACGAAGGAATACAGTAAACCCACTTGCAGGGGATTCGTGGGTTGATCGAGTCTTACCTCCCGTACCAGACGGGGGATGAATCGATTGTAGTCGACTCGGGCCACCGACTCCTGTGTCAGTGTACGAACCCGAGGGGCCGATACAATATAGTAATTGTCATCCTTCCCTGTTGCAGTTTATATTTAAATTACCCTTCCGTAGGGGTTTAAAAATAATAATAATGTCCAAAGTCCCAAAATAAAGTCCAAAAGTGTCCAAAAATAAAAGAAAAATTACAGAAATAATAGAAGATTTCCTTATACAATTTTCTAAAAAGAGAAACAAATAAAAATAAAATCTAATTAAAAGTAAAATTCTTTGTCTTCTTTTCCGTTCTTTTAGCTTTAACTTTAACTCCAAGTCTTTAATCACCTAAGTCTTTGGCTCAATTTCCTTTTAATCCAAAATACAAAAACCTGTAAAAATACTAAAAAGTGAAAATAAGACTAAAAACAAAAATAAAAACCTAAAACTAAATCTAAAACTCTAAGCTTAAAGACAAGTCCGCGTTGGCGGCGCCAAAAACTGATGTGTTTTAGAAATAGTGGTAAAAGATTTGATACTCAGACTTACAAAGATTTTATTTTTTAACCTAATTTAGTACTAAATATAAAGAAAACTAAAGTAGAATTGATTCAAGAATTTTGGAAAGAACTGAGACTAAGGATTCCACCATTAGCCAATTTTTCAAGTGATTTAACATTAATAATTATCTTGCAATTCATATATTCAATTTATTCAAAATATTGCCAAAGTTAGATTTCCAAAATATTAGTTGTAAATCAAAAGTATGAGACATCAAAAGCTCTAGACTCAGCATGACCCATCAAAAGAAAACACAACTAATTGATAAAAATTATTTTTTCCAAATTTAATTCAAAACAAATAATTATAAAAGAATTGTAAGAAATTAATAAAATAAGAGTTACCACTTTATTATTGGAAAAATAGCTTCCTCCGTCGCCCCAGTGATGGTGATTAGATCATCATGTTTAAAACACTCTCAAAATAATTATTCATAGCTCAAAAAGTGTTTACCATGAAGAAATAAAAATAACACATAAGATTTGTTACGAATATAAATGTTGCAGACTGTGTACTCTATGTGGCTGAAGAGAATAAAAAACAGTAGCAATAAAATACGGTTCCTGGGCGCTGAAAAAATATGAAACAATACGCAACAGAAACATCGACTGTTTTCTCCTGCCTTATGTTCTTCGTCTTCTTCATACCAGCAGATTTTTTTTTTTCTTCCGGAATTTTTCTCTCGACTCTGGATACCTTTTTTTCTTTATCTCTTCACTATTTATAGGATTAGTAAACCATAATAACCTTTCCCTAACTGATAAGGACCAGATCTTTATCTAAAACCAACTCAAATTCTGTTTTTTCACGGAAGTAGTATCAATTCTCTAGTTTTTTTCTCGTCAGGAAACACTCAGGTTGACGTGTTTAGACCTGGGTTGATTAATTCTTCATGTATCTAACTCGAACAACCTCTGAAATCCCATGAAAATAGGATCCAAAACTTATCAGATGTTTGTCACGCATGAAGATTACTTTCCCGCCATTTTCCATTTTCAAATCAAAGAGGAAGGGTGCCCGTAATCCAACTGGTGGGTGCCTTTATCAATTTTTCTTGGGTGCTTTTAGTAATTTGGTGGGTGCTTTTATCACTTTTTAAGCCAATTTTTCCACTAGTGTTTATTTCTCAAAAACACCTACAAACACATAAAATCACACGATAAGTATAAAATCGAGCACTAACAAAATAGATAATTACAAACAAATTAGACACAAAAATATGTCTATCAGAAGGTGTCACTTTCAGTATGAGTACAGAAGTATATCCTTCATCCACCTGTCCAGTCAACCTGGTCTTTCGCTGATATGACCGTTCTGACTTCCATTAAATGCTCAACTGCCCAGTGCGAACTTAAACATTGATCTTGTCGTACATCTCTCACGTATCTTCATTTTGTGTGAATGGTAGATGTCTCGATTTAGGATAAAGTGAATTTTGGACTTCTATTTGGTGCTTCGTCTCCTATCTTCTAAAATTGCGTCCGACTCCTATGATGCTTTCACGTGGTGATATTATTTTCTACCCAAAAGGTGATTGATTAATAAAAAGAATCTTTTATTATACCCTTACGTCTCAATTAATCATTTCTCCATATATTTTTTATTTTTCGTCGTGCTACATCCGATTTTTAGTTCTACAGTCGTCCAGCTGCGCTGCTTTTTCAACTTGGCGTCCATTGTGTCTTACTGTGACACAAGTTTCCTATTTTCGTTAGTAAATATAGTAACCTAAAGCTTCATAACACTTTATTAGATGGTCTAGCTGCTGGTATTTTGTATTTTAGTGGGCAGCCTCATTCGTCCTTACTATCCCTTCTGGAATGGGATGACAAAATGTCATAATTTGTTGTTTATCCTGGGCATTCATCTTCGGGAAGGCACTTTCCCTTAAATAAAATTGTCGTCAGTCGGAATCAGTTATCAATTAATTTTTCCAACTTAGTGGTTCATTTATTCTGCCCCATCCACTGTAGGAAAAAAGATACATTTCATATCTACATGACTTCTAGAAGGCAGTCAGTCCAATCACTAGGAGAACTTGATGCCTCGTCTCCTTACGTTGCCAGTTTAGAGGGCATTTGTAAGATGGCAATTTGGTTCTTTTCTTGAGTATATTATTTGTTGCACGAGCTCTGGGGCTGACTAACTTGTACCTAAAACTTCTGAAATTGTGACACAAAAGTTTGATTATTGTGAAAGGTAAGTTCGACAAGTTTATCCACGTTTTTTCTTGATCTGGACTACATTTGGTTTCCCTGGTCAATATACCTATCTTCCATCTTTATGATCTAAACATTTTATTTTATCTTTGGGGAGGTCCGCAACATTCATGCATCTATCATAAACTACTATACGATGATTTATCACAAGATGTAAATTTTCTTGAGATGGTGATCTATTACAAAGATCGGTATAACGATAGGTTCCTACTTTTTTTTTTTTTCGAAACGTCAATCTTCTAGAGAATACTTATCGTGGCTCCGAAGAAGTAGGTATATAGTCTTAGTTGAATACACTTTAATTGTTTATCATTATATCTGTTGAACCCATTTCCATCTTATCTTCATTAGAAAAATCAAAATTATGATCTATTTTTTAAAAACTAAATGAAGACAATTAACAATTCAATGTTAGAAAGAAGTAGAAATTTATGAAAATTGATTTGCATGAGAAAGATGTGAGATTATTTAAATTGTGAAATGGATTAATAGAGGGTCGAGGGTTATATATATTGGGCAACGGCTACAAAAAAGTATCCGAGCGGCATAACCTGTGTCACCAACGATAGAATTGTTGCCAAACGGCATAGACTGTGCCGCCAGCATCAATACCTTTGCCACTCGGCAGAATCACATTTTTAATTTTTCTATAGTAGAAAGGCCCATCTAATAGGAGCCTTGCTTTTGATGTTTCAAGAATCAAGACTCTAGTCTTGATTCTTGACTTCCTTCCCTTAAACGGTTTATATGCTCACCCCTACTTAAACCGGCTGGGCAGGAAGAAAAGACTTGGGATCTTAAACATTCAAATGACCTTGTTGATAGACATGACCTGAAAAACCAAGCGACTCCAACTGTCCCGCTCTTTTAGTAGCTCCTCCGATTTCCCCAATTTACTCTCTTCCTTTGAAAAATTGAAACCCTTTTATATCACAAAACCAAAATGAATTAGATTTGGTTTAGTTTAGGGCGGTTCTTGCACTTCCACTTCACAGCAAACTTCAAGTATTACAGTGAACTCACCTCAGATTAGAAGCAAAGATTAGAGTTTTGGGGTTCTTTCACCTTAAGATTTCAAATTGCACTTGAAGATACTTGCTTTTCCATCTTTTACTTCTGGGTATTACTACTACTAATAATAATTCTCTGCACTAGTGGAGTTAAGGTTTTTTGTTTTGCTCAGAGTGATTCCTTGCAAATTGGAGATTAGGGTTTTGAACAAACAATTTTGGGGTTTTTCTAAGGTTTACCTCTCAGATTAGGTTTAAGAATGGAAGAAACAAGAAATGCACCATATTCTAATGGGGAAGATAGATTCAGTAAGTTACCTGATGCAATAATTCACTACATCCTGTCTTTCATTGATACAAAATATGCTGTTCAAACTTGTGTTTTGTCAAAACGATGGATTCATATTTGGAAATCTCTTCCTTTTCTAAGCTTCGATAGGAGTTCATTTTCAGAAGACAAAAAACATAGTTTCATAATGTTTGTAGACACGGTATTCATTTTTCACAAAGACTTTGATATTCAGAAGTTAAGTGTGCATTGGGTGAACTCTGCGTATAATACGGTGACAATGAATGTTAATAGATAGATAATTCATGCTGTTAAGTATAATATTCAACAAATAAGTATACTATTCACTCAGTGTCATGATTTGGCGGCATATGAAATTACTCACCATCTCCTTAATTGTAAATCACTGAGAAAGTTGGTAACGCAAGTATTTGGTAATGCCAGATGTGCAGATATTATCCTACCAAGTTCAATTAGTTTACCTCAGCTTAAAGTACTGTTCTTATATGGATTATCAATCTCCGATGTAGAATCATCTAAAAGACTCTTTTCAAGTTGTCCGGTTCTTGAAAACTTACACATAGTTGATTGTGATATACGAACTGATAATAAGAGGAATTTGATTGTTGATTCTCTCAGTCTTAAGAAGTTTCGGTATGGTCATCGTCGTAGATATATTTTGCCGCAAAATGATACTATGGTTAATATTGTCAAGTTATGTGCTCAGAATCTGAAAGCCTTCACCTGCACATCTTTTACAACGCAAGATTATTCTCTAGAAAACTGTTCTCCATTATCCAGGGTATGTTTCTACATGAAACTGGAAGCAAAAGAAGAACGTGAGAATGCAGAAGCATATTTGAAACCTCCCTCGGAGGAAAAACAAGTATATGCTATAAGTATGATGATATTTCTAGGAGCGGTTTATATGGTGAAAGATATGAGATTAACACCTGGATTCCTTGAGGTATGGGTGCTTCCTCTCTTTTATGAATTAAACCTCTTAATATATTTGTGGAAATGGTTTAGGTAACTGCCTAGTCAAATTTATAAGAACACCAAGAATGCCGCTGCTTAAGTAACCTGACTTTCATAACTTATAAGAGGTTCTTTGGTTATCAAGATGATATTCCCTTTTTGTGTTTCTTTCTAAGTCTAGGATAAGGAGGACGAGTTGACATCAAAGTTTTTCAATAGTTTTGTTTTTCTAAACTAGTATGAGATTGTTTATATAACTTCATTAGTATTCCATTTCTAAAAACGTCTTCCTCTCTGAAGTAGTTTTGGTTTGGTAGTTAAGCGAGATTCTAGCTGCTATATTATTTAAATATTTTTTCTTTTGTTTCTCCAGGTTCTCTCATGAGCTCCTGGTTTATTAGATTCTCAGCCACCTCACTTATGTAATCTTAAATATTTGAGGCTGGGAATCTGGTCTACAAGAGGTTGCTTGTGGGCAATAGCATACTTACTCAAGATTTCTCCGAATATAACTAAAATTTTCCTTGATCATTTGAAGGAGGTAACATTTAGCCAAGCCCAATGTCGTTCTGACAGTTCTAATAAAGCTTCTATGTTTTTCAATGTGCGACATTTATTTTTGTGCAACATTGTTGGAACCTGTATGCCCTGAGGTGTTTCTTATTTTGTACTATTATTCTTTACCAGTAAGTGACCTATCGGTTGTTGTGATTTTTTGGATACAGTAATTTAGCCGACGTTGGAGATAACTGGGAAGCAGGATTGTCATTGCCGGGAATGTTGTCTCACCTGAAATTTGTCCAGATTGAAGAAGTGGAAGGATGTGATGCTGAGCTCAAACTTCTGAGTTTTTGTTGAAAAATGCGAACGTTTTGAAGAAAGTTACTCTGTACTTTCGTTCTAATATTGGAAAGTTACTATGTACTTTCGTTCTTATATTTTGCTCTCGCGGTAGAGTGAGACAAGTTAAGCAATTCAGATAAGCTTAGTTCCTACAGCTTCTTCAAGTATCCAAATGGTGTTTAAAACTTAACAGGTGACTTTTTGAGCTTTACTAGAACCTGCAACCAGAAGTAGGATGATCAGATGCAGCAAACTAACAACGGACAGTGGACACTTTTACAGTCCGTAAAGAAGGCAGAAGATATTTGTTCTTCCTGTTTACTTATTTTTTTTTGGCAATATATCTTCTTCTGTTAATTAAAGAATGGTAATATCTATTAGGGACTTTGTTAAACGATTTAAGATTGTTCTTCAGTGCTGATTAACTGAACTTTTGTCTACAAAAGCATCCTGTCCTCTAGCTTCAACATTTTTGTGTCTGCTTCCATCTGAATTATACGAGGCAAGATTATTTTATTTTTTTGAATCATAATACGAGGCGAGAAGGTTTAATTTCTTTGGTAAGGTGAGGAACGTGAGGTGATGCCTTAAGGTGGCACGACGTGCAGCCTCCCATCTGATTCGTTAGCCCCAAACTAAAACGGAGACCCCCAAATCCGGATTCCTAAAATGATCCTAAGTAAATCTTTAGTCGTGTTTATGGGCCCATCTAAGTTATAACGGCGTATATATTCCGTGGAGCCTGGTAGTTGAAACAACATAAAAAAAACGGTTCCACTTACAGGAGAGGTTTTCGGTTTTGTCAAATATCGTGGTTGTGTTAGCTTATAAGATGGAATAACGGTTACAACAACCATACGTCTAAAAAACTAATTTGATAAAAAATTCTAGATTTACGTTTAGATATCTCCACTCCCGAGATAAACACATGGTATGTCAGAACTTTCTCTGGGCCAACAATTGATAATTGGAATTTTATGCACAAACACTGTTAGAATGTCTGGATACCAAAAGCATAAATATTTCTCCTAATTAATTCTAGAAATCAGAATGAATTAATTATTTTAAAAATATTTTAATTTTTTAATTTTATTTTTTTATTTTTTAAAAATTAATTTAAAATTTTATATCTAAATTAATTTTTGATTTTTGTACTTGAACTGAAAAACCACTTTAAAATCCATTCATGAAAGTCAACAAAAAAAGGACCAATAGGAGTTCACACCAGTGGGTCAATTTCAATTTCAAGCAAGTCAACAAAAAAAACAACAACTGCCTAATGAAATAAAGTACATTTTAGGCAACAAATTTTTCACTCATGTCTAATGCATGGGTGGGGGGGTTTCAAAGAGTCTTTCCTCAAAGAAGTTAAAATAACCGGGCACACTAACAAAAGAAAAATATAAAAGAAATCATAACCAAAAACTAAACTGTTCATTAAGAAAAAAGAGATTTTCAGTTCAGTTTTCTTGTTTATGTAGGTGAGCAGTTTAGGGTTCATGCTAACTGACTCTTTCACACCCAAGCAGCAGTTATAAGTTCCCCTCTATTATAACCCTTGTTAATGAGTACCAGTCTCTCTTGTTTTTTCTTTTAGATCTTTGTTTGATTCCTTTCTCTGATCTCTACATGATTCCCGAAGATATGAGTAGTAGTGGTGGAGATAGATTGAGAGGGTCATGGAGTCAAGAAGAAGATACAAAACTGAAAACCTTAGTTGAATTACATGGTGCACGCAACTGGTCATTAATAAGTTCAGGAATACCAAATAGATCAGGAAAATCATGCAGGCTAAGATGGTGTAATCAGTTAAGTCCTACAGTTCAACATATGCCGTTTACGCCTGCAGAAGACGAGATTATCGTCAAGGCGCACGCTAGTCATGGTAACAAATGGGCTACTATTGCAAGACTTTTGTCTGGTCGTACTGATAATGCTATTAAGAATCATTGGAATTCTACATTGCGTAAAAGATTGGTAACCATGACTGCTAGTACTACAACTGAGTCATTGTCGGCTGTTTCTGTATCTGATGTTGTTCCTGATGAGTCTGAGTCAGAATTGGTGTTGCCGAAAATGAAACGTCCGCGTTTTAACAAGGATGATATTGAGATTACTAACGGTGGTCACCAGAGATTGGAGGAGCCAGTGACGTCTTTGACATTGTCTCTCCCAGGAGATTCTCGAAACCTGGTTACGGTATCTACGGCGCAAGATGGTGTCACAGAATGTAAAGAGGATGAGGATGACGAGGTGGTGGTGCTAAGAGGAGGAAGGGAAGAGAAGATTAGGGATGAAGATGAAAATGTGAAGGTAGCGAATCCGAAATTTGATGACAAAGAAGAAGGGATGGGGATGATGAGGTCATATGAGGTTGAGATGAAAGACATGTGTTTGATTAGTATTATGCACCGCATGATCGTCGAAGAAGTCAGAAAATACTTCAATGCGGTACAGCCAGGGTTTCGGTTTGATTCTTAGCTGTGTCATAACATAATATAACATTACAAATTGGTGAATTAGTTGTCATTTACCTTTGGTTTTCTTTAGGTTGTTCTCTCTTTGTTCTTTCTTTTAAAGTTTGTAAACAAAAAACAAACATTCTTAGACAGTTTGATGAAAAAATTTCATGTTGTTAATGCTCAGACCTGAATATATAATAGTCCCACGATCCTGCTATATCGGTACATCCATAGAACATAAAAGAGATTACATTAGAAGCTGCTAGCTATCAAGAAAGTAACAGATACATATATGTACAAAATGTTGTTAATGGGAGTAATGTGGTGGAAACAAAAGTCGCTGTCTCTTGCTTGAGAAACCACTCATAGAAGTCCAATATGATGATGAAGAAGAAGTAATAACTCTACTTAAAACAGCTCTAAGTGATTGTTTAAGTGAATTCAAACCAATGATATTACTACTATTACTTTCTTGATTTTCAATATTGATCAAAAGTATGTCTAGAGTAATTCTACCACCTAAGGTTACTATGTCTGTTCTTATAATTCTTAACATCTTTAAACTTTTTAAGGCTTCAATGAGATCCATGAAAAGTTCAGGCCTGTCCTCACAACTCACAGTTGCCTTAAGGTAAATATTACTATACTTGCCTTCGTTTCTGCTGTTACTGTTGCCTATGTCATTGTTGTTATTGTTGTTGCTGTTGTTGTTGGTGGTGGTGGTGGCGCCTGTGGTTGTTGTCGAGGCCGTCACGTGATCAACAATTACTTCATCCGACTGGTTGGGGATTGTAATTTCGTCTAGTATGTTTCTCTTTAACTCCTTTAAATGATCAACTACACACCCTAACAGAGAACCCTTGTCCATCTGCACAATATATGCCCCGGCCCACAGTGTATAAAATGTTGAGCTCATTCGTATACATGGATTATTCAGAATAAGTACGTAGATATACATATACCTTTTGGTCAGAATGAGGAATTAGGCGTTTCAGAGAGGAAAGGTGCGAATTAATCCTCTGACGACGACGCTTCTCAGCTAGACTGTGGCTTGTACTACTACTACTATTATTAGCAGCAGACGCAGGTGAATAAGTTGGATTCATAATTATCCCAGTGTGAGGAGCTTCACAGTTGAATATCGATGAAGTCGAGGCATGCTCAGTAGTCAGAGGAAGAGATGGACATGGACACGGATGGAAGAAATTAGGCGCTTTCGCCTGAACTTGAGGATGCATCAAATGAAAAATTAAGCCCACTTTTAAATCTCTACTTCACCTCTTCAGCTGCAGGCTAGTGACTTGCTTTAGAACTCACTCTGTATGTATAATGTATAAATAGATGGAGTCAGTGAGTGACTGAAGAATTGGATTCATGAATCCGCCGGTGTTTGATCTAGCAACACATTATTTGATTTGATATATCATTGGATTCCATATGGTACTGTTAAATCACAATATCAATTACCTAACTTTTAACGATTTTTTCAACCTTGTTAGACAAATGAAATCTGGGTCTTATCCATAAATGATATACTACTATTATTAGTTATGTCTCAATCATTTTCTCAAAATTTTCCACTACAAAATGCAGAAGCTAAGCTAGCCCACATATTTTAGATTTGGTTTGAGTAGACAGTAAAGGCTAGTTCTGACCTTTGTGACCTCACCACACTCACAACCATGAAAAAAGAAAAACTTAATTACTGAATTTGAATTATTGATGCTTCATGCTTCTATTCTACTAGTACTGCTATTTATGGAGGACCCATTATTCTGCAGCCTTATATAATACATGGGTTCCTCCAAAATTTAGCTCGATTCAGCGATGGGACATGAGACGTGCATGATACCTAATTGCATCGCTGTTATTGTCTATTAATTGGATCATCGATCTTCTCATTGGGTAAACGGTGTCGGTGCCTTCTAATCAGTCATTTCGAAAGTGAATTTGTGCGTATAAGGCGCAATAACTCTCCTGACATCTCCAAAATGTACTGCACTGCTTGATTTTTGGCTTATTGCTAGTATTTTGATCGACATTACACCAAATACGGTTTTGGATGATCTCAATTTATGTCTTCCTGATTCTTTTCAAACATGATTTTTATATATATGTGATGCTCACACATAGATTAACAGTTAGACCAACATTTTTCTCCTAGTTTATACTTACAGAGAAGACTTATAAATGCAGAGGCATCTTCTTGCATTTGCAAGGTCAGGGTTTCGAACCCACCAACAACACTCATTAGTGTTGGGGGTTGTTCTAGTGATGGACTGGGCCTTTGTCCTTCACCCAGCATTGGTAAAATAGAAGAACGATTGGGTTTGGAAATATTTGAACTTCTTCGAATTTTGTTCGTGATGGTGAATGATAGTTGCAGATGTAAGGGAATAAATGTGCACACGGATTAGTTAATCATGCTAGATGTAAAATCTAGTTAGAAAAAACGCTCCCTTTTATTTCAAGTATTATTGTGTCAGGCATTTCAAGTTTTAATCATTAATGAAAATTTAATTTTGTATCAAAGAAAATCTGCGCGTTTAGTTTACTCAGCTAAATTAAGGCATAACAATTTTGTTCCCACTTAGAAAAAGGGGATATGGGGTGTGTAAAAAACAAAATTACTAAATTACCTTCACTATTAAAACCTAATTTATTTTCATTTCACTCACAACAAAATCCATACCTAGATGGAGGTGTATCAACTCATAGTAATATTGAGAAATCTAATGTCTACATTGCTTACGTATTTATCAATTGATTGATTAGAAAAATTATCTGTTACAAGGAAAGAGTTGAGTACTTATACTCCTCAATTATAATGTATGTATCTAACACAACTCACATCTCTAACGTGCACTTGGAGCATATGCAACGCACTCACCTTACACACACACACACAATTCAGCACACACTATAACTCTTATGCTATTAACCTCCCTAAATATCAAGTGGGATGTAAACGACTACTTGAGATTGCACACACACATAATTCAGCGCACACTACAGAAGAGATGACAATATTAGGTATAAAAAATAACAGTAGAAGCAGTGGCAATTGGTGTAGAATATGCATTAGTTCTTAATGTGAATAAACTGAAGGCGAGTTAATATAGAAGCAGAATTTGTTGGTGCATTGGTGTATGACTGGTTGAAGTAGACAAAGTGACAGTGATATTTTAATATGAAGCCAAAATTAGAAGGAGAATAACCACTCATCTGATGGCTGTTGCTAGCGAACAACATAGCTTAAGAATATCTCAACAAGAATTACAAACCAACACAAGGTGAATCAATGAACAAGCTTTATCCATTGCAGGAATAAGATGTAGACCTTGATGTTGGTGTAGAATATTATGGTGATGTTGCAGTAGAGAAGCAATATAGGACAAGTAGTGTAAAAGCATAATAATAGTTTATGCAAATGTAAATGACATGTGCAGTAGGCATAAGGAGCAGATATTGCTAATCAAAAATATACTTGGTAGTGTATGAAGAATAGCTTAGCACCATGATAGACACATTTTTGTGTCCAAATTACACTCGATTATCTATTCTGATAGTGTTCATTTTTTTACTTATTATGACTTTTTATGTCTTTGTAGGTATTTTCGAGAAATAAATATTGTGGAAAATTCGGCTCAAAAAGTTGTTAAAGGCACCCATCAAAAGTGATTAAGGCACCCACAATTTGGATTGGGGGCACCCCTTTAATTTCAAATATTCGAAAATGGCGGGAAACTCTTTCTTCACGTGAGAAGCTTCGGTGATGATTCTGAACCTAAGATTAAGGGATTTTCAACGTGTTCTTTCTATCCCAAATTGTTTAAACACTCAAAGGATAACACAACACGCCAAGTATGAGTGATTCACGCGAAGAAAAATTGAATTTGGCCGGAAAAATGGAGTCCGGGTGAGTTTCGGAAAAACAAGGAATTTGAGATTGATTTGGATAAGTTTTAGGAGTTTTAATCGATCTAGAATACTCTCTAGGGTTTAATAACCCTATATATATCAAAGATAAGGGAGGAAATCAACACACAGAGCAGCCAGAGATCACCGGAAAAAAAAAACAGGAAAAAAAAACCAAGTTTCTGCTGCTGCTGCGAAGAGGAAGAACACGAAGAACATAAGGCTCCAGTACACTGTCGCTGATAGTGTCGCTGGAACATTCGTCTATTAAGCAGCTGAAGCAGTCGTTTCTTTGCTTCGTTAAAAGTCCGATCTTTATTCCTATTCCCTTTTCCTTCTCCTGCAACACTCTGAACCCTTCACTGTAACGCCTATAAGCGTATTAAAACGTCTGTGTTACTTTTTTTTAATCATTGTAAGCACATTTTGAGCAATGAAAGAATATTTTGAGTGCGTTTCCATTACAATGAGCTAATCACCATCACTGGGGTGATGGAGGAAGCCTTTCTTCCAATAATTAAGTGGTATGTCTATTTTATCTATATTTTCCTTACAATTCTTTTATTATTAATTGCTTGATTAAAATTGAAAAAATAGTTTTTCTTAAATAGTTGTGTTCTCTTTTGATGAGTCATGCTGGGTTGACTGCTTTTGATGTCTCATGCTTACGATTTACAATTATTCTTTCAAAAACCTAACTTTGGCAATAATTTGATTAAACTGAATATAAGAATTGCACGATTTTATCACTTGAGTTATTGGTTAAAAGTGGAATCCTTAACCCTAGTTCTTCCCATCAATTTTAAATCATCTTTACTTTAATCTGTTTTATTTTTTGTTATTAAAAATTAAGTTTAAAAATCGAATCTTCACAAGTCCGAGAATCAAACCCTTTTTACCATAATATTAAAATCATACCACACCATCAAAGAGAAGTATAACTCAAGCAAACTACAAAAATAGGTTGGCATCAGTACGAGTAGCCTTGGCGGCAAACAATCTTGTATTTCTGCACTTTAGGACAGAATTGTTGCATAGCTTGAATCAACACCATTGCTTGCATTAGAAGCACACACCCAGCTGACGTACCTTCTTTGAATCGTCAGAATATAATATGAAAAGGAAATATCACCAAAAAAGACCATCAAATCTATATAACTCCAAGAAAAAAACAAATGACTAAAGAAACAAGTTATGAGCAGTAAGAGCTTGTAAACTACAGCCACACTCAAACAGATTTCCAAGAATAATATCTTGCTAATACCAATGGCATAAGAGAGTAGTAGACAACAACAAATGGAATCACACCAACAGATGAGCAAGATTGATAGTTAGCCTGCATTATTCATGGGACACAACAAACGGAACAACAAAAATCCACGCGAACCAAAAATAACTTAATATATCATACTCAGCACCACCATTAGCATCATTAGCTCTAGTAGAACAAGATGAATTAGTACCAGCAAAAGGAAGTATAAGAAAAGACCAGTTCCAACGTATCTCGACATTCTCCATCTCATATAAAGAAAGCAAAAACAGAAAGCCATACATTCACTAACACAAACTGAATTTTTTTTTCAAGAATTGAATCATCTTATTACCAACAAAAAACAAGGACCTAGCTAGGATAAGAATTTAAAAACAATAAAAGATAAAGAAAAAACAGGTTACATTCAGAATTGAATGCAAACTCAACAAAGAGAACTCCAACTTGTAAACCAGTACCATCACCAATTTCAATTCCAAAACATCATCCTCAGTTTCATCATTCACGCTTGCAAGATAACTCACTCACACAACACCACTGTGAGGACTATACTAAAGTAACATTGAGTTTCTCAAACTCAATGTTCTACTGAATTTAAGAAGAAACTTTCTCCACTATCCAATGGAACAAAATTAAGCTTCTCTCTAACTAATACTTTTAGCAGAAATTAGCATGCTCGGATCGAATAGATTCATGAATCAGTACTAGTAGGACTTAATAAAAGAAATAGGTTAAATTCAAACCAAGTTATGATGAAAAACAATATCTGATGAAGGAATTCAATGTTGTTGAGATAGTGATGTGGAAATCAGACACATAAAATCAAATCCGAAGTAAGCAAAAGATGAAATTTGAGATTACCAACGTTGGTACGATTTAACAGTTGAGGTAGAAGAATCAAGTTTCAACGAAAAATGAAATTGAAAACCTAAATTCCCAAGAGCTCAAGTGACTTAAACCAAATTTAAATCTGAGATTTATGCTTGATTATGTTTGAAGACGTAGAAGGTATCTAAACGAAACCCTAATTTCTACCAAAAAACTCTAGTAACTAACTACATACCAGAAACTCCATGAATTTCATAATCAAGATCAGAAGTAGCAGCAACAGATGAGTTGAATGGTGGTGGTGGTGATGAAATTGCAGAAATCGCTAAGGATCGACGATGTGAAGTTTCCCCCTCGATGATACCATAGTAAAATTTAGAAATCTCATGTCTACATTGCTTACGAATTTATCAATTAATTGATTAGAAAAATAATATGTTATAAGGAAAGAGTTGAGTACTTATACTCCTCAACTATAATGTGTGTATCTAACACAACTCATATCTTTCACGTGCACTTGGAACATATACAACACACTCACTTTACGTACACATATAATTCAGTACACACTATAACTCTTATGCTATTAACGCATTCCTTTTGATTAGGGTTTTGATTCTTTTTTTTTCTAATAAAAAATTAAGGTTTTGATTCGTTCATACATTAAAAAAAAAGGTTAGATGGGTTTAACTAGTAACGGTCGGTATGAATCCAATACAAATAATGAACACAAATTAATTAAGGTAGTTTGGTCATTAATACAAGTAGTTGAAGAAAGGGTTTTGAATTCCTAATAGATACCCCCTTTTTGTCTTATATGGTAGGTATCAAATTAGCCAGGTTAGTTTAGGGTTAACTTATTACCCCTTGGTTTCTCTTTTATTATTGGGAAAAATACGGTTTAGTCCAATATTGGATTAATATGGACTAGTTAGTCCTCACCCATTCAACGAGGTACAAACTAATCTTTTATTTATTTAAAATATAGAGTACACTAATAACCTTCATAATTTACAATTTAGTCCAAATATTCATATTTTAGTCTAAAGTGATATATGATGATGTTAACAATTTTAAATAACTTAGAAATAATTTAAAAACAATTTATCTTCTGAACTGCTCATCCAAAATTTGTAAACTGTATATATTTGAAAGCTCTCTGCGAGATCTACACAAAGAGTACCTGTATGACTATAAAAAATTTATTTTTTTTATTTTACTTTTCGCCATAAGCTTATGGAGTCAATTTTTCACATATGCACCAGTTTGTACACCCTAGTTATTCACGCAAGCACAAGCTTACAGAGTCATTTTTTTCACATGTGCACCAGTTTGTACACCCCAGTAATTCACACAAGCATAATCTTACAGAGTCATTTTTTTTACTTGTGAACAAGTTTGTACACCCCAGTTATTCACGCAAGCATATGCTTGCAGAGTCATTTTTTTCACATGTGCATCAGTTTGTACACCCCAGTAATCCATGCAAGCTAATCTTACAGAGTCATTTTTTTCACATGTGCACCAGCTTGTACACCCCAGTTATTCACGCAAGCATAAACTTACAGAGTTATTTTTTCACTTGTGTACCAGTTTGTACACCCTAGTTATTTACGCAACTATAAGCTTACAGAGTCATTTTCTTCAAATGTGCACTAGCTTGTACACGATAGTTATATATACAAGCATAAGCTTTCATAGTCATTTTTTTTCACATGTCCACTAGTTTGTGCAACCCGGTTATCTACACAAGCATAAGCTTACGAAGTCAGCTTAAAATTTAATTGCTTCTTGTATTTCCCTTTTGAAAATTCAACAAAATAAATAATCTATATATTCATGAACTTATATATCGGAAAAAGACAGAAGTCACAAATGCAAAGTATAATGATGCACACATATACTCTAAAGTTTGCGTCAACACATACATAGCCAAAAATTCATGTGTAAGCTAGTTATAAAAAAACTATAAAGTTTGCCATAATGTTTCACTAGGATGATAAACCTATCATAAAGGGGTAAAATCAAAAAAATGGGCATATCATAATTTATACGAATTTATCCAATTTTTTTTTTTAAAAACTCTGATTAATTATTTTATTATTCAATTCATATATATTAATAAAAACGGATAAATATATATTATGATAACATCCATGTGTATTAAATAATTTTTCAATTTTTAATAAAGCCATTTGGCTTGGTTTAGGCATCCTCTGTCCCATGTATAGAATGTGATCATCTGTGATTTTAAAAACCTTGGAATAATTGGACCAAAGTATATTTTGTGGTGGTATGGTCTATATGGATATACAAAAATATGGATGCTTTTGATAAAATTAAACCAAATCCTACTTGAGTTAATGAATCAAATCCTAAATTGAAGCAATATTTCTTTTTAACCCCATCTTTTTTTGATTTAATATATTGTTCTTTATTGATAAAAAAAAAAGAAAAAAAAACTATTTTATAACCAAATACAAGAGGTTATTGAAACGATAACAACCACTAAATTACGTATGCTTGTTTTAGGGTGAAAACAAATGTACTGCAAAAGAGTACTTTCAAGTAGGTTCAAGAGATCAAGCTCGAACAGGACGAGCCTAAACCAAGAAATGACTAATCACGTCCTGCTTTGATCACAAAGTTGGAAAAGATTAAGTAGGTTTTAGGGGAGGGAAGCAAAGAAGGTTGAGAAATCTCAGTGAGATGAGTAATTATACTGTGTAAAGAAGAATGGATTATCTCTGGGATGAATCACTAATTCTGTATATCTTAGTTCTTCATTGTTCTTATTTCGAATAGATGAAGCCACCTATTTATATTTATGAGGAGACACACTGATTTCTCGTAAGTGGTGGAAGTTACAAGAGAAGTGGAGGATTAATGATTGTGGAGATTATAGCGGAGTCATGTCCTAAAAAATAGGGAGAACTTGTATGACCACTACTTCTCGTGCTCTCAACTGTCTTTAACTGTCCCACTACTTGTCATCTTCTTGTTCGTGGATGTGTTGCCACAAATCACGATTGTCGTAGACCCCCAGACCAATACCCCAATGAGAATCCCCCCATTTGTTGTATTTGATATCTCGTAAAATGATAGTGGAGTCGTGGACCACTACTGTCTTGATTAGGTCAAGTCAAGTCAAGTCAAATGACTTGCTAAGTAAGTGAGGCAAGTTGTTCAACTCACTGAATTGATAATCAGACTGATCAGTGTCGAGTATGGTAAGTTTTGTAAACAAGAGACATGAGATAAAGGAAAAGGAAACATGAGATAAAGAGTAAAAACATGACACATCTTTAGTCATATGATGCGAGGCTCCTGAATCAAAAACCCAAATAGAAGGAGTTATACTTGGCACATTGGAGTTAGATAAACCTTCAAAAAAAGAGATTATTTAGTTCAAAGAACAGGATTGTTGTGAACTCAAGAGCTTCTGTAACTGATCAAGAAGAGACTGATGAGAAGATTGATCTTCATTTCTAATAGTAGCAACTACAGCGGTCTGGGATGGCTTGTAAAAAGATCATTGTTGTTGTTTCTTTAAAATCAGTGGACATTGGGACTTCCACTGATCTTTTGCCTCACAGAAATTACACTCATCACTAGAATTTCGTGGTGGTTTACTACGATAAGTAGAATAAGACCTTGAGGGTACGGCTAGTACGCTTTCAGTTGGAAGCAGAAGGATTCCTTTGCCGTTGACTTGAGATTTGAAACGTACTTCTTCGGCTAATAATTCATTAACAACAGAGTCCACATAAGGTAGTGGATTACGATGCATAATTTGATCTATTAGAGCTTCAAAATAATGACGAAGAGCCATTAAGAACTGAACTAGACGTTGTTTTTCGCGATATTTAACATATGAAACAACTTTTCAAATATCAACGGGCTAAGTAAGTGCAGGTTGATCCCAATACTCAGTCATTATTGAATAAAACTGTTGTATACCCTTATCACCCTATTTTGCTTCCCTAATATTTGTTTCTAATTGATAACGTTTAGCAAAATTAGATTGTAAAAATAGTGTTTTTAAGTGATCCCATACCTCTTTAGAAGTATAAAATTTTGCTAAGTGCATGCCAATGATCAAATCAACATAATTATTGATTCATGTAATAATTTTAGCATTATATCTTTCCCAAACAACAAGAAGTTTAGCATAATCTTGAGCTTTAGATACAGGAATAACAATATCACCACTAACATATCCCTACATATCTTTCCCTATTAATAATTTTTTTATAACATAAGCCCAATATGTGTAATTAGTTTTATTCAATCAAACACTAATTGACTGCAAGGAATCATCTCGTTCACTAGCCATGATTATAGAGAGAGACTTACAAAAAAATCTAAATTTAGAATCCTAATTTCAGAACATCATATTAATGGAAAGAATAAGGTTTAGATATCACCTCTTAAAGAACCAATACGAAGATTTGAAGCAAATGGGTACCGCTGATTAGAAATCAACATCAATAAGAAGTTCACGCCGGTTACAGAATACTGGTACTATAGTCATGTATTAGCTTAGGAGTAACATATCGTACTTTTAATAGCCGAATGTTAGCTTAGAAGTGACTTGGCGTAAATATGAAAGATGCTCGAGTTCAAGATTGTGTAAAGGTTCTTAAGGACCAGTCATGGCACACTTAAGAATAAGGCTTGATAGATAGCCACATAGGGTTAGCGCTAGCATTAGGCTAGTATTTGAAAGTGTGGCGCGTCCCTTAGGAGCACAGTCTAAATAGGTTAGCGCTTAGTGTGGCGCATCCCTTTGGGACGCAACATAAATAGGCTAGCGCTTCGAGTTAGCGTATAAAATAGTACGTCGCATCCCTTATGGACGCTACCTTGATTGGCACTAGTACTTTAACACTTGAGTTAGCGTATTAGATAGTGTGGCGCGTCCCTTAGGGACGCAACCTGAATTAGCTAGCGCTTAATTATGCGGAACGTCCCTTGGGGATGCGACCTAGGCTAGTTAGCGCTTAGGTCTAGTACTGAGTACGACGCGTCCCTTGGGGACGCGGCTTAGGTTTGCTATATCTTAGCGCAAAGAGACAACACTGAGTACTCTAGCTAGGGTTGAGTATGACACGTCCCATGGGGATGCTGCATAATGAGTTGGCGCTTTTGATGCTAGCGCAAAGTGTTGTGGCTAAGCTAGTGCTAGCCTTTGGTGATGGCACAAAGAAGCTAGGGATATCTTAGTGTTAAGGCATTGCGTGCTCTTTTAGAGGCATTGCTCTTTGATTATGGCGCTTTAGGAGGAACAACGCATATTTTATGGCACATCCTTGATTATAATGCTAAAGTGGCATATTTTTGTAAAGTCTGAACGGTAGATGCGCATTTGAGACTAGTTTAAGGAATTCAGTTGTGGAATTTATGCGACTCGAGACTGGTTCAAATGGCATAAATATTGTGAGTGTTTGAGAGGCTACGATATTAGTTTAGAATTCCTGTCGCTATTTTTAGAAATTGTATTCTTAATTCTCTTGCAGAATATAAATATTCTTAATTCTCTTACGGAATATAAGTAGAAATACAGTATTTCGTATTCTGATGTGAAGTCAACAATATGCGCGCAATATGCGGGGATACTTCTATGCTCCTGAAACTAGGCAGAAGGGCGATTTTATAATTCAGACCATCGTCAAAAACCCACAGTCTACATTAAGTCCCATGCTTAGTTAAGAACAATAATGTTGCACAATAAGCATTAGATGGTGGTAATACGCTTACGGTAATTATATATGCATAATTTACATATTTTAAGTATCATTTCCTTATATTTATTTGCTAGATTTTATGTGAATTAATGTGTATTATTATCACTTTTGTAGTTTATGTGTTTTATTAGGTTACATCTCTGAAAGAAGTGAAATTGAGCTCTACAAGGAAGAATTGCTAAATACCCAGTGGAACTCAGTCTATTCCAGGATTCTTACCCACCATTTTGTAGAGAATTGAAAGGAAAAGCCAACACAAAAAGAATGAGGTCATTCCGAGTTTGTATGAAGAAGTTACGGGTAAAACCGTGAAACCAACTTGGATTTGGAATCTGTTGGGCCTTATTAGGCCTGCGCGGGAAGACAAATAAGGGAAGCATTTTGGGCTCGCCTTTGACGTGAAAATTAGGGTTTTTGTTGGTTTTTGAGGAGGTTAAGTCTCCTAATTTGATAAGGAATCAAAAGAAAATGGAAAAGTTTAATGAGACTAGGTTTCCTAGTTGGATAAGAATCAAGATGAGGTTACCAAAGCCTATATAAAGGGGAGCCTAGATACAATTTGAGGGACAACTTCTCACATATAGAAATTATTATTTTCTTAATCAATTTGTAATGGCTTTTAAGAAAGCCATGTCTAGCTAAACTCCACCACTGGGACAATGGAGGAAGCCATATTTCATGAATCAACGGTAACTATTTTTGATTCTTAATAACTTTTGCATTGATTTTAATTGATTTATGATTTTTCTTAATTAGTTGTGATTTTGTTTGATGGTGTATGATGGGACTTAAGAGCTTTTGATGCGCCATGCTTGTGATTTACAATTAATGTTTTAGAAATCTACTTTTGGCAAAGAAACAGAGTCAATACAAGAGCTATAATTGTTAAATAATCATTGTGGAAATCATTCAGAAGTGATTTTGGTGGAATCCTGAGTTCCAGTTCTTCCCAATATTATTAAAATCTTTACTTATTTTCTAGCTATTAAAAATTAGGTTTAAAAATCAAATCTTTACAAGTCTGAGTATCGAACTTTTACCACTATTTTTAAAATTACATCAATCTTGTACTCAAATGCTCTTCCATTGTGCAACACTCTTTCTAGATTTAATAATAAGATCTCACCATATTGTTGTCTTTGCAACAATAAATCTTGTTGAAGATCCTTTACACTTGTTATTTAATTGTTCTTTTTCTTCTGCAGTTTGGTTTGGTTTTGGGACTAATCACATGAATGCTTGCACCAATTTTACCTCAATTCATAACTGGATTGAGAATCTGTTTGTCTCTAGTGTTGCTGATTGGGATGAAAATGCAGCAACTGTTGCTTGGTTTATATGGAAGCATAAATGCAACACTATTTTTAAGAAAATTCAGCCTAACCTTTTGCAGCTAGTGAGAGATATCAAATTTCATTTATCTTACTATTCCATGATTGGTAGCATGAGAAATATAACTACATCTGAGAATTCAGCTTACAGACTTGAATAGTTTAAAAGGAAAAAATAAGAAAATTAATTTAATGGATGCTTCATTTGATTATTTGACAAGAAAGTATGGAGAAGAAGTTATCCTCTTGGATTCCAATGGAAAACGTATCAGAGCAAAGGCCTGCTCGGGGGTAACTACTGGACCTGAGGAAACAAAATGCATTTCCACCAAGGAAGTTGTTTTGTGGGCTTTGAACATCAAGGAAACATGTAATATTTTCTTTGTATGTGATTGCAAGAATGTTATGGAGTTTTTTAGTTCTTTTGAGAATGCATTAGGAAGGAAAGCAAATAAAATAATGAGATAATGCCAATCTTTTTATGGTTAAATAGTATTTCAATTTTTCTTGGCAAAGAACATATTGATATGGTTAATTTCTCGCCAAGGGTATCAGGGTATTAGAAAAGATTCATTAATTTCGTTTGATATTTGTAATTTGTCACATGTTAACAAAAAAAGTTTATTTGAACAAATTTGTATCGGGCAATGTCCAAAGTTAGTTTAAATAAAATAAAAAAACTAGTAAACCAAACGAGATAAGAGTTCTTGCCTCGTACAAACTGCACTATTTAAGTAATATTAGTCTCTTTAATCTACAAGACACTTGTATTTTAAAATTAAAATTTCCCCTTGGACTTTCCAGAGATCAACAAAGACTTTGAGGATAAAAACAATTAATCGAGTATTAATTGGAGTATTATTTAAATACATTTCTAACACGCTAACTTAACACAGTAGGAAAAGGTCTTGTAAAGACTTCATTTTGGCTAGCTAGTTAGCTTTTGATAACTTTAAAGAAGAGAATTCAATATTTCTTATTAGAGAGATCAAGGTACCAAGGTTTATTTACAACATTGTAGCAACATAAAAAGGAAATCAAAGATAATATCTAATATATGTTCCTAATATATCATAACCTAGAATATTATATTAACAACCTCTCTCAAACTCACGATGTGATTGAATTGCATTAATCATTGAGAGTTTGTCACGTAAAATTTGAAACCGATGTGTAGACGGTGACTTCGTGAAAAAATCTGTAATATGCATTTTTGATGGTAGAAATAGAAAAGAAATTGTACCTTGCACCAAGTGATGACGAATAAAGTGGCAGTCGACTTCGATGTGCTTAGTCCTTTCATGAAACACTGGATTACGAGCAATGTGAATTGCACTTATATTATCACTGTACAAGGGTGTTGGCTCAGACATAGTTACACCCATATCTCCAACTATCCAACGAAGCCAAATAATATCTGCAGTAGTGTCAGCCATTACGCAATATTCAGTTTCAGATGACGATCTAGCGGGAGTGGAATGCTTCTTGCTCCTCCATGAGATAAGGCAATCACCGAGAAAGATACAATAACCAGTAGTGGACTTACGATCACCATGGTCACCAGCCCACCCAGCATAAGAAAAACCTCGAAGTATAAAACTGGACGAAGAAGATGGAAAAAACAAACTCTGGTAGTGATTTCCTCGAACGTACCTCAAAATACGCAAAACAACTGCCCAATATACATTAGTAGGTGAAGAAACAAATAGACTAACAATATGAACCTCATATGTAATATATGGTCGAGTAATGGTAAGATAAACCAAGCTACTAACAATGGTTCGATACAGTGTGGGGTCATCTAAAAGGACACCATCAGAATTAGTGTATCTAGCATTTATCTCAAGAGGTATCTCAACTGGATCCGTATCATAAATATGAGCCTTTTGAAGAATATCACTAACATACTTAGACTGGGAAAGCAGATAACCTTTTGGAGAAGAAGCCACCTCAATTCCCAAGAAATATCGCAATGGACCTAAGTCTTTCATCTCAAACTGTTGATTTAATTGTTCTTTTATATGAGTTATTCCATTCAAATCTTCTTTAACAATCACATCATCAAATATAAAAGCAATAATATCCAACCTACAGAACTATTACAAATAAATAATATTGAATCATAATCATTGGACTGAAATCCAAGAGAAGTGACAAAAGTAGAGAATTTTTCAAACCATGCACGAGGTGCTTGTTTCAGCCCATACGATGATTTTCGAAGCCTACACACTTCACCAGGCTTGTGCGATACACCGGGAGGGGGAACCATATACACTTCTTCATAAAGATCCCCATTGAGAAAATCATTTTTCACATCTATTTGTGACAACTTCCGATTTCTGAAGGAGGCGACCGCTAACATAGCACGAATAAATGTCATTTTTTCCACTGGGGAAAAGTTTCTTCGTAGTCAATTCCATATTCTTGAGTAAACCCTTTGCAACAAAACGAGCCTTGTAACGTTCTACAGACCCATCAGATTTAGTTTTGATTTTGTAAACCCATTTAGACCCAACTGCATGCTTGCTGGAGGTAAAGAAACCATATTCCATGTCCCTGCCTTGTCCAATGCAAATAGCTCTTTATCTATAACTATCTGTCACACTGGATCAGAAAAAGCCTCTTCGTAGGAAGTAGGCTCAGAGAAAGAGTGAACAGAAGAAAGAAAGGATGAGAATTTTAAGGAGTAACAAGAAAGTCCAAAATCACTAGGAGAGTAACCCAACTTATTTAGGGGATTAAGAGCACATGGAGGATATCTAGGTGTAGCTTGATCAACAATATCAGAAGGTGATGAAGACGCAACCGGAGAAGAGGGATGAGGAGCTTCGGAGACTAAAGGAGACGAAGATGGAGATATATCTTCGATCAGAGCCAATACAGAGACTAAAGAGATGAATATATATCTTCAACCGAAGCCTGTACATTACTGCAAGTATCAATAGAAGTAGGAACTAATCTGGGATTATATGAAAATTAAAGAGTGATGTATCAAAATCACCAAATGGATCAATTCTTACTAAGTCAGACTTGTCAATAACATTGGCACGAGAAGCAATAGAAAATAAAGGAATATATTCGAGACACACAATATGTCGAGAAATATACATATTTTGACTTGTAACATCATAACAACGATATCCCTTTTGACCATCACCATACCCAAGAAACACACATAAAAAAGAATTAGATGATAATTTGTTTCTTTCCCTATGAGGTTTGGGAACAAAGCAAGCACAACCAAACACTTTAAGAGAAAAATAATCAAGAATTGTACCATATAACTTTTCAAAAGGAGAGACATCAGCTATAAGAGAATTCGATATACGATTAATGATGTAATTGGCGGTTAAAACAACTTCCCCCTAATATATTGCAGGAACATGAGCGGATAAATACAAAGATCGAGATATTTCAAGAAGATGTCGACGTTTTCGTTCAACCACACCATTTTGTTCTAGTGTGTCAGTACAAGAAGATTGATAAACTGTTCCATCAGAAGAAAGAAGGTCAAGAAATGAGTTTTTTTTTACTCACCACCTAAATCGCAGCGGAAACATTTTATAACAACGGAAAATTGAGTTTGCACAAAATTTCGAAAGGCACGATAAATATCAGCAAATTCATAATGATGTTTCATAAGGAAAATCCAGCAATAACGAGAGTAGTCATCAAAAAAGCATACATAGTACTTAGAGCCCCCTTCAGTAGGAATGTGAGCAGCCCCCCAAACATCAGAGTGTACTAAGTCAAAAGGTTTGCTAGAAATAAAAGTACTTTTATTAAAAGGTAACGCTGAAAATTTTGCAAGTTGACAACCACTACAATATGATATATCATATGGTTTTATTTGTACAAGAGAGCCTTTAGAAGATAATAATTTAAGACGAGAAGCATAAACATGGCTTAAACGAGAATGCCACAAATAGAAATTATTAGAGTTTACAATGAGATGAAAAGATGATAAGTCAACTGTGGAATCTGCAACATCAGGAATCCGGAGCTCCATTAAAGCATATAATCCCCCTTCCCTACGGCTTATCCCAATCACCCTCTTCGACCGCGGATTCTAAACAAGACAACAAGTAGCAGAAAAGAGAACATTATAACCCGAGTCACATAGTTGACTAACAGAAATTAAATTCAGGGATAATTGAGGAATGTCATAGACATCATAAAAGAGATAAATGTGAAGCTTAACAAAACCACTACCTCCTAGAGGAAAGATAGTACCACCAGCAGTTGGAACAGTTTGGGAAAGAAAACAGGAGATAAAGAGTAAAAATATGACACATCTTTAGTCATATGATGCGAGGCTCCTGAATCAAAAACCCAAATAGAAGGAGTTATACCTGACACATTGGAGTTAGATAAACCTGCAAAAGAAGAGATCATTTAGTTCAAAGAACATGATTGTTGTGAACTCAAGAACTTCTGTAATTGATCAAGAAGAGACTGATGAGAAGATTGATCTTCATTTCTAATAGTAGCAACTGCAGCGGTCTGGGATTGCTTGTGAAAAGATCCTAGTTGTTATTTCTTTAAAATCAGTGGACATTGGGACTTCCACTGATCTTTTGCCTCACAGAAATTACACTCATCACTAGAAGTTCGTGGTGGTTTACTACGATAAGTAGAATAAGACCTTGAGGGTACGGCTAGTACGCTTTCAGTTGGAAGCAGAGGATTCCTTTGCCGTTGACTTGAGATTTGAAACGTACTTCTTCGGCTAATAATTCATTAACAACAGAGTCCACATAAGGTAGTGGATTACGATGCATAATTTGATCTATTAGAGCTTCAAAATCATGAGGAAGAGCCATTAAGAACTGAACTAGACGTTGTTTTTCGCGATATTTAACATATGAAACAACTTTTCAAATATCAACGGGCTAAGTAAGTGCAGGTTGATCCCAATACTCAGTCATTATTGCATAAAACTGTTGTATACCCTTATCACCCTATTTTGCTTCCCTAATATTTGTTTCTAATTGATAACGTTTAGCAAAATTAGATTGTAAAAATAATGTTTCTAAGTGATCCCATACCTCTATAGGAGTATAAAATTTTGCTAAATGCATGTCAATGATCAAATCAACATAATTATTGATTCATGTAATAAGTTTAGCATTATATCCTTCCCAAACAACAAGAAGTTTAGCAATAATCTTGAACTTTAGATACAAGAATAACAATATCACTACTAACATATCCCTACATATCTTTCCCTATTAAGAATTTTTTTATAACATAAGCCCAATATGTGTAATTAGTTTTATTCAATCAAACACTAATTGACTGCAAGGAATCATCTCGTTCACTAGCCATGATTATAGAGAGACTTACAAAAAAATCTAAATTTAGAATCCTAATTTCAGAACATCAGATTAATGAAAGAATAAGGTTTAGATATCACCTCTTAGAGAACCAATACGAAGATTTGAAGCAAATGGGTACCACTGATTAGAAATCAACATCAATAAGAAGTTCACGCCGGTTACAGTAGAAGGACCCCAGCTTTACACGTATCAGCTTTACCAGAGATAACAAATGCATGAAATTCTTGTCAGTGCTGAAAGCGAGGCCTTAACCAACAGCAAGTTGGTTTTTATTGCCCGCGATGAGATTTCTCTTGTTGGAGGTGTCCGAAATGAAATGCCAAGACTTGAAAGAACTTCATGCAGTATTTAAGCTGTGTTAACTGATGCATAGAGGCAGCAAGCAGAGAAAGACAGTCAAAAAACAATACTGCTCACGGGATGCAAAAAACCATGATTCTTGTTGTTGTATGATTGCCGAATCCTAATGGCACAGACAAAGTTGCAAGAAAATGCCCAAATAAGAATCTTTGGTCTAACTAATCATCTTATGTCGTAATGTCTTCACCGATTAATCTCGTTAAATTTTTGTTTCCCGGAGCATAAGAGTAATTTAATTTACAAAATAACTATGATATATGATTCGTCGATCTTTTCATTTTTACATGCCTATCGTGTTCCCGACAAGTAGATATATGTAGAAGTCTTGTTTCTAACAAGTGCACCGTGGTGCTGTGCATGATATACTTCTTCACATTGGTGGTGGTAGCCGAAATGAATCAAAGGAATGAATTTCCTTATTCTTTCTCTCAATCTTCATATTTGATTTCCTTAGTCAGATGACTCAGCTTTTATACGGGTATTACTAATTTCACATGTACCGAATAAATAGGTCGATATGCTGTTACCTTCACAACAACAATTATTTAGCTACTGATAATTGAAGGAGAATAAAAATAATTTTTCTGGCTTCTTCTCGTAGCCTGGAAAAGTCCAACCTGTAAACACAATTAGACAGTCTAATTTTTTATCCAGATTTTGCACGAGATATTTTCTTCATGAGAAAAGAAAAATCGATAAACCTGTAACACGTTGGGAAAGGTGAGAGATTAAACTTCAATCCGGCAAGCCACGTTAGTTGGGATTCGAAGAAACTGTGCATTGTTTCATGATCAGTTAACTGGTTTCGCCATAAATATTCTTCTATCATTTCTCTCTTTCTTACGAATATATTCATATTCTTCTCTCCATTTGTCAGATTTCTCAAACTGATCACTATCGATCTTTTCACAGAATGGATTTCAAAGTTGGTTCTCTTAATACAACCAAACCCACTAATGAAGATGTGGGTTCTTTAGCTACAAATCATGTATCAATCCTCTAATAGCATAGAATGTGTGAATAGAGTGTGTGAATTGTGAATGTGTGAGATGCACGTGTAGTGCTGGTATTAGAGAGAATAGAGTGTCGAGAGAGAGCTATAAAACTGAGTATGTCCTGTAAATCAGTTAATTTCTTTTATTTCAATCAATTCAATACACAAATTGTTTGTCAGTAGAAATGTAGATTCTATCAAATCTAACATGGTATCAGTCTCAGAAATTTGAATCCTTTTCTTCCGCTATTTCTTGTCTCTGATTCATCTTCAAAGCTCCTACTTCTTCAACAAAACTTTCTGAATATAAACAAAACAACAACTCCCCTGCTTCATTGCATTTGTTTTTTGTTTCTGCAATTAGGTTTTCCATAGCTAAAGTTTTTATTGGAGATTGATAAGGTTCTTTGCAGTGAAGATTTGCTCCTGGAATTCGTGTGAAGTTTTGATTTGATCCTGATGCTTTACTGCTACATCTTCAGAAGAATCCAGCATGATTCTCAGATCTGAAATTTGGTTTTCTAGTTTGTGTTCTTGCGATTCTTGAGTACAATCTGGAATTCAATTGGTTTTTTAATTTCAAATTGGATTTCGGTTGGTTCCTGATTTCTCAATCTCAACTGGTAAATCAAATCAATGCTGTTAATCTCTTTTTATATTTCTTGATTACTTCAAATTTGATCTCATATTTTCAATTTCTACATCACTATTTCATCAACATTCATTTTCGTCTTCAGATTTTGTTTTCATCATAACTATGTTTGAGTTTGAACTAGTTCTTTTATCATATCCTACTGATACTGATTCCTGAATCTATTTGATCTGAGCATGCCTATTTATGCTATAATAGTTAGTTAGGAAGAAGCTTAATGTTGCTCCATTGGATAGTGGAGAAAGATTCTTTTTAAATTCAGTAGAATATTGGGGTAAGTGTGTGTGTTGACTGTTTGTTGCACCACTGTTTGCTTAATCTTGCTTTGGTTATCTCCTCCTCTCAATGTTGCTTTGGTACAGTCCTCACAGTAGTGGTATGTGAGTGGGTTGGCTTGTTTGTGTAAATGGTGGAGTTGAAGATGATGTTATGAGATTGAAATTGGTGTTGTACTGGTGTACAAGTTGAAGTTCTTTTTGATGAGTTTGCATTCAATTGTGAATGTGGCATGTGATTCTTTATCTTTTACTTTCTTATTTGTTTTGTGGATGAATAATACAAGGTCCAGCTGAGTTCATGTTGTGACTACATCAATGGAATAAGCATGATTCTTCATATGATTCTGTGTGGAGCTTGCAATTCTTTCTTTTTTACTTTCTGCTGTTAGGTATCTGTATTAGTTGGGAATAAGTGATTCAGTTTTGTGAATCTGTTTCTAGTATGTGTTGATTATGGTCTTGTGATTCATGATGTGTTCAGATTATATGTTGCAAGGGAAAACTTTGGTACTTAATCTTTCTTATGTAGTAGTATTCCTGGTGCCTAGTATGAAATTCAGTTTCCTAGTTGCTAGTGGTGCTTCTATCCACACAGTGATTTCAGTTTCATAAGTTGGTAAGAAAACATGATATGCTCCAGTTGGGTACACTGTCAGTCATTTGCACCACCAACTCCCTTCTACTCCTGCCATTTTTAATGCTTCTGAATTTTCTGTGGGTAATACTATTGGTGTATGGTTATACAATGGACATCTCAAGTACCAGCCGATGCTGCTATCACAATTTGCTCCTCCTGCTTACTGCTGCAACATCTGTTTTTATCTTGTTGTGTGCTTCTATATTTTTTGCTACTAAGTGTGTTTGCAAGTACTATGTGAGCATGTGTTGAATTCGCCAATAGATTATCCATTGCAGCTGCATCTATTATTTCTGAATTGCTTCTTTTGGTCATTTTTCTCTTCTTGGAGTGCAGCTGGGGTACTTACTTTGCTGATGCTAATACAAAACTACACCAAGGTCCCAGACTCCCAGATTACAAGATCTTCAGTTCTCCTATGTTGCTAATGGTGTTGTGTTTGTGATTTACTTGGATTGACTACTACTTCTGGCTACTTCAACTACTACCGATGCTGCCTATATCCACTGCAACTACTACACCAATCTGACCTGACTCAATGCATCAACAACTTTAAGTGTCCCGGTACTCTCTTTCTCTTTCTGGTTATGGCTTTACTACACTTCATGTACCTTCTATTGCTATTTCTTCCTTCTGCATCAAGTGTTGCTAGTGTGCATGTATGTTGCAACCTCACTCTCTTCTGCAATTCAGCTGATTTTCATATGAGTGTTTGTGTTTGGTGAGTGTGCATTCTGTTATACTTTAGCTTCGAGCTTGTATCCTCTGTTAGTGTTGTATGGTTCATGGTATGTATCCTCAGTCTTTACCACACCAACTGCTTTTCACCTGTCACGACTATTCAGTTTGCCTGCTTTGCTACCAACTACTACTGCCACTTTATTTGATATCATGTTTTATACCTACTACTACACAATTTCATGCTACTTCTGTACTACTCCTTGTGTGTGAATAAAGTGTGTAACTTATGGATGTATGCAATCTCTAGTTGTCCTTTTGCAGACCACTTGAGATTGAGGGAGGGTAATAAAATAGAATGTGTGAATAGAGTGTGTGAATTGTGAATGTGTGAGATGCACGTGTAGTGCTGGTATTAGAGAGAATAGAGTGTCGAGAAAGAGAGCTATAAAACTGAATCTGTCCTGTAAATCAGTTAACTTCTTCCATTTAAATCAATTCAATACACAAATCGTTTGTCAGTAGAAATGTAGATTCTATCATATCTAACACCATCAAGACTACAACACCAATCACCATTATGCTCAGCTGAAGCAACATTAGGATGACATTTAGCAAGACGTTTAGTACAAATTCGTGTGAGTGATGTACTTGATGTGTCTGGTGATTTTAATCTTACATTACTTGATGATCTTATTGCTGAACCTGGATTGAAATTAGTTGAGTATTGTAATGAATTTAATGCTGGTTATGTGATGCAGATCTAAGCGTGTAAAGATGATAATAATCGCAGCGGAATAGAATTATTGAAAAGGAACCGGTAGAATGGGTAGAAATCGATAGAAATTAGTTGATCTTCAAAGAGATATCCTAAAATCTACGGAGTTATCTAGACTTCGTTAATTTACTACGAATAGCGACTATAAATATGAGATTAGTATTCAGACTTCGGGGTAAACCCAACTATGAATAAAAATCAAAATCAATAAACTCAACAAGTTTAATAAAAATAAAATAATTTTAATTAATCAAAAACTCCCCTAATTTTTCATTTTTGGAGATCCTTATATAGATAACACCCTACTAAAAAAACCCTAAACGTATCAAAAACCTATAAACTTGTTTCCCAAGGTATCTACTACCTTTAGCCAACTTTCTAACTTATTAAAACTCTTACAGGGAGGTAGTCAAATGATAATTGTATAGACTTACATAGATTTTTCATTTGAGTGACTCCCATAGATTCACTGGAAATCTAGAGATTTCCAGTGATTCTACCAGAGTATTTTAAAGAGTCTGTGTGACTTATAGATAAAAAACAAGTGGATTTCTAGAGAGTTTTTGTGATTTGTATAGACAAAAAATGTATAACATTTAATAAAAATTTTGAAATATCTACCAACTTTTTTTACTATGCAAGTTACAACTTTAACAAAAGTATCATATATACCTAATAAAATATTTGTCCATGTCCATTATCAAAATAAATTTCATTGTTGTCCTATGCTATGTTTTCATTAACCTATTTATTCTACTCATCCCAGTACTAAATAGAACATTTCGTAGGAGCAGACAGTTCACTTATGTATGTCTATATATATGTGCAATATTTTTAAGTATATATATCACACCATCTATGTTTTTTTTTTCTCTTTTTTTTTTCTTTTTTTCTATTAGTATTTTTTTTTCTTGGCCATAATAATGGCAACGACACAGTACACGCGGTGTATTCTACGACAAAAATGAAAGAGAATGAATGATGTATAGTAATTATGGTTGGTGCTTGGTTGATTTAGCCTTTTGCTAATAGGGCTAAACGACTAGAGTAGCTGCTAGACCGTTGTTCCACATGGTAGCGATTCCTAACTAACCTTGAGAATGATCTTTTATCACCGATCTTCAAGAACTCCAGAATTGTGTCTTTTTTCTAACCAATCAACAACAACAAAAAAAATCATGTATTTTTCTAATAATTCATCATTTATATATATATTTTTTACAATTTTTTCCCCATAAGCTAGTTGTAGCTAATATATGATAGATGACTAGTATGTTAATTTAATATACTTGTAAAAGCATAGATCAAATGGCAAGATTTTCTTGCAGATGATACATCGTAGCTTAATTAATCATTAGTTTAAATGTTCGATATACAAGAGAAAAGAAAAAAAAAACAGTTGCAACTATAAAATATAAAATCAACAATAGCTTCAAAGTCTCCCGAAATATCACCTATTTTGGAGAGACTTTGGCCATGCCTATTTTCATACAAAAGTCTCTTAAAGTCCCTGAAAATTACAAATCCATAACTTTAAAGTCTATATCCAATAACATGAGCATTTAAAGGACTTTTTAGAAGTCTCTAACCAATAACAAAGAGTTTTTGAGAATTTAAGGATCTTAAATAAAGTTATTATTCACTAACAAGTGTGTTTAAGAGACTCTTTTAAAGTCTCTAACGAATAACAAGAGATTTAAGATCTTTCTGAAACTCTCTGTAATTCTCAATTCACTAACCCCCTGTTAAAATAAACTTCTAGGCTCTTCTAAAATTACCCTAAATAATAAATCCAAAAACTAATTATTTTTCTACTAAAAATAACAATAATAAAATAATAATAATAATAAAAAAATAATAGATTTATTTTTTATAAATCTCCCTCCATCATTATGCAAGGTCTCATGGTGTTGGTGCTTGTGCTGTTACTTTTACTGTTGGCGGTTTGAGTATTTTAAATGCTATTGCTGGTGCTTATAGTGAGAATTTACCAATCATCTGTTCATTATGGGACTAGCCGTATCTTGCATCATACTATTGGGTTGCCGAATTTTAGTCAAGAACTTTATTGTTTCTGGACCGTCACTTGTTATCATGTATGAATTTTGTTTTCTTGGTTTTTGTTATGTTTTTGGTCTGTTTGTGATTTTGGCGTGATGATAATATTTGTGGGCTTTCTACGCTGATTGTTGTTGGCTTGTATTGTTAATTCCATGGAAGATGCATATGAAAAAATCGATACTACGATTTTGACAGCTTTGAAAGAAAGTAAACCTGTTTACAGGATCGTCCCTGAGATATTCAGGCCCCGAAATTAACCTACTAAAAGATGCCCCTAAAAAAGTAATATAAAAAAATAAACGTAATGAAAAAATAAACTCAAAAATATATTAAATTCAGTGATTAGATGTAAATTTTAACTTCAGGCATTTTCCGAAGTAAAGTCTCTAATAATAGGTTTATAATCAAGTAATTCAGCTATTGATACAATTTATCAGAATCTAATCACAATAACATATATGCAAAATAATTGATGTCCTAAACTTTTTATTATAATTAATAATTCAATTTATGCCCTAAATTTAATTTAAATAAAAATAAAATAAATAAATTAAACAAGATAAGATGATTAATGAATTAATAATTAGTTAAAAAAATCAATGAACTACATACTAACCTTGTATTGTTTTTAAGAATAATAAAACCTTAATCGTTTTTTTTCCCTCGTTTTGTTCTCGGGTGATAGATAGAAAAAAAAAAGATGAAAAAAAAATTAAAACGCATTAGTTGAAGACTTGAAGTCTAGGAACACATGGCGGCATGAGCTAGAATAGGAAACTGAACGTGTTCCTTTAATTATGGTAGAGAATATTTTTGGATTTTTTTAGTTTTTTAATTATTTAATACTCCCTTCGTCCTAGTTTAGTTGCTATATTATGTGTTTTTTTTGTCCTAATTTAGTTGATGTAGTTTATATTTTTTTCATTTTCTTTCATAATTTATCCCTAATTTAGAATCAGTACCTAGATTAATGTGTGTCTCTAACTTTATAGAAAACTCTTTTAAATACTCCTTTCTATATACTTTTTCATTAAAAAAACTAAAAATTAGGAACATCAATACTAATATAGGATATTTAAAAGAAAACATTCTTTAAATATTTTTTTAATCTTTGTGTTATACCTAATATAATAACTAAATTAGTACGAAAAAAGTATAACATAAGTTTTTTGACTTTTATATTATATATACACCTGTTTCCAACTTTTACTGCCTTAAAATAGTTTAATAACCATCATTTGTACAAAGTATTACAAGGTACGTAATCACACAAATTCTTTTTTTTTGCTGCCCCAGATTTTTAGCTGCCCCAAGTCTCACTTTGGGTAATTGCTGCTAGGGCCGGCCCTGCCTGTTTATATCAGTATCAGTTGCAATTTGTCTACGATACCACATCCTACGTTCAGTCATGAGCCTGTTCCATTCTTATTAGAACCCAAGTAATAATCTCTAATATAACTTACAGCAACGATTCATTTCTGTTAGTTGCTGGTGTTTCGCAATGTTGGAATGTTGGTTTTGCTAGGTGTTTATATTTTTTGGGTTATTTTGGTTTTGCAGGTTGAGTAATAGTATGGGTTTGGAAGCAGCAGTGGATGCTGCAGCAGAGTTCTTGAATAAGGCAGTAAAGCCAGTGATTGTAGCAGGGCCAAAACTAAGGGTTGCCAAGGCTTGCAATGTGTTTCTTGAATTGGCGGAGGCTTGTGGTTATGCAGTTGCGGGGATGCCATCAGCAAAAGGACTCATGAAGGAGAGTCATCCACAATTCATTGGGACTTATTGGGGTGCAGTAAGCACGGCTTTCTGTGCTGAAATTGTCGAATCAGCTGATGCTTACATTTTTGCAGGACCAATTTTTAATGATTATAGCTCCGTAGGGTACTCACTACTTCTCAAGAAGGAGAAGGCGATTATTGTGCAACCTGACCGAGTTTTCATTGCTAATGGACCTGCATTTGGATGTGTTCTGATGAAAGAGTTCTTACCAGCATTGGCTAAGAAACTTAAGCGAAATACAACTGCTTATGACAATCACCGCAGGATCTATGTCCCACAATGGCTTCCACTTCAGTGTTACCCAAAAGAGCCATTGAGGATTGATATATTGTTCAAACACATTCAGAAGATGCTATCAAGGGACAGTGCTATTATTGCTGAAACAAGTGATTCCTGGTTTAATTGCCAGAAACTGAAATTACCCGAAGGGTGCGGGTGAGAAATTTGCATGAACATCATATTCTTGTTATCCGCTCTCTTTTTTTCTATTGCTTTCAGAACTTACTCACTAAGCATATATATCTACGTTGGGGTTGTCATTGCAGGTATGAATTCCAAATGCAGTATGGGTCTATTGGTTGGTCAGTTGGTGCAACACTTGGATATGCACAGGCTGCAAAGGATAAACGAGTGATTGCTTGTGTCGGTGATGGAAGTTTCAAAGGTAACTGCACAAGATATATCAACAATGTTGAGGTGTGAGCAGAACACCATCATCTTCCTGATAAATAATGGTGGGTACACCATCGAAATTGAGATCCATGACGAACCCTACAATGCGATCAAGAACTGGAACTATACTGCCTTGGTTGATGCTATTCATAATGGTGATGGCAAATGCTGGACTACCAAGGTATATTGCCTTCATATTGGGATATAAACTTTATAGTTTGATTGTGTTGATATTGAAAATTTGTTAACTTCTATATACCTGTTGGATGACTATAGGTTCAATGTGAGGAAGAGCTGGTGGAAGCGATTGCTTGTGTTTCATTGAGATTATAGTTCACAAGGATGATACAAAGTAAAGAGTTGCTGGAATATGGGGTTCAAGGGTTTGTTCTGCAAACAGTCGTCCACCAAATCCTCAGTAAAGAAATATCGTGTCTACTGCTCAGCGTTCGCTTCATCGCATACGTACACGGTATTCATCTGTCTAGTCTGTCATCATTTTTTTATTTTAATATAAAAATAGATTATATTAAGAAAATAATAGTATCTTTTTTCCTACTTGATCATTTCAAATTTCTACGAGTTAATGTCATGGTACATACTGCCACGCTCGCGCTCGAATCCCGATCAGCCTTGAGCTTGTCGAGAGCCTCACCCATATTTCATACTTGAATTAGCACTTGTACCTGTCCTGAGCTTCATTTTTTTTTTTTTTGCATTTTTTTTTCTTTCTTGTTACAAATAAGTGCACAATGACTTCAAATAATATGAGAAGTCAAATCGGTTGGGCGAACTGAGCTATTTCCGGTTGTTTGATTCCGACAACAATACACAGACAACAAAAGCATATCAGTAAGATATTTAGCTAAATTTCCAAATAAGAACATTTAGCTAATTATCTAAAAATACCCCTGTTCTTTTCAATAATAAACCAAATAGATCCTTAAATCCCTTCGCCAAATAAGATAAACAATGAAAATCCCTCCCTTCCTCCCTCCTTTAGTTGTAGAGTAAGAAAGAAATGGAAGAAGTAGATGTATCAATTCTGAATACACCACCGGATGACATTGCGGATTTTCTAGACATTGGCGGCGATGCCGTCGACGAATCAACCCAATTTTTCAATTTCAAACAACATGTTGATGGAGTTCCCTCCCAGGTTGGACAGGTAGTCAAACTAAAACCCTAATTATCCATTTTTGAGATATCCTTTTTTTTGGTACGATTTCAAAAAAAATATATATATATATTTTGTAACGGTATATATGCAGCTTGGACAAAAATTGAATGGGATATCGAAATTTTACTCATCTGTGAGTAGAAAGCAAGGGGGTTTGGTTGGGAAGGATAAGGAAAGACATGTTACTGGTAATATTAAGAAACACCAACAAGAAGCAGCCAAGAGAATGCAAGAGCTTATGCGCCAATTTGCCACGATATTACGCAAGGTGTGTAGCACGGATTTATTAATTTCTTTGTGCAATACTTACTGCAAGCAGTTGATGGTATCTTAGGAAGTACTTTCGTTTATATAATTGTGTATTTACTAATTGGCAGCTCACACAACATAAGTTGGCTTGGCCGTTTATGCAACCAGTAGACGTTAAGGGACTAGAGTTACACGATTATTATGAGGTACGTTATATATTCACGTTGCTCTGCAGAATATCTTGTTTTTGGTATGCACATGGTGTACTGATTAGTGGAATAGGGCACTTTTTATTAGATGGATTCGGTTATTGGCAATGTGAATTAACTGCTAGTGGTGATGATGATTAGGTGATTGACGAACCCATGGATTTTAGTACAATAAAGAATCAAATGGAGACTAAAGATGGTACTGGATACAAAAGTGTTCGTGACATGTATGCTGATGTGAGGCTGGTTTTCAAAAATGCAATGACATATAACGAGGAGAAAAGTGATGTTCATACAATGGCTAAAACCTTGTTGGCAAAATTTGAAGAGAAGTGGTTGCGGCTTTTACCTAGAGTTGTTGAAGAGGTAAAATTTGTTATTGCAGTACCAATGCAGGGGATTGATAGTTTTGTATGTGTCCGTTTAGAAAAATAGAACTGCTTGTGGCATGATTGGGAGAGTCGTTTATGAACTTTTTTAACTGTAGGAAACAAAAAGAAAAGAGGAGGAAGCAGAGGCCCATCGAGACATGCAACTTGCTCAAGAGGCTGCTAATGCAAAATTGGCTAGAGATATTAGTAATGAGGTATTTCCGAGCTTAAAGTTTTTCCTGTAGAATCATGGCATCAAAAAGATCTCTCCAATTGGAGTGAGCATTATGGTTAACCTTATTTGCCTCTTCATCATGTTTAAGAATGTGAATGAATATGATCTCAAGCATCTTTCCCTGTTAAAGGAGGAGTCTATTCTCGTAAAAAATGGTTCTCCATGTTTCTCTTTCTTACATTTTAGTGCTGCATAAAGCATATGTGTTTTGACGAAATTGTCATCGGTTCTTGCAGCTGTATGAGGTTGATATGCATTTGGAGGAACTAAGAGAAGTGTTGGTACAGAAATGCAGGTGATGTCTATGACGCAATGCTGTGTTGTATGCGCAATTTATCTATGCTTACTTGATTTTATTCTTTTATCATTCATATTCCAATACTAAAGTGAATCCAGAATCTCAGTTTGGAAAAACCTAGTTTTGTTATACATCGCTAAAACAATCACAAAGTATAGAGTCTTAACAGTAACAAATATCATATGGTAATTAAAAGATCTCTCTGGAGTCGATTGTCAAATATGGTAAATGGAAGACTAACTATTATTCAAGTGTATTTTGTTGAACCAAATTTCGTATGGTAGCAAGTCCACAAATAGGTCTAGACTAACTATTATTCAAGTGTATTTTGTTGAACCAAATTTCGTATGACAGCAAGTCCACAAATAGGTCTCTCGACTCTAATATCTTCCTTAGAACTTGGAGCATACATATGCAGTCTTTCATGTCAGGCACTATATAGTCAAATGGTCTTCACAAGCTATTGCTGTACTTTTAGTTTTGTTCTTTTGACATATTTTGCTTAGTTGTTTGCATTGAAGGCCGTTAAAGTAGATTGGGTTGTTATCTTCTGCTCTTCTTTATGTATAACTCTTCCAATTTCCTTTTCTCTTTTCTCTTTTCAAGGAAAATGTCTGCAGAAAAGAAAAGAAAGCTTGGTTCTGGACTTAGTCTGTTGTCACTTGAGGATTTGAGTAAGGCACTTGAGATTATTGCTCAAAAGAATCCAAACTTCCAAGCTGGGGCCGAGGAAGTAAATATTGACATGGATGCTCAGGTGCTCATGAATAGCAGCCTCACAACCTTTTAACCATAGTTTTTTTTCTTTATATCTTTGGTAATTATACTATTTTGGCCCTGATGCAGAGCGAATCTACATTATGGAGGTTGAAGGTACTTGTAAAGGATGCCCTTGAAGTTAAGGCTAACAGTCCCGCCAAGAAGCTCGTCAGCGACAACTCTAAACGAAAGAGAGAAAGCTGTGATGCTCTTGCCGTAACTGCCAAGAAACGGAGTAAAAAAATGTCTTCTAAAATTGACCCACTGTCCTAAAAAGATACAATTCAGTTGTAATATATATCAAGTTCCATTATCCACTTTTTCTTTCTTATGTTTCTATCTATCCCCTTTCCTCATTTTTTTATATGCTCACGACTCTGTACATCTTACAATGTACATGTGGGGGGCATAAGGAGATAAAAAGTGGACATAGCCATTTTCCCTGATTGTTCAAGACAAGTTTCCATGCAACTTTGGATACCATTGCTTCACCATAAGTTTTCAGGTGTTTAGGGATGGACATTCATTGTAGTTAAACCAACACATTACAAAACTAACAAAATAGCATTATTGAGTTGTGTATGGTCCGTTGGTCTAATTTAGGATGTCCTTTTCAAGCACACAGCAGCAGACGCATCTCTATGAGAGTTTAAAAATCGTCTAGCGTTGATATTCATTACTTGCTTTGCAAACATGTAATGGTCCTAGTTCATCACATCTTCTTTCTTTTTCTTTTTTTCTTCTGTTTTTCAAGAACGAATATACTCCATTCATCTCATCATCATCATTACCCTTATTTTCATCCTTAGCATCAGTAGCTTTTACCAGAGGTAGAATACAAGAAAAGCTAAGCAAAAAAATAGAACCCAAACAAAGAGCGGAACTAGAAAAATTTACATGGACTCTATGTCCAGCAGCAGCAGACCAGGCCCAAGAAAAAGAATTAGCTTTAATACGAATGGTTTTTTGCTAACCAACGTATTTTTGAGGGACCCTTAAATGATTGGTCAATCTATCCTTTGGTCACAGAGGTTTCCTAATATTAATAAATGACGAAATTAGCCTTTATTTAATTGAATTACGTTATTATCTTTATAAATATTTTATTTTTATTTATTTGTTTTTATTTACTCCTTCTACTTTTTAAAAAAATAGGTTTGTTTCATGTGTAATTTGTATATGAAACAAGACTACTTTGAAATGGAAGTAGTAATTATTTTAATTTTATTTTTAATTTTATTTTTATTATTTATTTATTTTAATTTTATTTATATTGTGTTCGACTAGTTTTTTTTTATATATTTTAGAGTCGAACCTTAATTAGTTCTTAATATACGAAGAATAAATTGAGGTTCGGTTAAGTTGATTTTTTTTTCCAAGTCGAACCCAGGTTCGGTTTATTTTTTTATAGCCGAGCCTTAATCTGTTCTTCCCATAAGAAAAATATATTGAGGTTCATTTTATTTCTAGCCGAACTTCAATCCATTCTTCACATATGAAGAACATATTGAGGTTCGGTTGGAAAATTTTTTCTATCCGAACCTTTGTTTGTTCTGTACATATGAAGAACAGATTGAGGTTCAACTAGAAAAATAAAAACCTAGCTGAACTGAATGAACCCAACAATAAAAAAATAAATTATAATAAATATAAAATAAAAATAAAATAAAAATAAAATAAAGTAAGCAAATATACTAATAAAAATAAAAATAACATAATTATATTTTAGACATTACCATAAATATATGAATAAGGAGTTTTCATATTTACTTCATAAAGACCTATCCTAAATTGAGAGAGGTTTCCCTCAAAAAATTATTCTTTAAACCTAGCTGAAATCTCAATGTTATATATATACATATATATGTACTGTATGACTCATTACTTACTTCTACATTGAATCTACATTGATTGAACAACTCATACATGAATTTCCCATTAGTGTAGAACAAATTGTTATCATAATTCCACTGGTCCTTGTTGCAATTTCCTCTAAGATGTTTTCTGATTATACATGATATGCATTCAAAACACTCTATTGTGAAACTCTCTTCCTTTACCTTGTTCTCGAATGAATGGGAAGCCCGTAGTTAGATTGCCTACTATTATACGGTAACTTGAGTTTTTCTAGTGCAATAATTCTATAGCTGAATTCCTTGAACTTATTCTATATTTTTATACCAATATTTAGACTCTCATTGAGAAATAGTGATTTATTATTGCTCACACGGTATTGCATGAGTTTTAAATACTTGAAGTTTGTTCTCTAATTATATATTCATTTGCCAGAACGAATTAATAAACTTATTATAGCCATTCTCATCTGAATTTTATGAACTTATTCTAGTATTATTTTTGAGCCAATATGTAGTACATGATGGGATTTTAAATAAATGCCACAAGTGTACGGCTGTCGATGAGACAATATACATATATGGTTCATTCACATATATTTCAAAATTGCAATTCCTAGTTTTTAATTAATTAAAGTGCCAATAACAAATTGATTGAGATGGTGATTTTTTTTCTAAAATTATAAAAATTCAGAAAATACTAACAATGATTTTGTATTCAAATAAAGGAAAACCTAGGATGTCGATATTCCATCACTACTATGCATACTAAATGGTTGTCACTATTCTCTATAACACTCTCCCAAAATTGCTTAAGACGGTTTATGACAAGTAATACGCCTCGAAAATATATCTTTTCAAATAATTATTTTTCGCAAGGAATTAACAATCTTCTTCACTATAGAATGCTAGTCTCTAACAAAGAATAAATAAATCACTTAATCAAATATTATAGGACACATGAAGAAGATCATTATCATGACAAATCAAGAACAAGGACCAAGAAGAATTCTTATAGAAAATAATCACAACATATTAGCATATATAGTAAGACTTCCTCATTAATCCTAGATGAGGAGTTTAGCTACTCATGGCAAGAAGAATAGAGGAATAAAGATTAATTATCATATTTATTCAATTAAAAATGATTACAATTTTTTTTTCTTTTTTTGTCGAATTAACGACAGATTTCTAGAGCAGTTGAATAAAGCATTGACTTTTGGTGTAGTTAAATACGAATTGTCGCTGGAGATGTTGAGAAAACTGTCGTTGTAGCAGTTCAATACGAAGGAAACAACCACGGTTTCCAGCAACAGTTATGAAGCGTGGTTTCTTCTTCTTCTTCCTCTCTTCTCGTTGCGTATTTGCAGAAATTTCTACATCTCGATTCTTTCGATTTTGTGCTCTCCAATCCTCCTCAAACTCTTCCTATCTTCTTCTATATATAATACAACAACCTCTCACGCCAAATCTCTCGAATAACTTCTCTCAAATCTTCTTTTTGAATGAAAAATATTCTCGGCAATATTTCCTTCCTCGTGATCTTGATTTTGTTTCTTGATCATCCTATTTGTCGCCTAAGGTATATCATAGAAACACAATTGTATGATTTAGGAAACAAAATCACCAAGTTTCCCGATTTATTTTCTTCCTTACTTTTTACGAGAAACGAATATTTCACAAATATCACGAATATGTTTTGATTTTTAACTCTCCCAATCGTATACAACTCTTTAAAAAGGCAAGAATATATTCTTTTCTTAACGGATTAAAAAATAACCCAAAAAAATCTCGTTTGGAATCTTTGTGAATTCGCTAGTTTAGAGAATAAATTTTCCCGCCAAATTTCTTTTGAATTTGGGAAGAAAGTGGGTGACCCTTAGCCAAAATATGGGTGCCTTTATCCACATCATAGGGTGCCTTTAAAACTTTTAAGACAACTTCTCCACAATTTCCAATTCTACCAAAAATACCTACAAATAAAGCAAATAATAATATTAATACAAAAACTGAGTACTCACAATATAAATATGAGATCAAATAAGAAACAAAAACGTATCTATCAAATACCCCCAAACTTATATTTTTCTAGTCATCGAGCAAATCTAATCTAAAAACAAAATAAAAATATAACTCACTTTCGTAAAAATCACGATTACACTTACCACATGCAGCAAGCCATTAAATTCCTAATTGACCCTAGAAGACGAGTGTTGTCTTGTGAGGGTTTACAAGAGGTATACCCACAAAACCTTTACTCCAACAGAGTAACCGAATAAGCATTTCACCTCGACTCTTCCTCACCAATAGGGTTTTATGAATTTGACACTCATAAGACGATTTTAAGGGTCACACTGGTGTGTAAGCAGGATTGGAAAGAGAATACTTACACACTATTGATTGTAACACTTATTTCTTTTTTTGACGATCTTAAAGGGAAAAGAAATCTGATGACTTCTTAGAAAATCGACTATATATCGAGGATGGGAATATAGTTTCACCTTCTAGTCTTGGAATTACAATTCTCTCATAGTTTTCAATAGAAATAACTATGTCTCCGGCTTCAACCCTTGAAATTTGTAGAACTTTACTCTTTTTCTTCGATTACTTGTTATTTTGAAACTTCCTTTTGAATTTCTTCTTTTCCACGGCTTTCCCTAATGAAAGTATTATTACACAACTTTTTTTTTATTTTTGATTTTTTTTTAATAATAATATTGATACAAAATATGAAACAAAAAAAAAGTGAATGATGGTACAAAACATAAAACTTTACTTTCCAATGGAGAATAACTTTTGCACTTGATTCTTCAAAACTGTTGGTATACAAATCTTCAAATATTCACATCTTTTGTAATGTTGTTTTCCTTTTATTTCTTGTAAACCTCGAACGTCTTCAACTTTATTTTCTTCCTTACTTTTTACGAGAAACGAATATTTCACAAATATCACGAATATGTTTTGATTTTTAACTCTCCCAATCGTATACAACTCTTTAAAAAGGCAAGAATATATTCTTTTCTTAACGGATTAAAAAATAACCCAAAAAAATCTCGTTTGGAATCTTTGTGAATTCGCTAGTTTAGAGAATAAATTTTCCCGCCAAATTTCTTTTGAATTTGGGAAGAAAGTGGGTGACCCTTAGCCAAAATATGGGTGCCTTTATCCACATCATAGGGTGCCTTTAACACTTTTAAGACAACTTCTCCACAATTTCCAATTCTACCAAAAATACCTACAAATAAAGCAAATAATAATATTAATACAAAAACTGAGTACTCACAATATAAATATGAGATCAAATAAGAAACAAAAACGTATCTATCAAATACCCCCAAACTTATATTTTTCTAGTCATCGAGCAAATCTAATCTAAAAACAAAATAAAAATATAACTCACTTTCGTAAAAATCACGATTACACTTACCACATGCAGCAAGCCATTAAATTCCTAATTGACCCTAGAAGACGAGTGTTGTCTTGTGAGGGTTTACAAGAGGTATACCCACAAACCTTTACTCCAACAGAGTAACCTAATAAGCATTTCACCTCGACTCTTCCTCACCAATAGGGTTTTATGAATTTGACACTCATAAGACGATTTTAGGGTCACACTGGTGTGTAAGCAGGATTGGAAAGAGAATACTTACACACTATTGATTGTAACACTTATTTCTTTTTTTGACGATCTTAAAGGGAAAAGAAATCTGATGACTTCTTAGAAAATCGACTATATATCGAGGATGGGAATATAGTTTCACCTTCTAGTCTTGGAATTACAATTCTCTCATAGTTTTCAATAGAAATAACTATGTCTCCGGCTTCAACCCTTGAAATTTGTAGAACTTTACTCTTTTTCTTCGATTACTTGTTATTTTGAAACTTCCTTTTGAATTTCTTCTTTTCCACGGCTTTCCCTAATGAAATTATTATTACACAACTTTTTTTTTATTTTTGATTTTTTTTTAATAATAATATTGATACAAAATATGAAACAAAAAAAGTGAATGATGGTACAAAACATAAAACTTTACTTTCCAATGGAGAATAACTTTTGCACTTGATTCTTCAAAACTGTTGGTATACAAATATTCAAATATTCACATCTTTTGTAATGTTGTTTTCCTTTTATTTCTTGTAAACCTCGAACGTCTTCAACTTCTTAACGAATTGATGTTTCTCCGCTTGTTGATGATGCTGAGTTTCTATAGGGAGAGATTCGTAATTCTGTGACTAAGACTATAAGATGAGGTTAGTCCTGATGTCACCCTTTTGGTGATAAGAATTACCACTCAAAGATCAGATAGTGTTAAAGTAGTGCGAGGTTGAGTAGCTCATCATTCTACTCGGAGTTTATGCAGATAAAACACTCAAAACGGACAATTGAAGGTTTGGTTCCTCACTAAAAAGGGTAGTCTCCACTAATAATTGGTTATTTCTGTCTTTCTGGCATTTCCTTTTGGCCTAATAGTCTCCGGCATGGATGGTTGGGTCTGTCACGATTGTTCTCTCATTGGTTATGAACAAAAATATAGATTTCTCTAGCAATTCTAATTTCAATCTTTTTGGTGAGAAACAATGTGTAGACTTAGCTAAAAGAATATTATGTGACTATGAATGTTGGATATTGGTACAATTTTTTTTTCTCCCTTACCTCCAAACTTAAATTGAACATAGTTGTAACACCCGTTTTTTCGCATGAAGCTTACTCAAAGACGCGTCATGGCATGAGATGAAACTTCATCCTAAGCTTATAAATCTTACTCAAAGATGCATTAGGGTGTGGATGCATTAGCCTTGGCACAATTGGCCTTCATGCTAATGATGTGATTTTTAGTTGTGGTAAGAATGGGTTTCAAACTCTCGAACTTATGCAGATTGATTTTAGATTTAATAAACTAATTTTTAAACTAGAAAATATACACAAAAGATGAAAGTAATATTCACAAATACTGAGGTTATGAATTTCACCATTAACCAATTAAAGTGATTCAATCTAATCAATATTCATGCAATTTTTTACGTGTAAAGTGATTCTAATATGTTGCAAATATAGATTTTCAAAGTAACAATTGTAAATCGAAAGTATAAAACATCAAAAAACCTAGGTTAAGCATGCTCTATCAAAAGAAATCACAACTGCTTAATAAAACTCCTTAAATCAATTTTTACTCAAAGAAAATAATCATAAAAGAAATTACAAAAATCAATTAAAATAGAAATATACCACTTTTCTTGGAACAATGGCTTCCTCCGTCACCTCAGCAAAGGGGTTTAGCTTCTCATATTAATCACTTGCTCAAAATATGATTCATGGCTCAAAGTGTTTACAAATGATGAAAGAGAGTCAAAATAATGAAAACAGCGAGTTTGCAACGTTTATAAGCGTTACAGACTCACTTTTACAGTGGGAAAAATGTTTCACTGAAGATAAACGTTGCAAAGTGAAGATAAACGTTGCTTAGTTTAAAGATTACAACAACGATTTCTTCAACCTTTTCTTCACAGTTTCTTCATCTTCTTCATCACGGGTATTTTTCTGGATATTGATTTCTTTCGCTTCTGGCCTCTGCCAGCCCCCCTCAAACTCTTGTACACCTTTCCTATTTATACTACATCAATCAGCAGCTCCCGAATTGTCAATCCTTAAACATTTATACTGTTGAAGTACTTTCTTTATATTCGAGAGATTAATCTGTACAATCCTGGCCTAAACCAAGCAATGACCGTTCCAATCTTGCTTCGGTAATAAAATGAGAAGGAGAAGGGTTGGTCTTAAGGAGGGAAGCAAGAGAAGGTTGAGGTCAGAGTATCAGACTCTGTAGGATGTAATTGGTGTGAATAACTATGAAAAATTTATATGTCTGAGGAGATTTAATGATTGAGTTTCTCTTGAATTGCTCTGTGTCAGGTTAGACTTCGAATTGTCATATTTCAGAATTGTTATTATGTCGTACCTTGTTCAATTGTAAACACTTGTTTTTTTTTCAATAGATTGAGAATCTATTTATATCATTGCTAGTGTAACCACTTAACCTCTCCTCTGGAAGAAACTGTCGATGGTCGAGTATTGGTGAAGTGGAGAAGGTGGAGAAGGTGTTGACAACTACTCTCCACTTCAATTGCGGTTGAATAGTTAGTTACTCAACTTACCACTTTTCTACTCAACTGCTATCTAGCTTTCTAGAATTTCTCTTTAGTGAGTGCACAGCTGCACCACATGTCGTAGACCGCAAGACCAAAACCCTAATGAATATCCCCCCTTTGTGACATTTATATGTCTCGTGTATTATTGTAGTATTAAGTATTATAATGATGTTAAATCAATTGAGACCTTCTTAATGGGTCTCTTACTAAAGACTTGTCTTGCTTGACCAGCTGATGAGTCTGTCTTGCTTGATTAGACCGATGAGTCCAGCAGACTAGAATAAATATGTCTTGCTTGACTAGTTGATGAGTGTAGAAGACTAGAATAAATATGTCTTGCTTGACTAGATGATGAGTCTAGCAGACTAGAATAAATATATCTTGCTTGACTAGATGATGAGTCTAGCATACTAGAATAAATATGTCTCCCTTGACTAGCTTATGAGTCTAGCAGACTAGAATAAAATAAACATGTATTTATTTGTGTATAGGGAGCAATATGTCAATCTTATTCAATTTTGCACTGGCATGCTTATTTCGTAAAAACAAGTTGTTTGCTGCTGAGCATGAAAAATTGTATGTAAGGCTTCATACAAAAATATACGTGAGGGGTCTAGTATAGCTTAGGATTTTGAAAATGGTCGAAACCCTAATTTGCCAAATTAATTTATTCATGTGGAATGAAAAAGGAGAAGCGCCCAACTCTTGTCTTATAACAAGAGTCTCACGTTTTGCTCTTTGCACTCGACCTCAAATGTTGAGGGTAAAAGAGTAAAATCCGAATTTTTGATAAGAAGCAAGACGCTCACATTTTACTCTTTGTACTCAGCCTCACATGTTGAGGGTAAAAGAGTAAAATATCATTTTTGACAGGAAGCAAGTCGCATGAGCTTGGCTTCTGAATAGTCACGCAAGTTTAGCTGCTCGGTTAAGGCGCATACAGGTGAGAGGTAGAGACGTCTCTCATAAAAATTAGGGTTTGAATTTGTATGTTAAGAAGCAAGCAACTCATGTTTTATTCTTTGATCAAAGCCTCACCTTTTGAGGGCAAAAGAGTAAAACATCAATTTATCAAGAGAAGCATGATGTTCACGCTTGTCCCTTAAGTGAAGTCGTGCAAGCCTTGCCTTAATAGCAAGACGCACAAGCAAGGTAAGGTGTTTTTCAAAAATTAGGGTTTCACTTCCCTTTTCAAAATTAGGGTTTGAAAATACTCTTGACATGTTTATAAGTGTTGCGAATCTATTTCAAACCCTAATTAGGGTTTCAAAGTATTTTTGACACACTATTGACACACTTATAAGTGTTGCGAATCTATTTTCAAAGGTTTGAAATTATTTTGACACTTACAAGTGTTGCGAACTTATTTTCAAGCGTTTCAAAAATCCCAAATTTATTATTTTATCCTTGTCAAAAACTCACCATCCACGCCATTTTATAAATACCCTATCTTGTGAAACCTTATCCACTTAAGAATAAGATTACCTAATACCCTTCCTTATAAAAAAAATTCCCTTATCTATCACATGCGACATTTTTTATTTCAAAAAACAATAAATTCATTTTTATATCACTTCACCACCACTAGCACTCCAACACCACCACTATCATTCCACCACCACCGCCACCGTCGCCGCCACTCCACCACCACCACTACAATCTGTTGTCACCAATCACAGTTGATACTGAAATCTGGTGTTTACAACCAAAGTTGATACCAAAATTGAAAATTCATAAATAAGTTGGATCCAGATTATGATGTCAACAATCAAAATTGATACTAAAATCTGGTGTCAACAACCAAAGTAGATACCTTAATTCTGGTGTCAACAACCAAAGTAGATGCCAAAATTGAAAATTCATAAATAAGTTAGATCCAGATTATGATGTCAACAATCAAAGTTGATACTAAAATATAGTGTCAGCAACCAAAGTAGATACCTAAATTCTAGTGTCAACTACCAAAGTTGATACCAAAAATTGAAAATTCGAAATAAGAGGTCCAGATTATGACGTCAACAACCAAAGTTGACACCAAAAATTAACATACTTGAATGAGTGAACCTGAAGTGAATCAGACACGCATCTTCTGACTGTAGTCAGTTGTAATCAATATAGTAAATATCAAATATCGGTTTATCTTGGTCGAGAGTGATACACTGGTACACCTTTGTATCAGAGAGATCTCGGTTCTAAACATTGGTGCAATCTTGGTTCCAAATTTTATACTTGTAATTTTTATAACAAATATTTTTCACACATTTTATCTGTTAAAATATAATAAATACCATCGAATTTAAAAAAATAAACAAGTATTTATTCGAAATATAAGAAAACCCAAGACTTATACGAAGTTCAAACTGGAAACACAAAATACAACTTTACAGGTATAATCACACATAAAAAAAAAGAGTTGAATTACCTGCTGCAAATTTACGGATAAAAAGGCTATAAAAAATATTAAATTAGGAGACACAAATTTACGGATAAAAAGGCTATAAGAAGTATTAAATTAGGAGACACAAAACCATTGCACACAATAAAAACAATTACCTGACTATACTGATTGAAATCCAAATTAATATAAAAAAAATTGAGAAAAAAGAAGGAAGCTCAGATTCACCTTTTAACTGACATACAAGGATAAAGTTGTTTCTTTTTGAATCATTACAGCCTCATCAGTTTTCTTTTTTTATTTGAATCGCAAATCAATCACACAGAGAAGAAATTTGATAACTATAATCCATTCCATACACCAAAACAAGACAAAAGAAAAGAGTAATAATCAAACATGAACCTTTAGCAGATGAGATTGGGAAGAAATTCGAAGAAAAAAAACTCAATAATTTTAACAAGATGGTCGTTGTGGATGAGATCGGGAAGAAGAACACCAATACTAGTTTAGGAACTCCATTGAAATCAATCTTTCAGCCGGAGAACGAATTTAGGGTTCATGAAATCAATCTGAATTCGTTCATTTGATTTTTTCAGAAAACAAATTAGGTTTTATTCGTTTGTTTTAGTGAATTTACCAATATATTCATGTTTCTTTCAACTAAAATTACCAAACCGTCCCCATACTGACCGAACCATGCGAACCGTACCGGTCCATCTCGGACGAGATTACAAGCCATATATCGTACCGTCGATATTACATGTTTCTTCTTGCTTGCACTCCGAAACCGATAATATCGACGATTTACCGGCCGACATGACCGATATTGACTACATTGGTTGTGATACCATTACACAACAGGTTCGTCTAATGTAACTACTTCGATGTTTCTGCAATTCAACAAGCCAAGAAGAGAAACAACTTACCTAAGTCCTAGAAATGTGATTTACTCAAGATAATTGAAAGACTATGAATTGCCATTTGTTATATTTAGAAAGCATGAATGGAAAATTCAGATACCATACTCACCTACGGATCTGGTGATCCAATAGAGCAGCAACGTGGTAAGCGGAGCAGCAGCGTGTATGCTCACCGTCTGCATCCCTAGATCCTAGAGTGGTTAGCATACTAACCGTACCTAAGCAAGATTGCAATATGAGCATCAAAAATATTTGCAATAATACTAAGAACTAAGTGATGCCATAAATAAACTTGAGTAAACTAAGAGAATATATGCTACAGCATAGAGACCCTATAATTTGTCAGCCACGTTACTAAGTTCATATTATGGAATGCTATAGCATTTATATACAAGTTGCGCTCGTCCGTAAAATCAGTAACTAAATCATGATACATATGTAATGTTATATAGATGTAAATAGTATGTCCATCTTTTATATGCATTCGTACAAGAAAATAACTAGCCCAGCAACACTGCAACATCCAGTACTAACACTACTGCTTCACACACAGAATACTACTGCATGCACAGACCACTATTGCAACAACAACACTCGCCGCCGCCACCACTATAAAATCCACTACCAACACCACTGCTGCAAACAAAACAAACAATAACAACCACCACTTCACCACTCCACAACTACAAAATCCACTACCAACTCCTCCAACACCAACTCTTGTACCAGTGCCATAATCAAATCCCACCTCCTCCACCACTACCAATGACAATTACACCAACAAAAATCGCCTTAAACTCCAACTCTATAACCAGTGCCACCTTCAAACTTCACCTTCACACCCAATTCAAAAACCACAAAATAAGAAATTCATAAACACATACTTGTTAAAAAAATAAATAATCAAACTCACTTTTAATTTTTTCAAACTTCTTTTTGCATTTCCCTCCACCATCTCACCATGATCAGAACCTTGTACATAAAACATAAACAGAAATTTTATGCCATCACCACCTCCACAACAACAACAACACCAAAACCACCCTCACTACTACAATAAAAGCCACCACCAATACCTGCAGTGCAACAAACATCCACCACCACAACCAGAACAAGAACAACATTCACCAACACTATTGCTGCAACATCCACCAGCACCGCTGCAACAACACCTTCCAGCAGCAGCACCACCACCACCACAACATCAAGATTATAAATTAAAAATCAACAATCTCTTTAAATATCATAACATTAGTAAATATCATGAAATTAAAACTAAAATCAAAACCTAAACCTAAAATAAAGTTGAATCATACCCGTTTTAGAATCAACAATCTGGAGCTCAATTCATTCAATATAAAGAAAGAAATCAAGTTGCAGTTGAATCAACACAAATTAAACTTCCAAAATCTCTGCAACCAAATTGAAAATCAAAAGCACTGAATTAGAATTTAGCTTCAATGAATCGAACATGCAAAGATCACTCTGGATTTTCAATTGAAAATTTTAAATCGAAAACCAAAAAATCAAATCTATCGATCTCTGAATCTGGAGAATCAATCGAAAATCAAGTTGAAATCGAAGTTGCAACGGAGGTGGAGGCGACGGGGTGGTAATGGAAGAGGTGGTGGTGGTGGTGATACAGAAAGAGAAGGCAGGAGAAGAAAGAGAATTCTTTTTCAGATCTGAAATTAATATAGAAAAAATGCTGTAGTTCCTAACTTTACAACTAATATGGGAGGGTATTTAAGTAATTATGAATAAAATAGCTTTTTTTCTAGATTTTTTTAGGGATATTTGTGAAGGTCATAAGGGTATTTGTGAAAGTCCATTAAAAGAATGAATATATACTTAATTTTCATAATAATTATTTTATTTATAGTTATAATTTTTTGAAGTTAGGAAGTTTAAATTATCTTGATTTATAGTCGTTATTCTTAAAAATAATTCAAGGTCTGAATAATCTATCACCTATTTTTTTCCATTTATATATATCCGCATCATTATTTTGAAAATAATCAGTTTGATAAAATCTTAAGGGTTAAGAGAGTGTGCGTTAGTCCTTCAACGTGTTCCCTATGAGACCATAAAGGCCGTTCCTAATAATAATCAACCCCATTACCAGAACATGGCGTCCTAATTCTTCTTTTCGAGCAGTTAGGTAGTAATAATTTCTAAAGATACCAACAATTGTTGTTTAACCATTGGTTCCACAAGCACTATCGTGAAAACATTTAACAACCCCTCTAGTACTTTCGGCATGGGTTGCGAATCTACTTTTAGTGCTATGATTACGATGATCCGTATGCATACATAATCTTTATTCTTTACAAACTTTTTAATTTAAATGGATTTTTTTTATGGGAATTTAAGTGGATATTTACGTAATTTTTGAAGAATCATCTATATATGAATATAAGTCGAATTTAAATAGATATTTGCGTAAGCAATCCGTGATTTGAGAATAATTTGTTTCGGATATATTCCTACGTTTTAAAATGATAGATTCATTTGGTTTAGCACCAAAATTCATAAACTAATTATTAGAACCAATTTTTTATGTTTTTTATAATTTATCCTTAAGATAAAAGTGATCCCTTCATGTGTTAATTAAAAAAAACATAAGACAGAGGAAAGAGAAGACGAGAGATGTGGTCTCTTCACAGGTAGATTTATAAACTAATAACATATGATTTTCTTTAAATGGAAACAAGTCTATTTTTTCAACATACCCATTTATAAAAACCTTGTCTATCATTTTAAAACGGATGGAGTATGAATTTGGATACAAACAATGTAGTCAATATCGGTCATCTCGGTCGGTATACCGTCGATATTACCGGTTTCGGAATGCAAGCGAGACAAAACATATAATATTGGTGGTACGAAATATGGGCAGTAATCTCGACCGAGATGGAACGGTACTGTTCGGACGGTATAGGGACGATTTGGTAATTTTAGCTGAAGGAAACATTGATAGGTTGGTAAATTCACTAAAACAAACGAATAAAACCTAATTCGTTTTCTGAAAAAAATCAAATGAACGAATTCAGATTGATTTCATGAACCCTAAATTCGTTCTCCAGCTGAAAGATTGATTTCAACGGAGTTTCTAAACTAGTATTGGTGTCTTCTTCTCGATTTCATTTACAACGACCTTCTTCTTCGAATTATTGGGTTCTTCTTCTTCTTCGAATTTCTTCTCAATCTCATCTGCAAAGGTTCATGTTTGATTATTACTCTCTTCTTTTGCCTTGATTTTGATTTCGATTTCTCCGTGTGATTGATTTGTAATTCTGGTGTATGGAATGGATTATAGTTATCAAATTTATCCTCTGCGTGATTGATTTGCGATTCAAAAAAAAAAAAAACTGATGAGGCAGTGATGATTCAAAAAGAAACAACCTTATCCTTGCATGTCTGTTAAAAGGCGAATCTGAGCTTCCTTCTTTTTTCTCAATTTTTTTATATTAATTTGGGTTTCAATCAGTGTAGTCAGTCGATTGTTTTTGTTGTGTGTAGTGGTTTTATGTGTCTTCCAATTTAATATTTCTTATACATTTTTATCTGTAAATTTGGAGTAGGTAAGCAAATCTCAAATTCAACTCTCTTTTCTTCTGTGTGATTATACCTGTAAAGTTGTATTTTGTGTTTCCAGTTTGAACTTCGTATGAGTCTTGGGTTTTCTTATATTTTGAATAAATACTTGTTTATTTTTCTAATGTTGATGGTATTTATTATATCTTAACAGATAAAATGTGTGAAAAATATTTGTTATAAAAATTACAAGTATAAAATTTGGAACCAAGATTCCACCGATATTCAGAACCGAGATCTCCCCGATACAAAGGTGCACCAGTGTATCACTCCCGACCAAGAAAAACCGATATCCGATATTGACTACATTGGATATAAATCCTTTGACATGGATTTTTGTAGAGGAAAAAACGAAATGACTAAATCGGCATTTGACCGAGTTGAATCAGCTGACTGCTCAATGCGATTTAGATGAATTGTGCCCGTAAAAGTCACGTTTTCAAGCTAGGGTTGTTAGAGCGTAGGTTATTTTCTTTCTTTTTTAATATAAAATACAATTATTTTTTTTTATAGGTATTTCCAGTGGTATCCGTATCAATATTAGTTTTAATACAATTGTGATGTAGAACATCTCCAACGGAGTTTGAAAATCGAAAACAATTGATGACACCTAGGATTTTAGAGATTCTTCCCAAAAAAATTCTCTCAAATGGTGGCTTCATAGTTAAAGTTTAATCTGATTTGGCTAATTGAGTTTGGATAAGAGTATCCAAAAATAGATACTCTTATCCAATCCCACGTTATGTTTTTTACTTTTAAAACTGTATTTTTTTTTGTGAATTATACCAATAAAAGAAAGCCAACTGTATAATATCCAAACTCTGTTGAATATGGTTTTTATAACATTTATATATGTTTTATGTTGATCATATTAATAAAATTTGATTTTATATTATCTCCAAATAGGATACATAGCCAAACACCATTAGAAATGTTCTTAGTGGTAGATATAAAATTTATAATAAAGCTAAAATAACTTTAAAACGGAAAAAATAGACGACGTGGTATAGATGAGAGTATATAAAAATAAATATTTTTATCCAAACTCAATTTGTCAGATCATATTGAAATCATACAATAAGTGTTGGAATTTTTTTTTAATAATTTTTTTTTTAAAATCCCACATATCATCTATAATCTGAAATACCTTTTATTGGATATTTAAAAAAAATGTTGCATTTTATTTACCGCTACGACGAATCCTGGAGTGCCCGCCAGGACTGATACTAACAAAATTTTGAGTAAATTAGTAAAGTAAATTTTGAGTAAATTAGTAAAGTGCTGCATGTAGTTAAAGTTATAGTTTGCGGATGCTACTAATCGGACATCTAATCCAAATAGGCATGGTCCCGACTAGAGTCTACTAAGCGCACTTATGCGACGCCTTTTAACTTAAATATCTAATTAATGTTAATTACGTATCTTAAACAGATAATGCTAATAATCGATGATCACATTATCTTAATTACACGTGTTTAGTGATTAATATACTACCGAAGAGGTTTGTCTCCATGATACGGAAGTCCAATGTATTGGCACTATAAAGAGAGTGATGCATATTTGAAAGCGATCTGGAATTGGTGAGTCATTAGATAGTGACCATCAGTACATAATGTTGTACTTTCTAGGATCTATGTATAAATATGGATTAGACAGACTAGCCAACATATTTTGATTAATCTATGCTTATGTCTTTTAAGTTTGCGACATAAAATTCTATCTTGAACCTATATTTTTAAGTGAAAGTTTAAAGTTGTTTGCAAAAATGGTCGGAGTTGATAGTTGGGGAATGACAGAAGAAGGGCTAAGAAAAGGTCCATGGACAGCTGAAGAAGATAAGTTGCTTAACGAGTTTGTTACTATGCGTGGTGAAGGAAGATGGAGTTGTGTTGCTAAGTGTGCAGGTAGTTATAATTAATGCATTTGTAATTAATCTATATTAGAATTGATTGAATCAATGTGTCATTTAAAAAAGCCAATGCATAGTGATAAAGTTATTGGATAAAGTTATTGGACGATGATAATCTGAGTTTAAAATTTTTTGCCAATCAAATAAAAAGAGTGATATTTAAAAGAGCTATGCTGCATATGGATGGTATGTTTTGGTACTAATGTGTTTTTGAGTTTGTTTGAACTTGTACTTGCTTCATTTGTGAACTAGACCAACAGAAGACCGTGAAACGACTGTGAGTTTGACTTTTAATTTGGTTATCTATTAAACGACCGTGAAACGACTGTTGATAATGATACTACCACCCTTCTGCAAAAACTAAACAAACAAACTCTACTTAAGTTATCTATTAAATTCAAACTATTTCATCTTCTTTTTGTAATATCTTCTGCAGGGTTGAATAGGAGCGGAAAGAGTTGTAGATTAAGATGGGTGAATTACCTTAAACCTGGTCTAAAGAAAGGGCAATTAACACCACAAGAGCAGAGTATCATCACAGAGTTACAATCCTTATGGGGAAACAAGTATGTCAATAACAGATTTTATTTCACTCACTAGGTAGTTTTCCTTGTTGAATATTTTGAAATTCAAAACGGGTATTAATTATTCACAACGCATGAAAAATATCAGATGGTCAATGATTGCGCGATGTCTACCGGGAAGAACTGATAACGAGATCAAGAACTATTGGAGAACTCATTTTCAGACTACTAAGCCTAATAAATCATCGAGACGGAGTCAAGAAAGGCCCAAAACTAGTGCTTTAAGACGACAACGATTCCGCAGACAACAACAACAGCAACAAGTTCTACAGGAAGCTAAACAACAACAAATAGATGAGATGGTGACTTTGGAACAACAGGAGAATAGGCAAGCTATGGATTTAATAATGTGCACAAATTTAGAGGAGGAACAATGCCTCCCTGTGATGTTTCAAGATGATCATGACAACATCAGGCCTAGTGATTTCATAAACGAGGCAGAGGAGGGAGTTTCTTGGGGAGGATTGTGGAATATGGATGATGTTCATATAGATCATTCATAATGTGGTACCAATAATGAAAAATAATCCTACAAAATTATGTTAGGATTACGATATATATAGAAAGGGAATTATGCTTCAAAAAAAGAACTAAAAAGAAAGGGAATTATTCTCTAGAGTCTAGAACAAGGTATTTCATCGGATTTATTTACTACCTTGGCTAGTAAAATAACAATTGGAATAAACTTTAAATCTTCTGATCAAAATTTTCCAGTGTATAGTTTAGCATTAAACTAGAACCCTAGCTATTAAAAGACAGTTTCATTAAGTACCGTAAGTCTGTAACCAATAATCGAAATGACTACTTTCTGTTTTGTCTGTTTTATTTGAATTTGATCCAAAACTTGTGGTAGCGTCGTGTCGCCAAAATTCCCACTTAGAATTTAAGTTTTTTCCTACCAAATTTTTTTTGGAGTGCATGCTAAAAAGAATTTTTTTTAGATTTTTTTAAATCCTTAATCGGGAATACTCTTATAAATTGGGGATACTAAAAAAAACAAACATTATAAAGTAATTTGAAGAATTCCTTATCTAAATAATTTCAGGGAATACTCTTCCAAAACAGTCGACATAGCCGATATTTTCTAGTATTAATTAGATTAGTGTTGATTAGTTTGAGCTAAATTACCTCCTGAAGCAAATTCAAGAAACAGATTGTATGATATTTCACCATTGTTTTCAATAGTAAACCCATCTCCATAACAATTAAGAATTTGAGGACAATCTTTAAGTTCAGTAAGAATTTTTTTCTCTTTTTAGAGCGAAGACGATTGAGAAGCTAATGAAGATTTGACGGCCATTAATGGTGGAAAATTTACTCTTAAAATAGTTTGCTTAAGAACCCACATTTTAGGGCATGAACTAGGATGACAGCTTGAGCACGTGAGATACGAGGATATTTCTTTCTTGGCCAACACTGTCGGCATTGCGTTCATCACAAAAGTAATGTCGGCTGCAGAAGTCGGCATTGCATTCATACTTCGAGCAATACCGACTTCTGCAGTCGGTATTGCGTTCATCAATTGAGCAATGCCGACTGTTATGGAAGAAGAAATGAAAAAAAAAAAACCAAAGTAATGCGTACTGCAGAAATCCACATTACATTCATACTTCGAGCAATACCTACTTCTGCAGTCGATATTGCATTCAGTAATCGAGCAATGCCGACTGTTATAGAAGAAGAGAAGAAAAAAAAAGAGAAAAAGAGTCGACAATTGGGAAGAAGAGGGGATACTTGAATTAGGTTTTTAGTGTTTTTTTTCTCTATAGGATAAAGTACCTCCTTAGACTATATTATGCCCCATATAACCGTTAGTATCCCCCATTTGTGGAGGTATCCCCCAAATGTGAATTTTTTTTTTTTCACGATATTATTAAAAAATTTAGTTCCTTCTATTTGGAGGATTAACCGGGGTCATAGGCTCCGGTGTACCGTGTAGAATTAATGTTGGAGATTTATTATGATTAGAAAATATAATTAAGTTAGGAAATCGATAGTTAAATTAATAAATACGGTGAGATTATGAAATAAATAATATGTTAGTTTAAGTGGGACTAAAGTGACTCTTAACTTATTTAAATTCGGTGAACCTGACCGATTCTAACTGTCCTTTATCTTGATGGAGAACGGGTAATTTATGATGGTCCTTTATATTTTTCGGACGATCTCAGTTGTCATTTGTTTTATAGACAGACAGACACCACCTCTTATTATAATATAGATATAAGCTAAGATTACAGATCAGTAAAACGATTTCTTAATAACTAAGATACAATCTAGATTGGTGTATGTGTATGGTGGATTCCATGCGGTCCAAATAGATCCTGTCTAATTTGAGGCCTACTAATTTTATTTAAGGCCTACCTAATTTTGTCTCTCTCATATGAGTGGATAAGGAGTGTCTAAAATTGGAAAATTGGTCGGTTGTCATCCAAGCAAAATTATATTAAGTTCTTTTCACTCACAATTATAAATAAGAGTACAGTTTTAAGAACATATTCGATCCACAGGGAGATATGGGTTGTTATTCGTATTTGAAAACTTGTGTAAATTAGGGGAATTTTGTGTTTTAAGACTAAAGTAATTATACTATCAGAGAATAAATAAAGAGAATCAATAGGTTGAGAGTACTGGTTAAGGGTTCATCTTCAACCATAAGACATGCAATTTAACAAATAACTAGAGTTGTTACTTAATCATTTGTTATCAAGAGCCCTAGAGCATCCCATCAAGAGCAGACTCCGGCTTCTTTATGTCATCACATACCATAACGATGAATATGTAAATATTACTCAAAGAACAACTTAAGGCAACATGCTATCAAGTTTAGTCCTTCAAGATATTTAAGTTCTATGAATTAGGCTAATCAATGCAATAGATATACTACGAATAATCTATTTAACATAGGTCAAGCTTCTACATGCAATCACACAAAGGTTTTGAATACAATTGGTAATCACAATGTGCTACTTATGACAAGGTTCATCAACAATTCTGTATCTCTAAACCCTAGTCTAGCAATAAATATGCATTCATGGTTATTTAGTAGCGCTTCGAAACAAATATTGACACAATCATACGTGGCGATAATAAGTAGTAGAACAAGAACGATAATGATTTGATTAAGATAACAAAACTAATATATTAATCAAGTAACATCTTTATGATATCCAACTACATCCTTAACCAGTATAAAAGGTTTAGCTCATCATGGATTTCGCAAAATCCAAGGAAAATATAGAAGAAAGCATGTAAAGCAAACCCTAGAAATCGTGATGTTCAATCGCAACTCCTAGCCCTAGCTCCTTATTCTCCTTGTGTTGTAAAGTGTATTTTCGCCAAAAGGTCCTTTATTAATGTCTTGGGAGTCACCTTATATAGTACTCATGGTATCCAGGGTTTAGACTCCTTTTGGGACCATGTTTTCTTGATTTAGAAGTCAAAAACGTGTCTTAGAAGTGGCTCCCGTCGTGCTATAATCCGTAGTATCAATCCTCCTCTTTCTACCTATTGTTAGTGTCCAAAAACAAGAGTTTTCTAATGCCAAAATTATCCATAATCGGTATTCACGAAACCCTCCTTATCTACCGATTGTTGGAGCTTAAAATATCAGTTTTTCTGTGTCCGAAACTGCCTATAATCGGTAGTTAAATTTCCCTTTTATCTCCCGATTTTTTTGTTGTGTGTTTCGCTTTTTTCTTTCGGCTGTTTTGCCCGTAACTTCTTCGCCCGAACTCGGAATGACCTCATTCTTTTTGCGATGTGTTCGTCTTTCAATTATCTTGAAGATTATGATAAGAAATTCTGGATTTGAACGAGTTGAACTTGGTATTTGTCCCTTCTTCAATGGTAGACTTCAATTCCTTGTTCTTTTAAACACTTTGTAACCCCTTTTTGGATGATTCACCTAATATGATACATAAGATAGAAAACAAGATTAATTACAAGTAATATGCAAGAACTATAGATAAAGCAAGTATAAATTTGATACTAAAATCATGTGAATTATGCACTTATCAAATTCCCCCACACTTAGGTTATGCTAGTCCTCGAACAAACTACTATATCTAAAATAACCCAACTAAAATACAAAAAATCCGTTTCTTCGAGGACACGGTTGCACTTAGCATGTTAAACAAGCCTTTAAACCCCTAGGTGTCCTTAATAGACGAGTTATAGTCTCGTGAGGGTTTACAAGAGGTATACCCATAGAACCTAAATTCCAACGTTCAAACATTCCATAGCACATGCATCCAAAGAGCTACGGAGACATAAAGTTTTTGCACACTAACAATAAGAAGTTAGAAGTATAAGAACATTATTCTCATGCTTAACTCTTGAGTTAGGAGAAAACCATCATATGAAAGAATCCATCCTCAAGAGCGATCTAATGACTTCTGCCTCACCAATAGGGTTTTATGAAATTGACACTCAAATGACAAACTTTATGGTTTTTATGTGTGCAGGCAGGAGTCGAGATAGAAATCCTGCAAATGTTGAATAGTGGTAAGGAAAAGGAACCTTCTGAATTATATGAAGATGTTATCCCATAGAACATGGGACGAAAAGGAACCTTTTTTTCATTTTTATGATGATATCTAAGAAAGGAAAATCAACCACTATGTAAGGATGGGAACGCTTACTTACCTGATTCACAATCATCACCACTCTTACAACATCAAATAGAAACGTCTTCGGTCTTCAACTGTTGATGATGAACTCTCGAACTTCGTAGAACCTTGACAATTATAACTCTTTTTCTCAATTCCTTGTTGTTTGAAACTTCTTTAAAAATTTCTTTTTTCCCACGGCCTTATTGAATAAATAAAAAAGAAATATACACAAAAACAATATAAAATGTATATATTTTTTTTTCTTTGTATAGTTGTTTTACTTGAATATGAAATTTGCTCTTTCTTATACTGTTACTTGTAAACCTTGAACGTCTTCAACTTTCCTTCAAATTTTTGATGCTCCGCTTGTTGATGATAATGGTGTTTCTATGAACCTGTTGTTGTCGAGAGAATGGTACCAACTGCAAATAAGACTACAAGAAAGAGTTAGCAATTCTGATGACACCCTCATGATTGATGGAAATATCACTCAAGACATCAAAAAGTAGTGCTGAAATTGGTGCGATGTTGAGTAGATCATTATTCTAATCGGAGTTTACGCAGATGAAAGACTCTAAATGGACAATTTAGACAGGTACAAAGAATTGAAGGTTTGGTTCCTCGCTAATGGGTATTAAATGATCAGCTTCTCTAATACTGTATTCTCTACCGGCGGTTTAAGTCCCTTTTTGTCAGCTCTAGCCTCTCAACAACTAAGCAACCCGAATATAGTTCTCTAATACTTCTAAGTTCAGTTATTTCGGTGAGAACTCCGTATGTAAGTTATAGAAACATTTTTGTAACTAATTTGTCTGTAATTATCTATTTTGTTAGTACTCGATTTTTTACTTATTGTGTGATTTTATGTGTTTGTAGGTATTTTTGAGAAATAAACATTTGTGGAAAAATTGGCTTAAAAAGTGATAAAGGCACTCACTAAATTACTAAAGGCACCCAGTATGGTTGATAAAGGCACCCCAATGTTGGTTAGGGGGCATCCCCTTTTGATTTTGAAAATTGAAATTGGCGGGAAACCAATTCTTTTACGTGAGAGTTACTGAGGTATTTCAAAAACGATTTTTGGGGGATTTTATAGAGTTTAAACCTTATCAACAAGAAGCAACAATCATTAGAGGATGAAACACGTAAATTACAACAATTTAAAGCCGTGAAAAAAGATATAAAATCCATGTTTTTGCAGGAAAAGAGTTTCCTTCCCTGACTCGGATTTATATGAATTTGAGTTTGTTTTGGATTGGTTTTTGGGTCCTGATCGATTAAGGATGAGTTGTTACTTTTTGTGGAACTTATAAATAACAAAGAGGAGGAAGAAAAATCAGAAGGGGTAGCTCAGAAAAAACAGGAGAAAAAGAAAGTTCTGCTGCTGAACGGGAAGAACATGGAATATGCGACGATTCCATCAACCCATTTGCAACGTTTATCTTCAGCTGCAACTGTTTCTTCAACCCGTCAGCAAAGTTTATCTTCACTTTGCAACATTTATCTTCAAGCTCCACTGTAACAGTTAATCTGTAACACCTATAAACGTTGCAGATTTCCTATTTTATTATTTTTAGTTTCTTTTCTTCTTCTCAAGCACTTTTGAGCCGTGTACCAATCTTTTTAGATTATTTTGAGCATGATGAGCTAAACCCAACCACTGGGACAATTGAGGAAGCCATATTTCATGAATGAATGCTAACTATTTTTGATTCTTAATGCCTTTTATATTGATTATTAATTGATTTATGATTTTTTTAATTGGTTGTGATTTTGTTTGATGGTGTATGCTGGGACTTAAGATCTTTTGATGCGCCATGCTTGTGACTTACAATTAATGTTTTAGAAATCTATTTTTGGCAAAGAAACAGAGTCAATAAAAGAGCTATAATTGTTAAAGAATCATTGTAGAAATCATTCAGAAGTGATTTTGGTGGAATCCTGAGTTCCAATTCTTCTCAATATTATTAAAATCTCTTACTTATTTTCTAGTTTAAATCAAAATTAGGTCTAAAACAAATCTTCACAAGTCTCAGCGAACGAACTATTTTTACCACTTTTCTAAAACGATCAGTAAGCTTAGCTAGAAGTATACTAAGTGACTCTAAAATCTCTTTAAGTTGGAGGTTTTCATGCAAATATGTACACAAAGTTTAAAAAATTCTACCTACAAAGTGAATACTAAAAACTCTAAACGCTTAACACTCCCCACACTTAAACTTTACATTGTCCTAACTCTTCCAATGTAAAAGTCAAGGTGGAAAATCCTATAATGAAATGAAAAGATGATAAAAATAAAAATAACAAAAAAAAGATAAAGATAAAGATAGAAATACAAAATCAATAGGTTGCCTCCCATTCAACGCTTGGTTTAACTTCATCAGCCCGACTGTGGACTTCTTTCTACTTATTAGACCGTGTCTAACATATTATGAAAACTTGATTGGCCATTACTTGGGAATCACATTGCTTCATCAAACTCCATAGTCAAGGTGCCGTCGTGGACATCAATCTTTATTTTGGAAGTGCTTAAAAATTGTTTACCCAACAGTAAAGGTGTAGATGAGGATGAATTATCATCTCTCATATCTAGAACATAGAAGTCCACTGGAAATATAGTCCATTTACCTGCACCAAAACATCCTCAACAACCCCTTTCGGGTAAACATTAGATCTATTGGCAAGTTGAATAACTATACCAGTCTCCTTCAGAGGACCAAGATGTAAGGCATTATAAATTAAAGCAGGCATAACAGTACTAGATGCTCTTAAATCTTGCAAAGCTTTTGTAAACCTGGTTTTACCAATTGTGCATAGAATAATAAAGCTATCGAGATCTTTTAATTTAGGTGGAGGTTTCTTTTCAAGAAACGCCAAAGCATTTTTCCCCATACTCATTACTTCATTACCGGTTAACTTATGCTTATTAGTGCACAACTCCTTTAAGAACTTCGCGCAATGAGGAACTTGCTTGATTGCTTCAATAAAAGGAATGTTCACTTGGACTTTTGTGAAAACGCCCAAAATTTCTTTATCTTTTTCCACCTTCTTATTAGCTTTAGCGAACCTGCCAGGAAAAGATAAAGGAGGAACGTAAGTAGAAATATGAGATTAAGGCATTTCTTTTGATACCTAGCCTCTTTTAGGAGGAGTTATGAGCTTTTCCTCTTTAGTTGGCTCCTTTAGAGATTTTTCATTACCTTCGACATGAATTTCTAGTTGCACAGTTTGTATACCACTTCTCAATATAGCAGCATTAAAAATCTCTCTTGGTTTAACAAGAGTCCGAGAAGTGAATTTCTCACTATCTTGTGCCTTGAACTGATTAATCTCACTTGGCATAACACCCATCTGTGTACGCAGCTTATTAATTGCATTATTAGTTTTCTGCTGATTTAGATCTGCTAGTTGTTGATTCTGTTGTACCACGAAGATTAAAGTCTTCATCAAAGTAGGCATCTCTGATGATTCTGACTTTTGAGCTATTTGTGGTTGTTGTACTTTGTATTGGGACACACTAGAACAGTTATAAACATGATCAACAATTGTAGCTTCCTTGCTAGCGTAACTAGAGTGTGGTCGGTCTCTGCATCCTTGATCATAGGTGTTGGAGTAAGGATCATATTGTTGTGTTTTTTGTCTTGAGAAGAGAGCATTGACGTGCTCCACATGCTCATAAGCTCGACGTGATGGTTGTACCACTACAGCTGCAATTTGTTGCACAATTGATGTCAAGTTGCCTACCTGTTGACGTAGCTCAGTCATCTCGTCAACTTGATTAACTTTCTTGATAAATGGCTCGGATAAACAACTTGAGAATTATTGAGAGTTTATTGCCATGTTATCGAATTTTTTTAGCTTATGATACTGTTTTTTTCATTAAAGCACCACCACTTGCAGCGTCAACGATATTTCTATCACATGGTAAATAAACTATCGTAAAAATATTGGATAATCAATGAGTCACCAAATTGATGATGGGGGTAGCTGGCTAGCAATCTCTTATAACGTTCCCAACATTCATACAATGTTTTTCCTGGCATATGTTTAATCCTACAAATCTCTTTCCGAATTTGAGTTGCCTTAGATGCAGGAAAATACCTCTCTAAAAAGAGTTGCTTCAAACCATTTCATGTTGTTACACTGCCAGCAGGTAAATAGTGTAACCATTCCTTAGCGTTGTCTACTAAGGAGAATGGAAAGGCCCGTAACATAGCTTTATCTGCATTAGCATCTGCCGGTAGCATGGCCATGACCATGTTATGGAAATCCATTAGATATTTATTCGGATCTCCATTAGCCATTCCATGGAATTCAGGAATCTCTCAAATCAATCCAGACTTGATCTCGAAGTTAGATGTAGTTTGAATACACCATTCCTGTGTATCCATCTTGTGATAAGCTAGTTCTTTGAGTGTACGATTTGCATCACACATTGTTTTTTTCGGGTTGTCTTTCAGTAAAGTACCTGAAACACAATTCTTAAAGAGAAATTAAAAACAAGAAATAAGAAATCAAAAACAAATCAACAATCTGATGTGCCTCCGCGGTAGAGGCCCCAAAATTTGATAGGTTGTCAACCGAGAAAAATTATTTTAAGTTCTTTTCACTCATAATTATAAATAAGAGTATAGTTTTAAGAACAGATTTGATCCACATGGAGATATGGGTTGTTATTGTATATGAAAACTTATGTAAATTGGGGGATATTGTGTTTTAAGACTAAAGTAATTATACTAGCAAATAATGAATAAAGAGAATCACTAGGTTGAGAGTACTGGTCAAGGGTTCATCTCCAATCATAAGACATGCACTTTAACTAATAACTAGAGTTGTTACTTAATCATTTGTTATCAAGATCTCTAGAGCATCCCATCAAGAGCATACTCCGGTAAATTTGTCATGTCATCACATACCATAACGATGAATATGTAAATACTACTCAAAGAATAACTTAATGCAACGAGCTATATGGTTTAATACCTCAAGAGATTTAAGTTATATGAATTAGGCTAATCAATGCAATAGATATACTACGAATAATCTATTTAACATAGGTCAAGCTTCTACATGCAATCACACAAAGGTTTTGAATACAATTGGTAATCACAATATGCTACTTATGACAAGGTTCATCAACAATTTCGTATCTCAAAATCCTAGTCTAGAAATAGATATGCATTCATGGTTATTTAGTAGCGCTCCTAAACAAATATTCACACAATCATAAGTGGCAATAATAAGTAGTAGAACAAGAATGATAATAATTTGATTAAGATAACAAAACTAATGTATTAATCAAGTAACATGTTTATGATATCCAACTATATCCTTAACCAATATAAAAGGTTTAGCTTATCATGGATTTCTCAAAATCCATGAAATATATAGAAGAAAGCAAGTAAAGCAAACCCAAGAAATCGTGATGTTCAATCGCAACTCCTAGCCCTAGCTCCTTGGTCTCCTTGTGTTGTGAAGTGTATTTTTGTCAAAAGGTCCCTTCTTAATGTCTTGGGAGTATCCTTATATAGTACTCATGATATTTAGGGCTTAGACTCCTCTTTATACCGATAAGAAGTCAAAAAATTATCTTAGAAGTGGATCCTGTCGTGCTATAATTGGTAGTATCAATCCTCCTCTTTCTACCGATTATTAGTGTCCAAAAACAAGAGTTTCTGATGCCAAAATTATCCATAATCGGTAGTCACGACAACCTCCTTATCTACCGATTGTTAGAGCTTAAAATATCAGTTTTCCTGTGTCCGAAACTGCCTATAATCGGTAGTTAAATTTCCCTTTTATCTCCCGATTATTTTGTTGTGTGTTTCGCTCTTTTCTTTCGGCTGTTTTGCCCGTAACTTCTTCGTCTGAACTCGGAATGACCTCATTCTTTTTGAGTTGTCTTCTTAATTCAATTCTCTTGAAGATGATGATAAGAAATTATGGAGTTGAACGAGTTTAAATTGGTCTTTGTCCCTTTTCAACTGGTAGACTTCAATTCCTTGCTCATCTAAGCACTTTGTAACTCCTTTTTGGATGATTCACCTAATATGACACATAAGATAGAAAACAAGAGTAACAACAAGTAATATGCAAAAATTATAGATAAAACAAGTATGGATTTGACACTAAAATCATATGAATTATGCACTTATTAGAAATCTACTAAATTACCCTCTATTAAAACCTAATACAAAAACCAATTACTCTAATCTATTTTTCATTTATATTTCACAATAACAGATTCTCCTTCTTCTCTTTTCCCCTTTTTTTCATTTCAAACTAAAATATCGTCGACAATCGACGATTCAAAGAATGATTAATCGTTTGATTTTTTTATACAACGACAATGAAAAAATGAGTAAAGCACCCCACTGCCGATACTTAACTTACTGGAAGCGATGCAAAATTGTACAATAAATTCAACATAAACAATCAAAGAAGAAAACGGTTACGGAGGACGAAAAAACTCTCATCTCGATACAAGAACAACAAATGGTTAGAATCAGGTACTTTTTAATCGTCCCATTCATGTTAATTAGGTTTATCAACATGCCCATTCAAAAATCAAAAATTAATAAATCTGGGTTTTTTGTGTTGACCAGAATCGTTTGGTGTTCATGTTCACATTGAACTATTCCTGTGATAAATGGTCGATGTTCATGCCCACGTCGACCGATTGTAAAGTATCTGAAAATCCACGAAGAACATTGACCCATAATCGTTCGATATGGGAATTGATACTGAAGATTATGGTTTTGCATAAACTTCCCATTTCTCTGTTTGGGCTTTTGCGTAGAATCGGTGGATGTGCAATACCCACATAGACCGAATATTAATATGTGAAATGGCTAGTATCGTTTCAATATAGGTGGTTATATATATAGAACAATTGTATGTTCAGAGAATGCCAATTTTTCTGGTGTCTTTTTAGCTTGGAAAACAGTGGATATGAACACCTACAACGAAAGATTTTATAGTGAAAATTGCTAGGAATCATTGGATATGGATATCTCATGATGGCCGATTGTGGTCTCGGAATTCCTAAATTCACTTGAATTCGATTTTTGTTTATCGAATGTTGTCGTATTTTTTAGGGAAGAGGGAAAGGGAAAGCAAGCGGAATAGAGATCGAAGAAAAAACATGATCTTACTTCTCCTCCGAGCTTAGGACCTCGTCGAGTAGGCAGTAAGAACATTTGGGATAAACAGCATAGGGGATCATCAGGAAAATCGATCTCTATCAATGAACCAACTCAAGTGGAACACCAAAGAGAAAAAGAATCTTTTTATGATACAGAACCAGATTGAGTTCAAAATGAAGAAGTAAGTGATAACGAAGATAACAAGAGCCATGACGAAGAAGAACGAAGAGGTGAAGAACCAACACTACCACCACCTAAACAACAAAAACAACAAGGAGATAAAGATAAAGATGCAACGATTAGAAAGGAAAAATAAAGGATGAAACTTGCCAAAGCCTGAGTTGATGTTAGGTCACGGACCCGATCAGTCTGTTCATGGGCTACCAGGTGATAGAGGAGAGTTGTTATGGGGGTACACAAACAGTTGGGCTGCTACCGTCTATGCAACCACGATAATTATCTCAACCTTATATTATATTTTCTATTTTTATTTAAGCTATCATGCACTTTCTAATTTGTCGTAATATATTATTTATGATTATAATGATATCGTGCATCTTCTAAAACACCAATCTTCAGTGAGCAAAATGATTTTATGGACACTGTTTGGAGAAGCACCCCAAGTCGTCCAACTTATCGAAGATTCAGGGTTATTGTATGAAGTAAATAACTCGGTGGTTAGGTATGACAAACCCCTTGTTTCTGCCCCCACGAAGGATATTACGGGGAAACGGATACTCTGCATCTTCCGTTTAGGGAAAATAACAATTACCCCAAATGATGTGCAGTTGATCACAGGTCTTAGCTTAAGAGGTAAAACTGTCATGGGCCCCGGATACGTGAGTGAGCTTAGTTGGGAGATCTTCTACGAGTTCACTTCGAAGGTGTTTGGTTGGGATGCGAACCCAACTAAGAGGGAGATTATTATCTGAGAAAAAATAGAGAATATCCAATATCAAGGGCTTTCAGGCTACAATCGTTGTGGGGCCTGAGAAAAAAGCCTATTTTTTGTTGGGTTTTCAGGATACAATCATTTGATGTAGACATCCATATCGACTGATTCTAGGTAGAGGAAATGCCATTTTTTCTAGTTGTTTTTTAGGACACAATCGTTCTATGTGGATATCCATATCGACCGATTTGAACAAGCAAAGTTTTCAAAATTATATATGATCTAAAATCATTCTATGTGGTCATACATATATACTGATTGTAACAAGCCTAGTTTTTCAATATTTTTGATAACCCACAATCAGCCGATGTGGACGTCTATACCGAACGATTCTGACAGCTATTTTACCTATATTTTGAGTTTTTCGAAAAAAACTAGTCATTGGGTCTTCCTCTATATAAAAAGGACCTCTATCCCAGACCTAACTTGCCCCAAACTTACACCTTTTACTGACTCCCACTTTTCAACTACTCAAATAGAGCTAGGAAAATAGCATGGAAACCGGTAGAAGAAATGGAGCTCGTTAAGTCGTTCATTCCCGTCTTCCATGAACGTCCGGATGAAATTTATTCAATGTTCTAGATAAGAGTTAAAGAATTCTTCTATGGGTGCACTGGGAATCCTAAACATCGCAAATAAAGATACCTAGAGTTTAGATTCGACTACATCAAAATGCCTATGTGAGTATTCCGTAAAATTAGAAGATTGTTGCCAAGCATCATCCCCAAGCTTCTCGTAGCGAGAAAGTGAGTAATTCGGCGTGTTTATCCCTATCTCATCATTTGATGTTTGCATACTAAAGTGTAATTGATTTAATTTTAGGGCAAATGATTTTGTAGCCTATGGCGAATATGAAATAGGGAAACAATGTTCATGCACGCGAGGGAATAAATCATGTTGAGAAAACGTGCTCGGAGGTTCATTAACGGTGTATTAATGTGCGAGCTTCAAAAATACACGTACTAAATTATGTAACGCAATGCGCTAATTTCCTAAACTATGTAATGCAATGCGCTAATTTCCTAAACTATGAATAAAATTTGTTTTTATGAAAGTGTAGCAAATTTATTTCATAATAACATACACATCAGCCTATTGCCACAATCAACGTTTATAAAAAAAATATGCACCGATTCTAGTGTTTTCCGAGATTGAAGAACACCAACCCAGAATCGGCATACATGATCCATCAGATCCATCGATTCCAGTTTGATATTCTTAAAAAAATCAAAATTTCTCATATTTTTTCATGTTTTGATGATTCATTAACACTAGTTAATTTCATAACTAACACGATTAAATAACTACTAATTGAATTAATTAACACTAATTAATTAGGGGTGGATACAGAGGTATTAAAATTACTTCATAATGACTCTATTTTAACTTATTGGGTAGGCCTCAAATAAAATTTATATGCCTCAATTAGCCGGGAAATAAATTTAGGATTGTCAAACAAATTTTTTCTAAAACAACTCAACAAGATAGTGCTTAGTTAGAACAACTCCAGTGGGACTAGGAAAATCTGCCCATTTGCTACGCCAGGTGGATGGGCAAATCCATATTATGGAAGTGGCAAATTTGTATATTGGATCAACCTCAGTCGATCGAAGCAAATTAGGACGGTCGTCCAAGTTGAGACGAGGCCCGGCTCAAGACTATCCCAAGATACTTCGACAATGGTTGAATTTACAACATCCATAAAATGACTATAACCATCTAAAACTTGAAAACCTCTTTGTTTTTTTATCATTCTTTATTTTTTTATAACCATCACATATCTTACTAATAGCATCTTCGAGTATAACTCCCGAAAAATTAAGTTGGGTTGCAATTGTAGCCTTTTTCTTTTTTTTTTTTTCTGCAGAATTTGAGATTTAGAGTTTAAGGTGGAAAGATAAAGATTAAAGTGAAAGTATAAGAATTTTTGGATGTAGTAGGTGTGATTTGCGAGTTGAAATTGGTTGAATTTATAAAGAGTAAAATAAGAGTTGTTTGATGATCCAGTCGTTGGCGGGTCAATCTAGGCCGAGCGTCTCAACCTGAAATGACGCTCGTCTTAACTAGAGCCGAAATCTCGGCCCATGTAAAACCGACCAGCTCTAGTTTATTCGTTCATCTCAACCGGCTCAACCTGAAACGTCTATGGAAAACCTCAGATTTGAGGGTTTGCCATCCATTTTGCTAGTTTGCTATATCCACTATGGGCACTAATTGATTTTTCTGCTAGTTTGTTATATCCACCGGAATTACCCTTAATAATTATTTTTTGTATAATGTATATATATATATATATACACATAATTTTATTTTTAAGAAACCACCCTTGTAATATTGATAACAAATGACCATACTCCCCATAAGGAGATTTCCCTTAATAATAACAGTCTAAATAACGGTTGTTTCTGTGTATCAAACCTTGGTCCTTAGTTGATCTAGACTCATCAACCAAGGCCACGGTTCTTGTTTTTTTTTTTACTTAATCAATAAATCTCATTAAAGCAAAAGGATGAACCAAAGAATACAAAATTCACCCTAAAGAGGCAGCAGAAAGAGGACTAAAAGCACCCACATAAAAGAGTACTTATACAAAATTAAAATCATGTAAACCGATAGTAAAATTGGTGTGGAGATTCTAAATTAGCTAAAAAGGAAGGTCTGACTATATGTACAATTTCCTTTCCTCTTGCTAGTCCAGCTCAACTTTTTGCTAATTTATCCGCTGAGAAGTTTGTCTCCCTGTAACTGTGAACAAAATTGATACTTTTCAGACATGTACATAAATTATTCCATCTAGCCACCACAAACCAAGGAATCCTTCTATCACCAAATATAGAAATGAATGATTTAGAATCAGATTGAATGAGAAGATTTCTGACACCAAATATAATAGCCAATTCAGATGCACAGATAACTGCCATTATTTCAGCAATGAAATTAGTTATTATTCCCAAGCCTCCAGACTTAGCAAATAGGAATTCCCCTTTGTCATTTCTACTAATGAAACCATATCCAGGGGCACTGGGATTTCTTCTAGATGCACCATCACAACAAACTAAAGTTTGATACTCTCTTGGAAATTGAAAAGAGATTTCCAGGATGTGTTGTCTCTTGATCTGAATTTTCTTGAGACTGAAATTTTTATGAATTTGATGATCATAACTATTTTCCCACATAGAGCCCTTCATTCTCTCATCACAATCCTTTGTAAACTGCAGAATTCTTTTTTTAAAACTCCCATATTAGGAATATCATCTCAAAGATAATTATGTTTCTTAAGAACCACAATTCCATTATAGTAATTGAAGATGTTACCAACCATACTTATTTCACATCTCTACTTTCAGTATTTGCAAAGGATATGATATCTTCATAAGAAGTAGGATTTTTAAATAAAAACATACCTCCCAACCAGTTCCAGATGAGCTCACTGAATTTGCAGAACCAAAGCAAATGTTCCATGTCTCCTTTGCTTTTCTACACAAGTAACATCTTGAATCCAGACTTATTCCCCTTCTTCTTATATTCTCATTAGTAGCACAGACAATTCTAACAGTTTTTCACATATTGCTAGAAGTTGTTGGATGTAAGCTAGAAAACTAAGTGTATTAAGCCCAATGATAAATAAGAAAGTGAGTTCTGACAATGTTAGCAGCTGATCTTGTTGTATATCCCCCAGCAATATCTTTACTCCAAATATGCTTATCCCTTCCAATATTATAACAGAAAGGTATGTACTAGAGAACAAATCGAAACATTCTTCAGAAATGTGCCAGTTTGTTTTACAAATCAAATCAACTACCTTCATTTTCTGATGGTGTTTTATGTATTCATTTTCTGGATAAAGATCACACAAAAAGTTATATTTAATCCAAATATCTTTCCACGCAAATATATTGGAGCCATCGCCAACAATCCATCTTGTGTAACTCTTCACCTTTTTAAAAACCCATTTCATCCCAGGAAGGATAGAAGATTTTTATAATAAGTACACAGCTCACCATTTCCATTTATGAATTTATCACACAATTTTTTTTTGTCGAATCTGCATATGAATTTAGCACTCCAAACCAGATTCATCAACAATGATTTGTTTATGGTTTCTAGTCTTTAATTCCCAAGCCACCCTCTACAATTGGAACACAGACTTTATCCTATTTCAATGTAACCACTTTTCTCACAGAAGGATCTTCAGACCACATAAATTTTTGCATTAGTTGTTCACAGATCTTTATCACTTTCCTGGACCATTTATATATTTCCATGTTGTAGATTGGAATGCTACTTAAAACATGTTTTATTAAGACTAATCTGTCAAGTCTAGATTGAAAGTAATTTACTTTCCAACTTGCTAGATTACCTTGAATTATCTCCACCACTCCCCAAATATGACAAGTTTTGATTCCTCCTGGATTTAGAATAACACCTAAATACTTATCAGAGAAATTAGACAAAGGCATTTGGAAGTATTCAGTAATTTGTAGTCTTCTATTCTCTGTTACTCCCCCAACAAAGACTTTGCTCGTATCTTTATTTATAACCTGACCAGAAGAGAATTGATACTTTACCAACATACTTGTTAAATTATCCAGACTTTTCTTATGTCCATTGTAAAAAATAAAAACATCATTTTCAAAGAAGATATGAGTTGGATAAACATTTTTTCTGCTTACTATTGGTGTTGTCTTACCAACATTCACCAGATGAGATAAGTTCCTATTCAAAACATCTTATATAATCATAAAAAAAAGGAAACATTAGATCTACTTGTCTGAGTCCCCTCCCAACTTGAAAGAAGCCAACATGACCACCATTAATAGCACATATAATTTTGCAGAAATGAAAATAGTATGTATCTAGTGCACACTTTGTTCAGAGAAACCATACATTTTCATGACTTCAAAAAGAAATTTCCAGATCAATGAATCAAAAGTTTGAGCAATATCCAATTTCAAACCTACATTACCACATCTTCTTTTAATATCCAGTTCATTCACCATCTCATATGCAAGAAGTATTTGATCTTGAATACATCTCCCTTTTATAAAAGCATTCTGTTGTGGAGAAATAACTTTCTCTAAAATACTAAACATCCTAGTTGTAATAATTTTAGTGAATATTTTGAAGCTGAAATTTGCTAATCCAATAGGCCTGGACTGATTTGCTTTCTTGGCACCCTTTATTTTAGGAAGAAGTAATATAAAATTTTAGTTGAGTCCTTTTGGGATGAAGCCATTGTGCCAGCAAAACTGAATCATGTTAACCACATCTTCTCCTATAATCTCCCATGCATATCTATAAAAAGAACCATGAAATCCATCTGGCCCTGGAGCACTATCAGGATCAAGGTCATAAACTGCTTGTTTGATATCCATAGGTGAGGGAACAACATCCATATTTTTTTGTTCATTTACATCAATTACTCTTGGAATAGCTTCTAGAATCCCATCATCAATTGTAACTTTCTGGAACTTAACTTTTTCTTCAAAGTGATTCACCAAAATATCTGAAATGCCTTGCTGATCAGTCACAATTACACCATATGAATCTTCAAGTTTGCTATGGTATTTTGATTTTTTCTTATCTTCATTGTTGTATGAAAAAAGGAAGTATTTACTGCACCATATTTTAGCCATTTCACCCTTGATTTATGCTGGCATATTTCTTTATTTTTTTGCCTAACCATTTCTTGCTTGCCTCTAGCTGTGACTAGATTATTCAAAAGTTTTATATCTCAGGATTCTGGTCAGATAACAAGGAAGCTTGTAATACTTCTTCTTCTGATTCCTTCAGCTTTTGTCTTGTATCTCCAAACACATTCCAATTCCAAGGTTTAGTTATTGTTTTCAACCTTTTCATCTTACTAGTAAAGATAAAAACAGGGTTACCAGAAATCTCCTTATTCCAAGAATTTTTTATTAACTCACAAAATCCTTCATGTTTAGTCCAAACTTTCAAGACTCTAAAAGGAGTATTATTTGGCTTAGGAATATTAGAACCAGCACCAAGCAATGGACTATGATCATAAGTACATATAATCCCAACCTTATAACCCCAGTTACCATACAAGCTTATCCATTTGATGTTAAAGACTGCTCTATCTAGGTTGCAGACTATTTTTTTTCTCCCACACCTATTGTTGCACCAAGAAAATTCTAAGCCTGTTTTTGTTGCTTGCATCAACTCACAAGTACTGATACAATTATTAAACCTAGCATTGAAATTTGATTGGGATTTGTTCCCCCTTCTTTTCTTCCATTGATAAAATTTCATTAAAATCACCTATCACTAGCCAAGGTAGATCCAAATCCTTTATTTTTGCTAACTCCACCTATAAAGATCTTCTTTCAGTGGCTAAAACAGTTGCATGAATACTAGTAACAAGCACACTGCCAATATCTACAGTAATAACTTGCCTTGTAATAGAAATAATTGTAGGAGTATTAATAGAAGCACTCCAAAAAAGCCATATGTTGCCCTTCCTAGCTTCATCAGAATTATGAATAATTTTATAATGCATTCCTGATAACCTCATTTTCTTGTAAAAATCATCATTAGCTCTAATGTTAGGTTCATCAACCCAAACTAAAGTAGGACTAATTGATTAACTAAAATTCTGAGTTTGTCAGAGGCCTTACTTCTTCTCAAGCCTCTAACATTCCGGAACATGACTTTTATTTCTGTTGAGAAGAATGAGAAGATTGAGGACTTCCTCTCTCTGGTAATTTTTTCACTATATTAGCAGCATGTTTTCTGGTTGTAATCATACTCACTACTTTAGCTGGTTTGGATTTATCTTTATTAGAAATTTCCACAACTTCACTAGACTTAGATGTTGATGCAACTAAGTCCGCCATTATAGGTGTTTCAACAACATGTATGATGTGAATAATCTTACTAATAAATGAAGCACTAGAGATTGTTTCAAGTATCCTTTCCATATTTAGAGTTGGAAATTTAACATGAGAATTTAAAATATCTTCATTCATATCTTGCAAGGCACGAAACATACATGAAGACTGAGCTTCATGTTGAATAGGAGATATAACAACATCTATTGTTTCTTTATCTTCTTTTTCACCTATTTCCTGTTAAACTTCAGAAACAAAAGGGTTACATATGTCAAAACCATTTGTGACCTCTTTATTTTTATGCTTTCTTCTAAATTTGTTACCACCATTTTCATTACTTGGCTCATTTTTTTCTTATCCTTTGTTTTTTTGACTCTACAGTCATCTACCAAATGGCCTATAACTTTGCATTGATTACAGAATTTAGGAATTTTTGGAAGCTGAATGTTTTGTTCAAATCCCCATACTTAGTTGCAACCCAAACCTTCTTTGGAGATGGTTTGCAAGATCTACCTCTACTAACACACTAGCAGAATAACCGACCTCTCTTTTCAAGGTAGTTTTATCTACTTGAATAGGTCTTCCAGTTGTCTTCCCAATTGTTAATATAATCTTCTCATTCCAGTATTCAAGACTCAACCCTGGTAGATGAACCCACATAAAATCAGTTGATGTTTTTTGATTTTCTAGTTTTAAATTTGGTTCCCATTCTCTGAAAATTTGTTTCTCATCATTTTCTAATTTGATAATTGATGGGTTTTGTAGACAGTGGTAAATAAGTTCGTTCAAGACTTGTGAAGATTTGGATTTAAACCTAATTTCTAAGACTAAAAATAGCAAAACTCAAATAAAATTAATAACAAGGTTGAGAGAAAACTGAGGCTAAGATTCCACCATTTTCAATTTTTTAAAGTGATTTAATTCAATAATTATAATTATGCAATTCATGCGTTTAATTTGATTCCAAAATAATGCAACAAGTAGATTTTCAAAATAACAATTATATATCAAAAGCATGGAACATCAAAAACCCTAGGACAAGCATGTATCATCAAAAGAAATCACAATTGTTTAATAAAAATCATTAAATCAATTTTTAACCAAGGAAAATAATCATAAAAGAATTGCATAAATTAATTAAATAAATATTACCACATAATTATTGGAAAAATAGCTTCATCCGTCTCCTCAGCAATGGGGCTTAGCTCTTCATGTTGGAAACATGCTCAAAATTTGTATCATTGCTCAGAAAGGTGTTTCTAAGAAGAAAGGTATTTGACACAAAAAATTGAGACATTTATAAACGTTACATAAGATGCTCTCTGTCGCTGAATGGAAAATAAAAAACCACGGTCTCTTTTATGACGTTGTTATTGGCTTCTATGACGAAGTTCTTCGTTTTTACGACGAAGTTCTTCTTCTCTTCTTCACTAGCAACTTGATTTTTTTTTCGATTCTCACTCTCCGTTCAACCCCCAAACTCTCGGTCTTCTCTTATGTGACCCTACATACCTATATATACACCACAGGACTCCAAATCATGCGAGATAATCTTCATTAATTGCTTTTATTATCCACTACCAGATTATGGAAATAATTCCTTTTTATTCTCCTTCACGCGTCTAAAGTGTTCAAGATCATCCAAACACGACACCAACACGTTTCAGATTGCTTCCAACTCCCTCCAGCCATACGTAAATTCCAAAAATAACTCGGAAAAATCCCGAGAATATTTCTGTGCTCTTTTTCACTCCAAATCGATTATCTAGCCCAATTTGATTGAATCCAACAACCAAACCATCTTTGTTTAGCCAAAACAGATCCATCCCAACCAAATCCAGCGATTGAATATCCCCCAAATCGAATCCAGAAAATCTGAATTTTCTAAGTTCATTTCCCGCCAAAATCTACTTCTCTCGTGAAGAAGAAGGGGGTGCCCCCTATCCAATACGATGTTGCCTTTAGCCACTGGGGGTGCCAATATCCAATCTAAAGGTGTCTTTAGTAATTTTCTGGGTTCCTTTAATAATTTTTCAAGCCGATTTTTTCAAGAAAGTTTATTTCCCAAAAACACCTACAAATACATAAAAATACAATATTAGTACAAAAATAAGTTCCATCAAAATTAAGAATTGAGACAAATCAGACACAAAAATGTGTCTATCAATAATGAAAAAGCCTTTACCCAAAGGAATTAATTGACGACTCCCTTTTAAACACCATTGTATTCTTAAAATTGTTTCACCAACTTTCATTGTGAATTTCAAGAAATCCAATCTGCTGATTAAACTGAATTTCCACTCATCAATTTCCTCATCAGGAGTGTAGGTCGATGGATTATCCTCGTGTTTCCCATATTCTGGAAGACTATTTATATCTATCGAAGATTTTTTTGTAGATCTAAAATTATTCATCATCGAACTCTTATACGAAGATTTACCAGCTAAATTTCCAAATTCAGACATAATAGCTACTTATTGTAAGAAATAAGAACAGAAATTAACACCAATCTATCTTACAAAAAGAAACGGTGTTGTCCCCATCTGACGGTCTTTAATGCATTGTTACGCCATCGATGGTTCTTATTTATCTTAAATTCTTGGAGATAAATCTTGGTTGAAAATGCTTCCCACTTTTATGCTATGATCCAACAATTGTGAGTGATTGCACGTGGAATTCATAAACTCATTCTTCAGGTTTTTTTTACAACTACAGTCGGATTCAATTCCTCCCTATTTCCGTTACTCAAATAAGAATCTCCACTCAATAATATTAAAAAATTCCCATTCATAATCCATAATAACTGCTAATCAATCCATTAGGTTTCAAAAACGTTTCATTCAAAACCCTATTTTCCTTTTTCCTCTCAAAACCCCCACTGCAACTTTTCCTTCTCAGTCCGTTTTTCACCGACTGAAAATCATCTCCAAATAATGTTGTTCTGCATCGTCGGCCTAACTTTATATCACGCCCAGTCTACAATCTCTCTTAGAAAAGGTAAAAATCAGCTTTATTATTTATTTATTTATTAGCAAATCCTTCCGCTTAATATTCATATTGACAAAAAATTATTTTGATTTTGAGATCAGATATCTTTAAATAAATTTTTACTAATGGGTCTTATGACTGATTTGAAAAAAAACAACAAGTCTGATTAAGTTTTACCTTTGTTTAGATCCTGCAGCACCTAAAGTGAGTTGGACATAATTAATCTAAAGTCAATTATCTCAAGCATTTCTCTAATTTATCTTCAACATGTTTATCATTTGTTGCATATATTATTTGATATTTCTCAAATTCATGCTTATGTTGTTTATGTGTTTTATGTTGTCTATTTTTTAGATATTTCCGTTCTCAATTTCTTTTTTGCAGGTAAAAGATGATGAATTGACATATAATATTATTACAGAAGTAAGGATTCGCTTAGGGAAAATAGGTACCATTTGATTTGATTTTTCAATATCCTCTATTTGGTTGATTATAATATAGAGTCATAGACATGAATGAATGAATAAAAGAAGTGAATAAAATGTTGTCAATCAATTTTATAATTATTGTCCTTCACTTCTCTATAGGTATAATTTAGGGGTTCTTAATTATAGTTATGATATTCATATTTGATGTTTTCGGATGATTCATAGGTGCCTGAGTAAGTTGTTTGTTTTATTCATAGGAGCAGAGACAAATCATTCAACTATCTGCGGTTGTTGGTGTTGCATTGAGAGTATTTCCAATATGTGGTTTGTTGCTTAATCGTTTTTTTTTTATGTGATTTTTGGTTCAAGGATTCACTTTTTGTTTTTCTAGGGGATTTTTTGCGCCTTTGGGGTTAGTCGATTCTCTTATTTATTTGTCGGATTTTTTTTTGGTTTCGGTATGCCTAATTATCTGTATCTTTTTTAGTGAAAAAAAAGGTGTATACTATTCAATTGGTTTTGAAAAATTACATGTGTATCTGTTGTTGGTCTCATTTTCATTCTCAATTTGGGTGTTGTAATTATGTCAAACCTCTTAGGATATGATTTATTTGTTCTTATCAATGAGTTTGTTTGGTTTACTATGGGTACTGCCTCTTGTATTATCTTATATTATCTCATTATCTTTTTATTCACAAGTGAGTAGAAAAGAGGATATGGGGGTTGTTTTGTTGAAGATTAGAGTGATTATAATGAACTTTCTACCATATTATTTTTTTTTTTTATTAAAAAAATATGTTATTCAGTTTGTCAAAATTTCATATGGTATGTACAAGTCAATATTTTAGGCGTAGTCGACGTTTTGGTTACTTGGAAACCCCTTGACTAACATGCTTAATTTGGTTATCATGAATTCCTTTGGCTAATTTCCGATGTCCTTTTGGACTTTCAAGTCATTTAATTTGGTATTGTTTGCTAAAATATATGGGATTTTTTGAGCATTACAGATTGAGCTCTTACAATATCTACTTCATGAAATCCCTTGGTAACTCGAGACGGAAAATTCGAGCTATTTAGTTTATTTACCTTGATAGTGTAAGATTTGTAACACGATCTAAAATAACTTGATGTTTTTCCATAAGGGTGGGCTTCCATACAGAAACAACTATCTAGGTTCCTTCTCTTGATTTTACTTGAGGTGTTGGTTAATTTAAGAGCTCAACCATTACCAATGGCAACATTTGTTGTCAACATCATAGTTTCCTTATGAGTAATAGGAGGGAACTAACAGTGTACTGCAAAAAAGATCCATAAAATTTTACTACGTGACTTTATATTTAGAAAACTTAAACTCAACAACGTAAAAAAATAAGCAACAACCCAAGAAGAACAAACAAAACTAAAATATTTGAATCATAAAAAACCGAAAACCAAATTACAAATTATATAGAATTATCGAATTCATATATTATAGCTACAGTAGATAAATTTCATACGCTCACATGAAAATCATTAGCTATTGAAAATAATAAAAAGTCGTGAATCAGAAATCTAGGGTTATACCTTTAGATAACGAAAAATAAAAACCAAATATTATGGGAGAAATGATCATCAGATTAGAAATAAAACCCAAATTAGTCATACTCGTTCTTCTTCGATATGTTTGACAGATTTTTTAATGCGTGCGTGTAAGTTTATAATTTGATGAGAGCTTGGGAAGAAGAAACGTCTGTATGTGAATTTATAAGATTCAAATCCATTGATTGTAAAGAGGATCAAAATATTAATCATAGATGATAAACCACATTGGTTGCCAAGAATTTGAAACGTCTTGGACTTGGTTTTTTGTGCCTTTTGTTTTGAGAAAAAAACCTCTTTTATAGGGATTAACATTGAATGTGAAAATTTCATTAGGTGAGAGAATAAAACGTGGCGTACGTGAGACAGTCCCATACGTCAGGTGAGGGCTTAAAACGTGGGTTCAATGTGAGCCACAAGTTATGTTTAGGTGAGATAATGAAATGTGGAGTATGTGAGACACTCCCAGACGTCAGATGAGGGCTTAAAACGTGGGTTCAATGTGAGCCACGATTTATGTACGACACAGACTAAGAAATGACATCCAGTGATCACCGAAAAAAAGAGTTTTTGTACGACAACATGTTTATCATTTGTTGCATCTATTATTTTATATTTCTGACATTCATTCTTATGTTATTTATGTGCTTTATCTTTGTTGTCTATTTTTTTTTATTTCCGTTCTCAATTTCTGTTTTGCAGGTAAGAGATGATGAATTAACATATAATATTATTGCAGAAATATGGATTCGCTTAGGGCAAATAAGTACCATTTGATTTGATTTTTTATTATCCTCTATTTGGTTGATTATAATATAGAGTTATAGACATGAATGCATGAATAAAAGAAGTGATTAAAATATTGTCAATAGATTTTATAATTATTGTCCTTCACTTCTCTATAGGTATAATTTAGGGGTTCTTAATTATAGTTATGATGTTCATATTTGATGTTTTCGGATGATTCATAGGTGCCTGAGTAAGTTGTTTGTTTTATTCATAGGAGCAGAGACAAATCATTCAACTATCTGCGGTTGTTGGTGTTGCATTGAGAATATTTCCAATATGTGGTTTGTTGCTTAATCGTTCTTTTTTTTTTGTATGTGGTTTTTGGTTCAAGGTTTATTTTTTTTTTTAGGGGATTTTTTGCGCCTTTGGGGTTAGTCAATTCTCTTATTTATTTGTCGGATTTTTTTTTGTTTCGGTATGCCTGATTCTCTGTCTCTTTTGTAGTGAAAAAAAAGGTTTGTATGATTCAATTGGTTTTGAAAAATTACATGTGTATCTGTTGTTGGTCTCATTTTCATTCTCAATTTGGCTGTTGTAACTATGTCAAACCTCTTAGGATATGATTTATTTGATCTTATCAATGAGTTTGTTTGGTTTGCTGTGGGTACTGCCTCCTGTATTATCTTATATTATCTTATTATCTTTTTATTTACAAGTGAGTAGAAAAAGGGATATGAGGGTTGTTTTGTTGAAGATTAGACTGATTATAATGAACTTTCTACCATATTATCTTTTTTTTTTATCAAAAAATATGTTTCTCAGTTTATCAAAATTTCATATGGTACATACAAATCAATATTTTAGGCGTAGTCGACGTTTTGGTTACTTGGAAACCCCTTGACTAACATGCTTAATTTGGTTATCATGAATTCCTTTGGCTAATTTACGATGTCCTTTTGGACTTTCAAGTCATTGTATTTAGTATTGTTTGCTAAAATATCTAGGATTTTTTCAGTATTGCAGATTGAGCTCTTACATTATCTACTTCATGAAATCCCTTGATTACTCGAGACAGAAAAATTCGAGATATTGAGTTCATTTAACTTCATAGTGTAATCTTTGTAACACGATCTAAAATAACCTGATCTTTTTCCATAAGGGTGGGCTTCCATACAGAAACAACTCTCTAGGTTCCTTTTCTTGATTTTACTTGAGGTGTTGGTTAATGTAAGAGCTCAACCATTACCAATGAAAACATTTGTTGTCAACATCACAGTTTCCTTATAAGTAAGAGGAAGGAACTAACAATGTACTACAAAAACAATCCCTACAATTTTACTAACTGAATTTATATTTAGAAAACTTAAACTCAACAATGTAAAAGAATGCACAGCAACCCAAGAAGAACAAACAAAACTAAAATATTTGAATCATAAAAAACCGAAAACCAAATTACAATTTATATAGCATTATCGAGTTCATATTATATCTACAGTAGACAAATTTCATATGCTCACATGCAAATCAATAACTGTTGAAAATAATAAAAAGTCGTGAATAAGAAATATAGGGTTATACCATTAGATAACGAAAAATAAAAACCAAATATTATGGGAGAAATGATCATCAGAGAAGAATAAAAACCCAAATCAGTCATACTCGTTCTTCTTCGATCTGTTCGACAGATTGCTTAAAGCGTGTGAGTTTATGAGTTGGTGAGAGCTTTTGAAGAAGAAACGTTTGTGTGTGAATTTATGAGATTTAAATCCATTGATTTTAATGAGGAACAAAATATTAAACATAGATGATAAACCACATTGGTTGCCAAGAATTTGAACGTCTGGGACTTGGTTCTTTGTGCGTTTTGTTTTGAGCTAAAAACATCTTTTAAAAGGACTAACATTGAATGTGAAAATTTATTTAGGTGAGAAATTGAAACGTGGCGTACGTGAGACACTCCCAGAAGTCGGATGAGGGCTTAAAACGTGGGTTCAATGTGAGCCACGATTTATGTTTATGTGAGATAATGAAACATGGAGTACGTGAGACATTCCCAGACGCCGGATAAGGGATTAAAACGTGGGTTCAATGTGAGCCAAGATTTATGTATGACCCAAACTAAGAAACGACATCCATTGATCGCCGAAAAAAAAGAATTTTTGTACGGCCGGATTGGACTGAGACTGTTTCTTCAACATGTTTATCATTTGTTGCATCTATTATTTGATATTTCTCACATCCATGCTTATGTTGTTTATGTGTTTTATCTTTGTTGTCTATTTTTTTGACATTTCCGTTCTCAATTTCTGTTTTGTAGGTAAAAGATGATGAATTAACATATAATATTATTGCAAAAATATAGATTCGCTTAGGGAAAATAGGTACCATTTGATTTGATTTTTCATTATCCTCTATTTGTTTGATTATAATATAGAGTCATAGACATGAATGAATGAATGAAAGAAGTGAATAAAATGTTTTCAATCAATTTTATAATTATTGTCCTTCACTTCTCTATAGATATAATTTAAGGGTTCCTAATTATAGTTATATGTTCATATTTGATGTTTTCGGATGATTCACAGGTACCTGAGTAAGTTGTTTGTTTTATTCATAGGAGCAAAGCCAAATCATTCAACTATCTGCGGTTGTTGGTGTTGCATTGAGAGGATTTCCAATATGTGTTTTATTGCTTAATCGTTTTTTTTTTCTTTTTTTTGTGTGTGTGATCTTTGGGTCAAGGATTCACTTTTGTTTTTCTGGGGGATTTTTTGCGCCTTTGGGGTTAGTCAATTCTCTTATTTATTTATAGTTTTTTTTTTGGTTTCGGTATGGTTGATGCTCTGTCTCTTTTATAATGAAAAAAAAGGTGTGGACATGTGTACGATTGGTTTTGAAAAATTACATGTGTATCTGTTGTTGGTCTCATTTTCATTCTCAATTTAGGTGTTGTAATTATGTCAAACCTCTTATGGTCTGATTTATTTGATCTTATCAATGAGTTTTTTTAGTTTTCTATGGATACTGCCTCCTGTATTATCTTATATTATCTCATTATTTTCTTATTCACAAGTGAGTAGAAAGGGGGATACGAGGGTTGTTATGTTGAAGATTAGAGTGATTACAATACACTTTCTACCATATTATCTTATTATTTTTTTATTAAAAAGTATGTTACTCAGTTTGTCAAAATTTCATATGGTACATACAAATCAATATTTTAGGCGTAGTCGACGTTTTGGTTACTTGGAAACCCCTTGACTAACATGCTTAATGTTGTTATCAAGAATTCTTTTAGCTAATTTCCGATGTCTTTTTGGACTTTCAAGTTATTTTTATTTGTTATTGTTTGCTAAAATATCTGGGATTTTTGAGTATTGCAGATTGAAATGGGAATACCCGATAATAATAATAGTTAATTGGTTCAATAACCCATATTTCTTTTTTTTATGGGATAGAAGACAAGTAAACATAGATATACTGTTCTAATACCCAAAGATTTAAAAGATACTCTTCTAAAATCAAATTTGGATAATCTACCCAAGTTTTTATGGATAAATATAATTAGAACTGACTACTATACCCCTTAAATGACTATGTTTAAATCTTGGAAGAAACAAACAGGGAATTCAGTTTGGTTAGTTTGTTCATGTATGTTAGAATAGTGATCAACGAGTTGGCCCAGTTAAAAAAGAATCATCCCCACAAACTAAGTCGGAGCTTGAATTCTAATTGGTGATGTTCTACAAATACCAATATGGTGTTGTAATTTCAATTGGAGATGATATCTAGTTCCATACATCAACAGATTTGGGGTTTTAATGAATTGAATTTTGAGTTCGAGGGAGATAGGGAAGAACTGGAAATCAATTCAGGAAGGTTGGGTCGAGCTCAAGAAGCTGAAAGAGCGAAAAAAAATCAATTCAGAAAAATTATGTGCTGCTGCTGAAGAAGACGGGAAGAACAGAGAAAAGGCAACGATTTCTTCAACCCATCATCAACGTTTATCTTTAGGTTTACAACGTTTATCTTCAGCTGCAACGGTTTCTTCAGCCAATCAACAACATTTATCTTAAACTTTGCAACATTTATCTTCAACTGCAAAGGTTTCCTCAACCAATCAACAACGTTTATCTTCATCTTTGCAACGTTTATCTTCAGCTGTAACTGTTTCTTCAACCAATCAGCAACGTTTATCTTCAGCTTCATTCCAATAGTTAATTTGTAACACTAGAAAAACGTTGCAGATTTCATGTTTTATTTTTTTAGCTTATTTTCTGCTTCTCAAGTACTTTTGAGCCTTGTACCAATCTTTTGAAATTTTTTTGAGCATGATGATACTAGTTTCATACTAGTATAAACATGGATGAATTTTTTTTTTAGTTAGGATGCAACCAGATTCATCATTGCTATTTTCGAAAAAAAATAATCAATTTTATTTTAAACCAGAATGCAACCAGTTTTATCCTAGCTATTATTCAAATTTTTTT